>CM060953.1:79144912-79191517 GCA_030765055.1 Mantis religiosa
GTCACTCGAGGGGATGGTGGTAATGGCGCCGACGTGCCCCTCTCCACGACGGGCCTTACTCGTTCTTCCAGCTACCATTCCTGGTGTGGGCAGTCTCTCTGCAGGTGTCCGGGCTGTCCACACCCCAACACAGGCCACTAGGTGTTCGCCGGCGTCCCTCAGCTGGTCTTCTGTCTACGGCGTAGCGGACACTCCTCGTTCTCGACGTCGGGATAGATGCTACCTTGGCCGCCTCCATCCTTAATGCCGCTGTCAGCGCCTCGTGGATGGTTTTATAGTCGCCGAGCATTAGGCGCTGACGAATCTCCGTGTCCCGTACCCCGTCGACAAAGTTGTAGGTGGCTTCCCGGGATACGAACTCCAGTGGCAGGTCAACCAAGGCCTTGCCAGCTAGCTGCTCAATCGCTATGGCGAACTCCTGCAGCGTCTCCCCCGGCTGCTGTGACCTTGCCTTTAGTTGGCTGCGTTACGCTGCGGCTAAGCGCTGGTTCCCGAAACGATTTTCCAGGGCCTCCCAGATGTCCTTGGGCGCCGCCGTTGTCTGCACCGCGTTTAGGACTTCCGCGGCCCGTCCCTGGAGGCTGGCTATTAGCTGTGTGACCTCCTCCTCCGGTGACCATCTGTTGTGCTTGGCCACTCTGTCGAACTGGCGGCGGAAGACCTCAAATGTTGACGCGCCATCATATTTCGGCGGTTTGACGCGCGCAGATGTTGTGTCGCGTCCCGGCGCGTTGGCCTTCAAATCCTTCAGTTTCCTGCCGACGACGTCCTCTACTATGGCGTTCAGGGACTTGACGCTTTTGTCGGCCTTTCCCTCCAGGTCGTCAACGCGGCTCGCCAGGTCCTCGACGCGCTCATCCACTTGGACCATCCGCTTGCCCAGCTCCGTCACGTTATCCCTCAAGCCGGCCAACTGTTCTTCAAACTTCACGGCAAGGGCCTCGTTTGCCGCTTTCATCTCCGTGGCCAGGTTGACGTTCGCTGCCCTCATTTCTGTGATCAATTCGGTCTTTGTTTGTTTCAACTCCGCGGCCAGGTTGTTATTTGCCACTTCTGTTTTTGCAGCGAGGTTTTCATTTGCCGTCTTCATTTCTTCCATTTTCTCTAAAATCTTTGCCAATGCAGCTTCCATTTTCGTATGTTCCACTTCTGACACCAGTTGTGACTTTGTGTGTTCGTGAAATAACAAAACGAGGTTACAAAACACAAAAACTACACTTTATTTTCCTAGCAATACACCTTTTACCATTACAAAATTGCTAGATCACCTCAAAACTGTTTATTTTCTCAAACACTACTCTTAACTGTCTCTCGCTTCCGGTAACGATCGGCCCCGAAGTTTTCGGAATCTCCACCGGCCATCATTTATTCATCGGCTTCGCGAGTCTACCGCCAGGGTGACAATACTAATTGGTTTCAAACAGTTTCTGTATGTTCCCATAGAGATGGCAGTAGAGTACCAGTATCATAGAAGCTGGCCATTTTAGATATTTCATTTGTGCTAGAGATACAGTTTTTCGCATGTTGCTTTCTGACTATATATAATTAAAATGTGAGAGGTAAGTGGTTTATAAGCTTAAATAGACTTTATATTATACATTAATGTACTTTTAATCTATTTGGGCTCATTCGAAGCTGATACAGACATTCAGGAACATGTGTCCTCATATGAGGACAGTATGCACCAAGCTTACCACCGCTTGTTTAAGGTTAGATTTTTCTACTGTTTTATATATACCTTTACCTACAGAAAATATATAATTT
This sequence comes from Mantis religiosa, assembly GCA_030765055.1. NCBI lineage: Eukaryota > Metazoa > Arthropoda > Insecta > Mantodea > Mantidae > Mantis > Mantis religiosa. Next base: position 79,146,677 of record CM060953.1, read on the forward strand.
CCCTTTCTACTTAAAACTTCTATAGTGTTTTAATGTAATCCTGGGTTTCAATACCCTTTTTTTAAATTTTTTAGGATACAAATCAGCTCAGACCTATAAGAAAAGCTATGCAGAGACTAAAACCATAAGAAATTGAGGCATATCTTCAAGATATATTAGGTGTAGATTCTGAAGCTGGATTGGACTGGGAAAGAGATGATTCTGTTTCAGACCCTCCTGTGATCACAGGCTGCTTGGAGAGTGCAAGTGAATCTGATACAAATGATAATCAAACTAATAGCTCCAGTACTGATTGTAATGCAACAACTAATTCTCAAGCTACACTAGGAGTTTCATTTCCCTCAGAATTCACTCTCAAAATTTGCAGCAAGTGCATCTACATCATCTACCAATTCTGATGCAGCTACACCAACATGGAGAGTGCAAGTGAATCTGATACAAATGATAATCAAACTAACAGATCCAGTACTGATTGTAATGCGACAACTAATTCTCAAGCTACACTAGGAGTTTCATTTCCCTCAGACATCACTCTCAAAATTTGCAGCAAGTGCAATTACATCATCTACCAATTCTGATGCAGCTACACCAACAACAAATAGATTCTTCTGGAGATCAATCATATGAATGTAGAATTCCCGGATATGTAGTGCTGCGGCTTTGTCATGATCTACATGCTAAAAACTACAAACTCTATGCAGATAATTTTTTTCACAAGCATTCTTCTTGTTCTCCAATTGAGAGACCTATTGATTTGTTTGTTGGTTGGTTTGTTGGTAGTTGCAGACTAAACGAAGCCTCAAAGAAATTAAAAGATGCGAAAAACCTGAAAAAGAAGGTGGTAGCGGAAGTGTAACCACTTCAGAAGATAACATTACAGTGACCAAATGGATGGACAGCTCTGCTGTTCACACAGGTTCATCTTATGCTGCATAGAACCTATGGGAAAAGTCAGAAGATGCTGCAGAAAACAAAAGACGTATATAGAAGTGGATTAGCTCTGTAACATTGAAGTATAATAAGCACATGAGCGGCGTTGGTCTGATGGATTCCCTCGTTGCATTATATCGTAATAACATCAGAAGTTGCAAATGGTATATATGCATATTTTACTACATGCTACATGTTACTGTTGTAAATGCTTGGTTATTGTGGAGGATGGCAGAAAATTGCTTCATGGATCTACTGGATTTCAAGATTAGGGTTTCAATAGGTCTCATTTACAGTGGTAAAGTAGCAGATTCTTTAGTAAGAAGAGGTCATCCCAGTAGCAACCATTCACTACCACCACTAAAAAGAAAATGTAATCACAATATTCTTCAGGAAAAGACATTAGACATTTTCCCAGGAAAAGCAGTGCTAAGAATGCAAACAGATTTTGTGACAAAAACTGCATAAGCAAATCGAGATGTGTGTATAAAATGTTATATTCCACTTTGTCGGGAGTGTTTAGAAAGCGTTCATACTAAGCTATAAAATGATGTATTTTGTATTATATTTTTGTGATAATGTGGTTTGTAAAATGTTCCTATTATGCTTGTGCAATATTATTACATTATATACTCTTGTACCAATTAGTGCACAATGTCCTCATATGAGGACATCAAAATTTGAGAAAATTTGCAAATTTAGCTCGAAATTACTGCTAGCATTTCTTTTATAGCCTATTAATAAAATAAAATCTGTTAAAATGTTTTGTACCTTAATTTAAAAATTCATGCATGAGAGCCGCGAAAGTATTGAGGGCAGGGTCCCTATATTTTACTTAATAGAAACCTCTTCCGGTAGACAAGGACAACGGAAATTCCCCACACTGTAGTTCGGAAGCGGTCCCAACAGCTGGTTCGGAGTCCGGCAACTGATCTACCGGAGGAAGAAGTGGTTCACTCAGAGGATATCATCCTGCCATGCACCGCCGAGACACCCACCAACACTTCAACCCTGAAAGAGACCCTAGATGAGAGATGTAATTACATCGGGGGATGTGTGGCCGCCTTGGTAGCGTAGATGGTAGCATGTCTGTCTCACGTTCAAGAGGTCCCGAGTTCGAATCACGGTCAGGGTGAGTTACCTGGATAAGGTTTTTTCCGGGGTTTTCCCTTATCCTTCAAGACAATGTCGGGTAACTCTAAGCTCCATGGACTCTGAACTCATTTGAGCATCATTTCACCCAATTCATTCACCATCCGATATGACTTAACGTTGGAGGAAGTAAATTACAAAACAAACAAAAACAAAATCGAGGGATATAATTAACCTATCTAGCATTCGCCTTGTGACCCGGGAAAACCCCTGAAAAGTCCATGGATCAGGTAGTTTGGCCACGAGAAACGAACTCGGCCTCCCGAATGCGGGCAACAGACGAAAACGCCTGAGCCATCCCGCTCGGTATGATGTATGGATAGTTGTGTTTTGTATGCTATATTGTATATGTCATGTTGGTTAATTTATGATTATTTATGAGCAAAAATGCATCGTGAATAATGAAGCATAGACCAAGAGTTCAGTTACATTTTATAGACTTATTTGATACTCTATGGATAGAGAAGTCATGTGAGAATTATACATCAATTATTTTAACTTAAATCTTATATCTGCTTGGGAATGTGAGATTATTATAATACTAATGATAAAAATGTGATTATTGCACTCACATGACTTTCTTACGAACGCTTATTGTTCTAACTACGATACTTCATGTTAACCAAGATAAACACTTGCAGAAAGTATCATACTACTAATCTTTCTTGTAGCTGTAAAGGAATTTAGGAATGTACTAAATAGGCTTTAAGGGTAGTCAAATCGAACAAAGCCCGTTCTGTTTTGTTTCCATAGCCCGGAGCTGAAAAAATAAGAATAACTCCCAATTAAGAAAAGCATACCCATTGGTAAATCACAAAAAATTACAAAGAGTATGTCGAAAATCTTTCACTCCATCAAAATAAATGTATTTTACATAAACTGTTTTAACAAGCTCTGCACTTGAGTAGAAAGGTTTTTCTACCTCTTAAGCTTCGCTATTTATGCAAAAATCTTCAAGAGTGAAGAGGATTTCTGAGGATATTTCCAGAAAATTCAAGGTATACGTTTTATTTGTCATGAAAAATTTTAAACCTGTGCTACCTTAATCAAAACTCGTTACAACAGTTTTGCAAAATTAAAAATTTTCTAAACTTGTTGCTTATAAATGTTAGTCTGGGATGAGATTAAAAAAAATCCATCCTTGTAAAAGCTAGACTTAAATAACAAGGTTCTTATTTAGTCGGCTTTTGTCTTTTAATTAAGCAGTTCATATAAAGCACATATGCACACGTTTTTCCTTCTTTTGTTTTTTTATTAGATTCAGGGAATCACAACTTTTGGGTAGAATGCAATACTTCCTTTACTTACTATACTTTCTGGAAGAAATAAAGGAAAAATAATGGAGTTTTTCTACAACATTTTTAAAGCAAAAATACATAACCTAATTTGAAACCTTATTTATGGTGATTAACACAGTGTTTGGCGCAAAAAATGACTTTAATTTTCACTGCCACTTTTTAATGTGATTTACTTTAATTTTCACTATTATTTTACCTCACTTTTCCTTTTGCATACGTAATGAAACAGGATCAAGCAAAATTCCCTTCATCAGATTTATCTGCTAGGGCACAGAACACTAGATATCTCAAATCTCACGCATTAACAGCACTTTCGTGTGGCTATCATCACAACTTCATTCGAGTATTTACCAAGTAATCAGCGCTTTAATATCGCTTCAAGAACTAAAAAGTGAGAGAGTTTCTGGAAGCTTCCTGAGAGGCTGAAAGAAAAAGCTATTTCCTAACAATCCCATTATCTCTGGATAGTGCTTCTAATCCTTGTTTCACATAAGCTTGCCCCGTATCTCTTAACGGTCACGTAACCTTATCACCTCTCATTGGCTGCTGTTGTGGCGCAGACTGTTGCGCGGTAAAAACTAGTTCGTTATTTAACATGGTGATATGTCTTTATATGTTGGAAGAGAATTGTCAAATTTATATTTTCGTAACTGTTTTAATGAAATATATTACGCAATAGGGTTGATTTATCTGAAATGCATGTTAATTCTTAAACGAAATAAAGAGGAGGTTTCTTTGCTCTCAAGCACATGGCACGATAGCCCGTGATTTAGCGCTAGTGATGACATATTTGTTTATATGACATTTATCACTGATCTTGTTTTGAACTGGATTAGTCATATATCGCCATTCGAAGGTGTGTTGTGCCGAGTGCGAGAGCTAAATTATTTTATTGATCGTTTATTGCACGTGTACTTATTATATGTATAATGGCAGAGTCTAGCGCCAGGTTTTCGCTGAAGCATCGCAAGGGTAAACCCTTACAAAGCCGCGAAAAAGAATTGTGTTGCATGTGTTTAATGCACTCACAGAGAAGAATCCGTCTTTGTCAGTGAGGGAAGTCGAACAGCTGTGCTCTGAACTTACAGGTGTGTTAGATGCGTAGGAACATCGCGACATGAAACTGAGACAACAGGAAAACTTACCACTCCAGGGGCGATATTGCTGTGTTGCGAAGACGTTAGTTAAGGACAATCAGACTGTACCGAGATAGAAATCGCAAAATATACTACCTTGACGAGACTTGGGTGAATGAAGGACAAACAAGTATGGCGTGACACGACTTTTAAGACTGAAAGACAAGCAATTTTGCAAGGTATGTGAGCTGGTTTAAAAAAAAATCCCAGAGGAAAAGGCCGAAGGCCTTTCATTATAAACTTTTTTTAGTTTCATTGATCATTCACTCAGTTTCATTATAAACTTCATTAATTTTGCATGCCTTCATATTCTTAAATGTATGATTTTATCTATCTTCCTGGCAATTATTATGACGTTTACTGCAGGATTAAATGTGACGGGAAGGCACCGCCTATGGCCTGTGGCGCGAAAGCATTATCCAATTAGGGTGAGGGGGAAGGTAGTTGCACGCGGAGTGATACATGTCAGCGGGGCAAGGTTATATGAAACAGAGATTAGGATTTATTTCGGGGAAAGGGGAGAGCGCTTCTCCTTATCTCTCCACCCGAATAGTCGGTTGACGCAAACCACATGAGAACCTTGACATATAGCTCCATCACAAAAGTGACATAATTATATATATATATAAATTGACGTTTCTTAGTCTCACAAAAACTCGAGAACGACTGTACCGAAAATTTTGGTTTTCAAATATTTGTATAAGTCCAAGGAAGGTTTAAAAGGTGAGAAGAAAATCTGAAGCTATAATGGACCGGATAACTAATTAAATATAAATGTACTGTGACTTTGTGGGTTCGTGAAATTAAAAGTCCAATTGCACAGACTCAAAATGTTCTTTATTTTCACCGAACTACAGTTGGAACACTTGCCGATTACACAGAATTACGTAGCGCACGCAATTACAATTCGTCAGTTCGTCTGTCACAGGTCCACTCTACATTCACAATTACGTACAACTCCTCTGATACACGTACACAGTCTTCCAGTACGTTCTCTAGCACGGCGCTCCTCACGGCTGCTAGCCAAGAACAGAACTGACTCGAAAAGTGCAGCCCTTTTATAGGAAGATCGCTGTTTCTGGAAGTCTCACGGTTCAGTGAATCATCCCGACTGTTCCAGACATCAGGGGGAGGGGAAAGATTTGGCTAGTGATGTTTTTCCAACCATCCCCTCGTTAGCGCTACAAGATAAATGGGTAGGCGTGGTCTGAATGCTATCCGTCTGGCCACTACCTGCCAGTTGCTGGTTCTCTTGGGAATTCCGATGTTCGGGTGGCAGTACATACGCAAACTTTTACTCAACACATACACCTTCTTTTATTTTCAACAAAGGCATTACAATTAGAAAGATATTTCACTCCTTGTGAAAGTCTTCAAAGCTAATAGCTAGTAGCTAGACGTAGTCAACTATCCAACAGAGTTTTTAAATTCATTAGAATTGCGTAGACTCAGACCCCACAATTTTTAAATTAAAAGTAGGACCAGTCGTGATCATTCTGCGTAACATTAACCAACCACGACTGTGCAGTTGAACTAGACTAACTGTGAAAAAGCTAATGAATAATGTCACCGAGGCAACAAACATCAAAGGAAAGTACAAAGGAGAGGATATCTTGATCCCGCGTATTCCGATAATTCCAACGGATTTGCCTTTTGATTTTAAGCATCTAAAATTTCCCGTGCGTTTGGCCTTTGCGATGATCATAAGCAAATCGCAAGGGCAGTTGGAAGTTTGCGGAATCAACTTGGAGTCTTCCTGTATCATGGACAATTATACGTCGCGTGTTCGCGCGTCGGAAAACTATCATGTTTATATATGAGGGTGGACCCAAAACAAACGGACTCCGAGGGCCCTGCCACTCGTAGACGTAGTACAGGGCACTCACGCTAGATGGTGTTAGTGTAGAGCTGAACGTGCAAGTGTGGTATTGTGTTTCTCTGACTGTTGGCGGGTTACCTCTGCGAAGTCGTTATGGCAACTTTAAAAGAACAAAGAGTGTGTGTGAAATTTTGTTTCCTGCTAAAAAAGACTGCAACGGAGACACAGCAAATGCTTCAAGAAGCTTTTCGGGAGGACGCTATGAGCCTCACACAGGTTTTCGATTGGTTTGGGCGCTTTAAACGTGGTGACATATGTGTTGAAGACCAAGCTCGTTCTGGACGCTATTCAACATCACGAAATGAGGAGAACATTGAAAAGGTCCAACAAAAGATCAACGAGGATCGTCACCAAACGATCGACCAAATTTCAGCAGCGACAGGAATCAGTCGGAGCTTATGTCAGCGGATTTTGAGGGAGGATTTGCACATGAGACGTGTTGCTGCTAAATTTGTTCCGCGCCTTCTCACACAGGAGCACAAAACCATCCGCATGAATGTGCGACAGGACTTGAAAACAGAGATTGCACGTGATACAAACTTCTTGAACAAAGTCATTACAGGGAATGAGAGTTGGTGTTACGGGTATGATACAGAAACCAAGCAAGCGTCAAGCCAGTGGAGGACTCCCAACTCTCCCAGACCAAAAGAAGCAAGGCAAGTGAGGTTAAATGTGAAGACGATGATCATTGTCTTTTGTGGTGTTCGTGGAATTGTACATCGGGAATTCGTACCCGCTGGCCAGACTGTTAACCAGCACTTTTACTTGGATATTTTAAGGCGTCTGCGAGAGGATGTAAGGAGGAAACGCCCGGAACTTTGGCGATCAGGTGACTGGTTTCTGCATCACGACAACGCTCCAGCACACACGGCTTTAGGAGTGACCCACTATTTGGCATCTCAGAGGTGGTCTGTCGTTCCCCACGCTCCGTATTTGCCGAATCTAGCCCCGTGCGACCTTTTCCTATTTCCACGAATGAAAAAAATGCTAAAAGGGGAGCGTTATGACGATGTGGAGGCGGTAAAAATAGCTTCGCAAAGGGCACTGGACAATATCAAACTTGAAGAGTTCCAAACATACTTCCAACAGTGGAAAAAGAGACTTGAAACGTGCATAACATGTAATGGAGAGTATTTTGAAGCTGACTGAAGTAATTTTGTAAAAAGGTTCATCAATAAACTTTCTACGACAACAATCCGGTTTCTTTTGGGTCACCCCTCGTATTTATGCACCACAAAAAGACAAAAATGTTGCTTATCAGAAAGCTTTAAATTGATTACCTTAATTGTAACCGTGTTGTATTTAAACTTCACTCCCAATTGCAAAGCAAATAACTAATTAGATTTTGTTTTATTTATATAGTTAAGTTCAGACAACTTTTATTGGGGTACGAAGTTCGCCGGGTCAGCTAGTAATATATTAAATACTACCAGTTGATAACGGTAAATAAAACCGTATAATCATTACACATTAGAATTTTCAATGTATACCTGAGTAGTTTTTTAAGCTACATAATTAAATAATATTCTTCGACTACTGTAAATGTAGTACAAGTGAATGTCCAGGATGTGATGTCAGCAAGATTTTGCTTCAGTATCCCCTACTATACAAAACAAGCAGGCCATTATCAGCCTCTTAACAACCCCGAGTGTGTAACAGAGAGTTGATGATGGATCAGAGGGAAGAACTGAGTGTTTTCCAGACTTCAAAATGCACATTGCGAGAGCCTCTTCGCTCTCACATGGGAAGTGGTACTCTGTACTGGGTACTCTGCTGAAGATCCTGACAATGAGATAGGACCTGATACGTAGTTTACAAAGCAAAAGGTATTCAGTGCATTAAATTTGTGTTTTGAAAATGACACGCCGTAATATAAAAGTTTTATGAAGAACGAATGCTCCGACTCTTTGTCACACTCGCAGAATGAAAGTGTTAATGTGTAAGAACCGCACGACATTCTCTACACGTTACTTATATACTTATTTTCAATCGACAACTTTGTTAACCCGGACCTCTTTAACCCGAACCTCTCGATAACCTGGACCAGTGTTGAAAAAAGAAATATGTTTAGCTTAGTAAATAAATATTTGCTTTACAGATGATAAATTACTATTCTTGGTAGATACATTACCCGAATTCTTTTGTCAGCGGGCGAATTCAATGCATTATCCCTCTTCTTGGGACTAGATTGGAAGAGAAACTTTGATAAAGTCATGGGAAAAGTGGCCTGGAATGTGTGACTTGCCAGAAAATAAGATTAAAGAAGCAGAATAAACAAGTGAGGAAGAAGACTTCATAGATATTTTTAAAAATATTCATGGCTCTTCCGAGGTCGATGAAGAAGACGAAGGTTTAAACCAATTACAGAGGAAGACATTATGGCATCATGAAATATTAATGAAAATTAAGAGTGTTCAGGTTTAGACATTGTTGATGAACCAGCTATGGCTATGACCCACGCACAAACATAAAGAAATTGATGCTTTATTTCGAGGGTCAAGCAAAACCATTGTCAAATGAACTTCTAATGTTAAAGCGGATGCAACATCGTGCTGCTCGAAAGTGATGTACTAATCTGAGACAGCAGAAGCTTACTGCTTTATTTACTACCGACTAATATCTGTTGCATATAACCTTGTCCCGCTGACATGTATCACTCCGCGTGCAACTACCTTCCCCCTCACCCTAATTGGATAATGCTTTCGCGCCACAGGCCATAGGCGGTGCCTTCCCGTCACATTTAAACCTGCAGTAAACGTCATAATAATTGCCAGGAAGATAGATAAAATCATGCATTTAAGAATATGAAGGCATGCAAAATTAATGAAGTTTGTAATGAAACTGAGTGAATGATCAATGACACTAAAAAAAGTTTATAATGAAAGGCCTTCGGCCTTTTCCTCTGGAATTTTTTTTAAATCAGCTCACATACCTTGTAAAAAGTTACCCGACATTCGTCTGTAAGGATAAGGGAAAACCCCGGAAAATCTTATCCAGTAAACTCACCCAGGCCGAGATTCGAACTCGGGACCTCTTGAACGTGAGGTAGACACGCCACCATCTACGCTACCGAGGCGGGCAGTAGGCTTAAACAACGGTCAAACCCCTAAGAACTAGCTGCTTTGTGGCGGTTTAAACATTTCATTCTATGCAAGGGCAAGAAATAAAAGAATATCGGTTTCCCAAGTGAGAAACGTACAACTGCTGGAATATTTAAAAAAAAAAAAAAGTCTAGGAAACGGTTCACTCCACGACATATTTCACATACGCTATGTATTTTAAAAAGATCTGCATCTTTTATGCAATAAGATTTTATCTACTCAAATTTCTTTCGGTTTGCTAGCTATGCAAAACTCATAAAAATGAAGAGAGATTCCCAGAAAACCTTCATTTGTCATGAAAGTATCTTATATGGCATTTTAATAACACCCATTAGAGTCATTTCTTAGAAAATCAAAATGTTCCAAGTAAAGAGTATTCGGAGTGGAGGATTTTCATGAAAATCTTCGTATCCTTCCTAGGAAGATATTGTTGCCCTTCATGTTCTGATTTCCGAGATCACGGGTTCAAAACTGGTGGAGGGCGATGGATTTTTCGGAGGCAAAAATCCTTAGCATGGTTTCCTTCGGAAGGAAGTAAGGCCGGTGGTTCCGCGTAGTAGATTTACGAAACGCAAAGAAACCATATGTCTGATAAAGAGGCATCTGAACAAAATTAAGTGCTCTTTCACGCCCAATATATAATGAATGCTGAAAACCATAGTAGTCCATAAATGAAAGTTCAGCTTCAATTTCTGGGAAGATACTGAAATTACATACCAATTTTGACATTTAAGCAACTTTTATTTTTTAATTAGCCGATGTTCAAGGCACATAGATATAAGGTAAGCGCGGGTGATATGGATTGGCACGCGACTCGGATTAGGTTTTCAAAATCTGCTCTCTAGGGGACGGTAGTGTATTGTGCTGGAACGATCTTTGTGTGTAATTAGGTTGTGGTTTTTTTTCAGTCTAAGTAAGAAATCGGGCTTCTTTTCCGGAAAGGAGGTATGTAATTGCACCATTTCTGGTATTTTGTTATTTTTTAATTCGTCTAAGATAGATTTATAACGAATGTGAAATGAAATTGCTCCAGAAACTTGTACAGTAAGAAAATACAGACTTTCTTACATCCATGTTGATTGATTGATTTGTATATAAGGGCGTTCAACTGCATGGTCATCAGCGCCCTTTCAAAATCTAATTCATGGCAATAGCCAGATTTACAAAAACAAAATCAAGACAAACGATCAAATAAAATGACAATAAAATAAATAAGCCATAATGGTTAAAATAATAATAAAAGGCAATAATTATCAATAAAAGACCAAAAGGCATAAAAATTACTACTTTCAATATCAACTTGCCATGACAAAAGCTACCTGCCCAGTGGTGGTCGAATCAATTTATTCCTTTTCTTTGGAGCAGGGCTAGCGCTTTCAGCAGGTTTTTCCTGCCTTTTCCTCACTGTCGTTTGGGCAGTGAGGACAGGATCTACCCGCTTCACATCCTCAGTGGAGGAGAACGGCTTCCGCACTGGTAACTTCGAATCCAATCTCTCGACAGGATCGGAAACTACAAACGGCGAAGATGTAAGTCGCCAATCGGCGTCCTCTCCAGATGACTCCTCAGATTTTGACGGAGTTGTTCGCGGACTTTTGTGCTGGCTAGCTCTCCTTTCACTAGTCTTATTATTTTTCTTGAGGGAGTCAGTTTTGTCATACGAGGTCTTAAATTTCCTTGGCGATACATTTTATATTACCGGTTCACATGTTTTTAAAGTAGAGGCTTTCGGCGGAACTTGGCTGAATGGTTCTTCTTAGGACTGGACTTGGTCGGCGCGCTCACTGTTGTTCGTGCTAGTGTTTGTTTATTTAGCTGTGATCTTGGTGTAATTGATCTTTCGGATATTACTTCCCCGTTTATTTCGCTGGTTTGTGTTCCGATATCATGTCTAGGCACCGGCTTAGCTGCAACTGCACTATAAGCAACGGTCCTAGGGACAGAAGGCTGACGAATACGCAAGAGTTTCCGGGCTTCCAAGAAGGACACTCTCTATCTTACCCGGATCTCTTGGATTGCCTTTTCCTCCATAAAACGGGGACATTCTCTGGAGTTTGATGAATGATTCCCACTGCAGTTAACACACATTGCGGGTGAAGTGCATGCATTGTCATGCTTGACTTCCCCGCAGTCAATGCAAGTTGCAGCTCCATTACATGAATCATTTGTGTGGCCAAAGCGCAAGCATTTATAACACCTCAGTGGATTGGGTATATACTGCCTCACTTCAATAGCTTCCTCTCCTTGTCTTAATCCTTTTCGGGAGTTCTACCCGATCAAAGGTAAGAAACAGGGTACGAGTGGGCACTAGTTCACCTCGTTCTTTGCGGTGAACTGGATATACATTAGTCACACATTGTTCCCCCAAATTTTCCTGAATCTCCTCATTGGACATACCATCCAATGCGCTGTGTTTACAACACCACTCGAGGAGTTGAGAGTCCTATGCAATTCAACGCGCACCGGAAAGCTCGCAAGCAAGATTTTAGCAGCTTGTGTCGGAGAAACTGCTTCGACCAGGATCGTGTCATTGCAAGATCGAGTATATGACATCACAGGACCAGCAATACTATCTAAACACTTCTGAATAACGAACGGGTTCACGGTACTAAACTTCCGACCTTTCTCAGTTCTATAAATAACTAAATAGCTAGGACCACAACAATACGCTATTTCCTTTCCACTTTTGCTAGTAATTTTATTAATATTTTGTTTTACCATAATAAATGGAATAAATTTCATCCCCCAGTGCTCCCCACCCACCACGGAGCCCAACAAGGGGTCATCCCACTGGGATGACAGAACTACACAGGGGATATAGCGGGTTCGCCGTCCCACTCACCTTGGAGTTCCGTACAGTACCTAGTCCTGGCCGATTGATTAGGGGTGGGTTAGTCCCTAACCTCCCGTTTAGGCGAAGCAGAAACCAAAGTAGTGTATTAGAAATTCGCATCCTCCCCGCGTTCAGAAGAACACTGAAACGAGCTCAGATGTGCATCCCTCAACCACCAGGACAAATATTTCCACCGACACGGGTCTCCACGCACGGCCTACACGTGGGTGGGTGTTTTGTCTGACCCCTCGCCACTAAGAGGAACCCACATCGAGGGTGTCAGGTTGGCTCGGGACCCCGGGATCGCCTATTCCCACTTACATCCATAATCCTTCTTGTCATTATAATAGTTACTTGATCAATGCTGCGAACAGACAAAACATATAACGCTACAACAGCAGGATTAAGGTAAGACGGGGGATTAACCTTATTTTATTGACGTTCTCTAACGTTAAGTCATATCGGACCTTGGTTGAAATGGGTGAAATGATGCTCAAATGAGCCAAGAAAAATGAAGAATGGTACCACAAAATCTGTGTAGGCGCTGTGGGAAAGAAGTAATTCATAATTCGAAAATGTGTATGAGATGCATAAAAGTACAAATATACAAGTGTAGAAATGTGTTATTTTGTTTTCATGGTTACATTATTTGCTGAAATTGAATGTTCCACCGTTTTCCTTTCCATTCCGATTAGTCCGCTATGTCAATCCTATTCATTCAGCAATTGTACACCATTAGGATTAGTTTCCGCTTGGGATAAAAATGAAAATGGAAGTATACAGAAAATTCTCTATCAAAAATAACTTAGCATTTAACATAATCTAGAATATCCAGACTTCAATATAAGGTAACAACTTTCGTGTTTATATGACAAATAGAAATTTTGTGAAAGATGTACGGAATATTGATCCAGTTCACCCGCACTTACACGCGCATACACAGATCTTTTTTTAATAATGTTATTTTTTCTTTCTTTCAAAGAACCTCAAAACACGCTACACGCACTTCTCCCGAAATTTCGATATCAAATTTTTAGTTCGAATGCACTACTTCCATTGCTTACTCTAAGAGTAGAATAGTTAAAGTATTAACCACTGTGCAACAATGAAAATTTAAATTAATTAAAATAGCCAATTCCTATCAATTCCTGTGTTGGTGACGAATATCACAAAGAGAATTAAAAATTAGCTCTAGTTTTCATTTTACACTGTCTTATTACGGTGAGATAATTATATACGAATTTTTATGTTAAGTTTAAAATCAAATATTATAATGATTTGTCAGTCATTAAATCTCGTAACTATAAACAAAGGATTATATTATTGTTCCTGGCCTTACTTGTTTGCAATATTTTGGAAATAAACATTTTGATACCAATTTTAGTGATCTTTCTGTCTTCCTCCGCTTCAACTTCAATGACTTTATTAATGTATGTAATAATATTTGCACATTTGTTTCCAGATTAACTAGTTGTTCTAGTTGACTGCTATTGAAGTGAACAAAATTACCACGAGTTTGTGTTAATTGTGCTGACATGTTTTGCTGTGTGTGTGGAAAAGTGACATTTGCTTCACAAAAACAAGAAATAACTCCCATGATTAAAAAAGCTTACAGTTATTTTGGGTGCAAAATTGGTGATTAGAATAAACCATGGGCTTCATATGTGATCTGTAATACTTGTGGCAGCAACCACAGTAATTGGATGTATGGGAAAGGACGTTGCAGTGCCCATGATCTAGCGTGAGCCAACTAACCATGTCAGTGACTGCTACTTTAGTATGGTTTCTCCTATCAAGAAGGGAATATCTAAGAAGAAGCGGACAGTGATCTATTCTAACATTCCATCTGCCATTGAACGCTGCTGTACGTAATCGAAGTAAGCGCTCCAAAGAAAATATAGGCGCCGTTCGTGAGAGTGTACGCGAGAACGGAAACAAATCAATTGAACGACCACTTCATCCCCAAAATGTTACTGTGTCCTACAGGTATATGGTGGAATTATTGGTCCATATTTTTCCAAGACGAAAATGGAAAAGTTCTAGCTATCAATGGAGAAAGATACCGGGCTCTTTTAAGGGACTATTGTTGGCCTCAATTGGATCGTATGGATCTCAGAAATATCTGGTTCCAGCAAGCTGGTGCCACACATCATACTGCTCTCGAAACTATCGATCTTTTGAAGGAGAAGGTCAGAGGTTTCGTCATTTCTTGTGGTGGTCGTGTTAACTGGCCCCCAAGATCATGTGATTTGACGCCGTTGGATTGCTTCTTGTGGGGTTATGTTAAATTTCGAAGAACAAGTCAGGAACAGTAAATGATCTTATGAATAACATCACGCGTGTTATTCGAGAAGTTGGACCTAATTTACATTCTTCTGTCACTGAAAATTGGGTCAACCTTATACGCGCAACCCACGAAGTCACGGCGGTCACTTAACTGATGTTCTCTTCCACAAGTAATACATTAATTATGTTACAAAATAATAAAGTAAATAAACGTCTATCATTTATAAAAAGTGTTTTATTTAAGTTCAAAGATAGGACACGCTTGTTGAAATACCCTTTATATTATATTTTAATCCAAATTGTTAAAGTTAATTTTTTAGAAAATCAACATTTTCGAACCGCGTTAAGATTACCTAGATTGTGCTAATACTCTTGAAAATCTTCGTGTCCTATCATTGGAAAATGCTGAACTTAAATACCATGTATCGTATTTAACCGATTTTTCGTTTCTGAGTTTTGCTGCTCACTCATACATACACACACCTAAAATACTTCTTTGGGTTTAGGTAGTTTCAAAATATATTTTTCGGTGAAATTTTGGAATCGAATTTTTGGGTCAAATACAATACTTCACTCTAACGGGTACACATGCTATGGAGACACCTTGTGCATTGCGACCTTCACACAGATCCAGTGGCATCAATGTTGCCTCTGTTGTCGCCGGCAACAGCTAATAAATTGAACAAATTTTAATTATTCTTTGTCCAAAGAATAATGGAAAGTCCATGCGATTTCACTTTCAGATCGCTCGGTGATAGATTCCCCTGTGATAGATTCCCATCGGTCGGCCGCCAGTTCTAAATAGCTCGTTTTGTCGCTAGTGGTGCTTACCGGCAAACTCAAACTCACTCAAAGTCCAGTTTCATTGATTTAAAACTTAATATTAAATGTTCAAAATATGATGATCACATATATAACACTAATTCATTTGTTGTGAAACAAATATACCCATAAATTGTAGATTTATGAAGACATTTAAGAGACGAAACGCTACCTAGGTCCGTTCTCTTTGCCAGCCAGACGCAAAGTGAGTTGAACTGACGCGGTTAACATTTCGGTGTTTTAGTTCAAAATCTGTCCGTTAGACAACCACTGCTTTCAAATCAATCTTCATTTATTTATTACCCTTTTACTCCTTTCTTATCTTTACTTTTATTTACTATTTATGTTATTATTTATCTTCCTTAATCTCTTATTAATTATAATATATAAATGTCTCATTTAATCTGCCTCTAAAACTTTATCTTGTTTGTTTAATGTAGCGTTATACTGATGACGTCAAACAAAATCTCTTACCACTAACATCCAATTAAGTTCTGTATCAACTTTATCACAGAACTATCATTACGCGTTCTGAGTTATATGAAGAGATAATCAGCACTACCGATAAAAACACTCACCTTGCTGGGAATATTGCGAAGTGCAAATAGTGTGTATAAAACATATATGTTAAAATACAGCAAACGCTGGAAGCAGTGCTACAGAATTAAACAAGAGTTCTTAAAACATTCTGACTGGGTAACCAAAGATGTGGACTTCTCTGATTTTGGTTTATAAATATACAGAGTTCCTACAGCAGGTGAGGGATGAACCAACACAATCAACGCAAAGGAACTGAGAGACCATGAAATTGTTTACAGAAAGTGGGGAACGGTCCAAATGCACCAAGCTGCAGCCGTTTTAGAGATGAAATAGTGTTCACCGCACCGCTCAGTACACATTTTAGTCCAGAGAAATAAGATGCTGTTAGTATAATGAGGCAAATAACCGAGGCGTCTCTTACAAAAACAACTAAAATAAAAAAAGGCTTATAGCTATTTAGTATTAGCTCTGATTCCGCTGATTGAAAATAAATTATCAAAACAACAATGCATAAACATTCGGTAAGGCTCTAAAGATAGAAACATCTATAGTGTAAACATGATTACTTCCTTCTTGCTCACCAATTTTAATGAAATGTACGAAATTTCATTCAAAT
Organism: Mantis religiosa; assembly: GCA_030765055.1. Classification (NCBI taxonomy): domain Eukaryota; kingdom Metazoa; phylum Arthropoda; class Insecta; order Mantodea; family Mantidae; genus Mantis; species Mantis religiosa. Next base: position 79,163,270 of record CM060953.1, read on the forward strand.
CTAGGAAACAAGCTACTTATTTTTAGCTAGATTAGCATTCTGACAAAATGTGCATTGTTTTGCTATTTTAACAGAGAAGTTGATGTATGGAATATTTTTTTCGTTTTGAGAATTTTAAGTTTCATTAAGTTTTTAAAGCACTTATAAATTTATAAATGATGTTAAATGCATTTTAAAACAATTAATGTATGAAAATGCATTATTTTACTATTATTTACATCATATCATAATAAGTTTAGATACTATCTTATTTTCCTTTCTTTTTTTTTTTTTTTTTTTTTTTTTTTTTTTTTTTTTGCTTTCTTTCAATAAAAATATATTTTCCAGAAAACTTTCCTGAAAATGTTTTCTAAATTCAAGTTATTGCATCCTCTTACATATGCAATATAAAGCCTACAAATTTCTTATTTCTTTAAATAAAGCATGGGTTAACAAATGAGAAAAGCTAAATCAGCAAAACCTAAATATAACATTCTATGTTGTACTGTTAAACGTAATTAATATTTTTTACACTTTGAAAACCAGTTCGTTTCCAAAATTGTTTCCCCAAACCTTGAACCCAATGATAATATGCATTCCATTAGTTTCGAAAATTTTAATTTGGGCCATTAAATATAAAAAAGAAGAAAACATTTGTCATTAAAATACTCAATAAAAGGTCACGACATTCATCTACCAAAAACTTATTTAACCGAAGTTTTATTTCTCCAGCAACTAAGGTATTTCACAGTAAGCTACAGGAATTTAGTTGTTTTAATTTCTCCCTATTTACTTACACACCAGATGTGGAATGACGATCATTATTTAAATCACAAATAAGTTCCTTTATTATCAAGAGTTCATAAAACTAAAATATCTCACGTACACCGATACTGATTAATAAAAACCTCATAAGAGCAAAAGTAAAATAGCTCAGTTCCATAGCCAAGTAGGTTATTTTTAGTCTGTAAAGTTTTAAGCAAAACGAATTCGTCGAGAACGGCTAATGCTAACACATTATCACAAACCTTTACTATAGAATATAACCAAAATAACGATTATTTATGTTTTCCTACAGCGGCCTGCTTGTGTGGGGAATAATTCAATCAAAATATTTTCCTTAAAGCCGAAAGATGTACTTAAATATTCCGTTTGTATTTATCTGACTCTTCAATTTTTTAATTATGCTCTCTCCTTCTCTCTCTCTCTCTCTCTCTCTCTCTCTCTCTCTCTCTCTCTCTCTCTCTCTCTCTCTCTCTCTCTCTCTCTCTCTCTCTCTCTCTCTCTCTCTCTCTCTCTCTCTCATGGATGAACACAAATATTTTGCTGAAAATTCTTTATTGGAGTCAGGGTAACTCAAAATGTGTATTTAAAATGTTGAGTAGAACACACAGTACCTGTAGCTACCATTGTTAAGCGGCTAACAAAATAAAAAGGCAGGCAATTAGACATGGTTTTCTAAGTCCAATTCATAACTGTACATGATGACTGTTGATGATTAATGATATAACTTAAATCATATCCATTGCATTTTGTTCCCATGTATAAATGTTACCTTAATCATGCACAGTGTTTGCTTAAAATGAATTTGGAATTAAATTATATGGACTTCGTTAAGTTTATCTCTCAATGTTTATAAGCAAGATACGGAAACAAGAGTCAGCTATGAGTTGCTGAGGTAGTTAAGGTACTGACTTAATGAAGATCCGCGGTTCACATCTCACCAGGATTTTCCAACCTGATTGACGTTTTTGTAGGTTTTCCTCAAACATCATAACTGATAATGAAAGAATGTAAATTTAGGATTGAAACATTTTTTCCCACATTTCGTTCTCAAATTTCATTTCATTTCATGAAGGAAGTATAATTCTGATATACTTTGACCCGCGTACATGGATTTGGCTACCCGAGTCGGTTATCAATTTTGTTCTTTAACAATAGTATTTTACCCTTATTTTAGAGGTTAGATACTGATTCGTAATTCAACATTTGATGCCACCTAGTGATCATTTTGTTTAAATATCCGGTGAGCCGGTAATGAATACAGAGGATGCCCCTCCGGAAATTAAAAGTCTCGCCCTCCCACCAAGAAATCTACTTCTAGTTGTAAATGTATACAACATTAAAATTCAAAATAATGTATGAATTTAAATTAACGTTTGGATGGTGTAATACAAAAAGCTTGTACTGATTTGATAAAATTCAACTATACCGGCGATCATTATTTACGAAGTTTGAGATCAATAATGGACAAGTTGTGATAACGCCTGCCTCTAATGTGTTTCAAATGGGAAGGGTTCTGGAGTCCAGCTAATCAGATGCCGTATCACGCTCAGCGTTGCCAGCTTGTTACCCCACTCCTTTTATATTTCCCTCTCTCTCGCACACTAATATAACATGCAGGTCTGTTTGGCGCAGACGTAAGGGTAAGAAAATTTATTTTACAAACTTTTACAATGATGCAGTTGTCAAAATTAAAATTAGGAAAGTATGTTCGCAAATTATATATATTTTTAAATACTATAATTATAGTTTACGAATTACCTGTTTTTCTATTTGAAACGAACTGCCAGTGGCTCATCCATATCGCTATAAATGTCACTTGCGTTAAGAGACAATTCGTCATTGTCACTGTCTTCATCATCTGAGTCTTGCAAATTTATGATTATAGGTTCCAAGATCTCGTCACGAGCTACTTGTTTCTTAAAATCCTCTTCTTGAAGGTTTTCTGCATGCCTCACGCAGTTTTCCCAGTCCTATTGTGTTACCTTGTCAATTTCTTCGTAAACAACTTGTTTAACGTCCGTCAGTTTAAAAGTATTATTTCTGTTTGCAAACCCCCTCCCTTTTTTATTTGAGCCCACACCAACCCAATTGGATTATATTTGCAGTGGTAAGGTGGGAGGCGTATTACCTCGTGTCCTGTTTCAAATGCAAGTTAATCCAGCTGATACATTTTTGCCGTGTTTTTAAACGGAAGTACTCTTTGCAATAACTCATTTTTAGTTTCTGTTTCCGAAATTTTTTTGAAGAACGTGTACATCTTAAAATTAGTACTTCGAGCCTGACTTTGCAATACCAGTCTTTTTGACTCGCCACTAAATTCACCGCAAGAAGCCATTGCACTATTTAACTCTTACTTTACTGTTGTGTAAAGAACAACTGGATGATATTGATCTGAACTCTCTAGAGTAAATAAACACTTCTTATCCAGCATTCATTAATAAACATATGCATACAGCATTCCAAAGGCTAACAGAAAATGTGTTTGCTCTTTCTCGAATTTAACACCTTCACTTATTCACAGTAATTCTTTTATCCGTCATGTCAGTAGTTTAAATTTCAGTTCTGAGTAATTAAAAGTATATGTATATGCATATACACCAACCACTTTGATCTCTCCAGAGTAAATAGAGATTACGAACCATTCATAAACAAAGATATAGTGTGACCAGGCACGTTCTGCCACGGCAGCCGGATATTTGTTTTCTCTCGCTCGAATTAGATTATTCAAAGCAATTCTTTTATCACGTCATGTCAAACATTTACGTTTCAGTTCTGAGTAATTATAAATATACGTACACGCATACATGCCAACCAATAATGATATTCATACAGTGCTTACGTCGTGATTTCTTGTTATAATACAGGTAATAGTGATTTATTTATGTGTGTTAGAAAAACTATTTGAGCTAAAAATATGGGGTTTTCATAGTTATGTTAGATACATTACTCTGTACCTTCCACATGGATCAGTTTCGGCAAAATCTGAATTTTTGAGCGCGAATTGTATTTCATACAGATTCATTAGGTTGGCACTCCTCACACACCACTTAGCGGGAATGCAATACGACAACAGCGTAGGACTCCGATTGGTTGCTCACCTAGTAGCGTTCAAGGACAAACGCCTTCCCATTTGAAATACATAATACTAATATAATCTGTCTCAAATCAGAACGATCTATTGTAAACATTTAGGACGCGAGAAAGACAGAGATAGATATATTGTCACGGAATATCTTAGGCTACTGTTTGGTGGAAGGACATTCACGAGTGGTTTCTTTTATTTTACGTCGTACAGAAACCTCTCTATAAACAGATCGTTAGAAAAGCGAATGGAAGTACAAGAAAACTGGGAAAAGCACACTAGATTAGAAAAACATGCAAAAGCCTTTGCAGTTGAAAATTGTAAATTACAGGGTTTGGACGCTCCAGTTCATGCGCAGATGTTTAAACACAATGAAATCGGAAAAGATTAAAACGCCAAGCAGTAACATCTATAATTCCATGTGCAACAGCCAAAGATTTATTAATAACGTTATTAATATTACAATATATTGTTTAATTTTATTTACTGTTTTATATTAAATGATGTTAATAAGGAGTAAATTATATAGATAATATTATTTTATGTATTTGTATTTTGCAGTTTGTTAAGCTGCACTCTCCTCAGCAAAGAAGACATACGACACAAAATAGGAACCAGTGCTTCATAAGAATGGATTAAATTTTAGAGTAATGGGCCACATGTTTTAATAAATATGCTGTTTCAGAAGTGTTAGATTGCAGTGGTGAGGTTATAGACCAAACATACCACTTTGTGAACAGCGATGTCATTCTTCTTACTTGACTTGCGGGTGGTCTGACTTAACGGCGCGACACAGAGCTTGGAGTGTAGAAGCTCCTTGAGCGGTAGGAAAACAGAACAAAACAGGAGGATGGATTGAACTTGGTATTCCCTCCATTAGTGATCCTATCTATGACAATTAATATGAAACAGTTCTCCATAGTAAATATTTTCCCTAATGGAAAAATATTTGTAACCAAAGTATTTGGTATGTACTGCTTTTGCTATGTATTAGTTCGATATGTTGTAAAGAGTTTTATATCTGATTTAATTAAAGAGTAATACAGCTGAGTCTATATTTACAAATCAACACTGAATTAGACAAATGACAAACAAATTATAAATATGTGCTTTCGGTGGTGCTGTTAATTTTAGTGGGGTCCACTCTCGATTATCACAGAAAAGGGAACACAAGTTGCCATACATTCACTGCAGAGCACATATTTTGTCAATTGCTGCTCATTACATATTGCTAAGTATATTTCGTGCTTCTTCTAAAGGATAAAATGTACAGTATGGAATTCAGTATGCTTTAGATAACCTGTTTTAAAAAGTACCCGAAGCTGTTGAATACGCTGGTTGAGTACTTCTTCAATAGTTCATAGTTAATACATAAAATGTTCCTATTCTATATATAACACAAGGCGGATTGTTAAAAGCAATGAGTTACAATTTCATTGCAGGTTGAGTGATTTTGGAGTTCGCATTATATATTAAAAGCCTCTCAAACTTAAGTAAAGATTTCAAAAACAATCACTCACAAGTTTACAAATCCCTGTACTTGTTAATTTTGACGTCACATTGACTGCTTCATGATTGCGAGGATTTTAGTGCGGAAAATTAATCACTAAATAGCATTTAAAACCTCCAAGTGGTCACACAGAAGTTAAACTGTGCGGAAACAAGGAATAAACTATGACAAATGTAAAGAAGTTTGTGAAACCTATGACTAATGAAAATGAGCAAGAAGTTCAAAAATGATAGAACTAAGCGCATATTTTAAAAGTTTTAAAACATATGCACAACTTAGTTATAATAATTGTAAAGAAGTGAGCTTAATGTTAACGTTTCCAAATTATGACGCCGTTATCGCACATTCATTCCTTAAGTATTTGCTCGTCATAAATAGAAGATTCGTCTTCTGAAGTTATTTCTTCTATCTTGAGGGCCAGGATCGGCTATGAAGCACTAGCTGTGTGTGTACAGTACGAGCAAGATATGAAGAGCGCTGGATTTACGGTGTGGTGCGGGCAGAAGGGAAGAAGGGAGAGCTAACGCTCTTTTGTTTCTGCAGTTTGGTCAACCTTGAAAAACACAGTTCAGCAAAATAGCGTGTAAGATAAGCGAAGATATCACAAGTAACGTTGCATCCTCTGAAAACATTCCTTAGTTCTGCCCACGCCACTCAATTGCATTCAAATCACAGTTATATGGAGGTAGACGAATAATAATGTGTCCCCTTTCGAGAGCTATAATATCCACAAATGTTCATACAGATATAAATCATTTTTAAGTAAATGCTGATGTACATTACCATCACACTCGTAACAATTCGAGCGCACCAAACGAGCCTTTATGAAGGAAGCATTAACTACAAAGGGATAATATTATATAATAAACTTCCAAATTCATTTAAACAAGCTGCATCATTAAAACACTTTAAGAATACGGTTAAGAAATGTTTGAATGCACATTGTTTTATACGGTTAAAAAATGTTTAGAACTATAACCATGTAAATGAGTACTGGGAGCATAGTACATTCGCAAACCTGTAATATTCCTATTATGACATTTCTTACAGTAAATTAGTCTATGCAAATACCACATGAAACCATAGAAAAGCTGCTTACTGTGTATATTGTATGTAATAAATTTGACTTTATGAATATACTGTATTTATACATTTTTACGTGTCTCATAACATGTATATGTTGCCAAGGACGAACTAAAATTCTAATTCTAATATACGATTGTTGTAAACTGGTTAGCTAATTAACCTCGAAATTGATCAAAACGAAATATGGCGGACATTATAAAGCTTAGCGTATTAGCCACTAGATATCAGTGTATAGCGCAATTCAAATTTCAAAGTTGTCAACTATATTTACGGAGTGAAACGAAAGTTACCGAATGAGGATTTGGAACCCGATCGCTCTTCTTATCGCACGCATATAGTACTGTGCATTTCCATTTCTACTGCCAATAGAAAGGTCATTTATCACGATGAATAGGGTGATGACAAAATTAAGAAATAGGGTAGTTCGGGAAATGCTTCAAGCTTGTGTGAGGTTATTAAAAGAAGGGAACGAGCAACCCCCAGTAAACTTTCATCGGTGATATCATCAATTAAAATGTTGTAAATAAGTCCAAACCATAAGTTCGCATTAAATGTAAGTTATTGCATACAATAATATTATTTTAAATCTCATAATTGTATTATTTAAGATAACAATATGTGTCCACTTAGTGTTTACATATCATTTGATTAAATATCAAATATTATAACATTAGTACATTTGTTACTTTTTCAGTGCAGTTTTAATTACATTTTAAGCCCATACCGTAACATTGGTTAACTAGCTGTGTTTCGGCATTTTGTCTCATAAATCATTTCTAACATTACGAAACATAAATTTTAAAAAGAAAGATCTTTGTATTGCTACCACTTGCTGTTACAGTGTCTCTGAGAAATGGCAACAGCTTATTGATGAATATTATTTTTAAGTTAATCTTAAGTGTATCGATTTGCTTTGTAAACGTTTTACTTTAATGCTCCTTCATTCCTCTCATTTAATTCTTTGCTAATTTATCTTTGGGAGGCATTAAAATAAAAAGTTTACAATACAAATCCAGCAGTAGCGAAATTAAAAACTTGCAGGAATTCTTCACTTTTTAAAATTTTAATCAAATGTGTGGATTTGTTTCTAAGCTTTCTCTTTTAATGCTCCATAATTCTTCTGATTTATTTTCATGCAATATTTTTCTCTGGTGAGGAGGCTTTAAAAGGGAAAGCTTACTAAACAATCCACACATTTTAGATGAACTTAAAAATAACTTTCGTCAAGAATTTACTTCAATTTTTCAGAACAAATTGCAGAGAGTAAAGGGCAATTCCCTAAACAAGTGCCAGAAATACTTGAACAACAAAGGGAGACAGCTGCAACATCTGCTTAATGTATATATGAATAATTTAAGTGTTTATTTTATGTATGTTAGAAGCAAGTTATGCGACTTTACTGCAAACTTCCTTTCAACCAAACAGCAATCCATCAACCAATCTCGCCAGCTGGCCGCACACCATGAGACCGATGTCGCTAAAATTGGTCCTTCCGAAGAATTTAAGCATAAATTACATTTTGGATATGTTTATTTCGCAATAATATCAAAATATTGTTTTATTGATTAAATAGCCATCTCGAGTTATGGTGCAAACCCTCTTGTAAAATTACCTATAAAATTAAAAGGAAATTTAAGTTTTTTGTGCATTCCTTTCACGTATTTCTATTATATTGTAACCTACAAAAAATGACTGCATATCCAGTTAGAGGTTAGAAGTTCAAACCTTGGTTAGTGTGCAGAGTTTTAAAATTTCCAAAATATTACATGAACTCTGAAATTAAGCGCCCATCGTTGATTGGGTTCCACTTTTAAGTAATTGCAGGACTCTAATAATCGAGAAAATATACGTCCTTAGGATAGGAAAATGACCACTCCATTTATTATCTAGACATTCATCAAATTAATATCTGTATTATTACTGCGAAAGGCTTTTGGTTAAGTTTATTATTGTTTAATGTTTCTCTCAGAAACTAAAATATATTCGAGAAATGTAAGATAATATGAATGTCATTTGTTGCATAGTATTTGAGTTTATATTTAAATGAACGTCAAGACTGAAAACTAGAAAGTGCAGAAATATATTTACTTTTGAGAAATTAAAATGTAAGATAAATATATTCATGTAAATAAACCACTTAGAAACGTTTTAAAAATAACTGGTTAATGGCATGACATTATGTCAGTTTGAAAGTAGAAAATTATCATGAAATCAGAAAATTAATACATGAGATAAAATAACAAATAATAACAAATAAAATACATGACACTGTGACAGTTTAATCTAATTTTGCAAATTTGCAGTCTATAATATGAAAATAAAAGAAATATGAAACAGATGCATTTTAACGTTAATACATATCTTAATCACGCTTTATTTTATAGCACTTATGAAGACACGATTAAATAGTATCGCACACCCGTAGAAGAGAGGCATAAATAATTTAGCCTGCAAGCGTAAATAGCCTGACACACAACGACCAAGATGAGTGACAGCTGGCACATAAGAAATACTGAAGCGAACCAGTTGCACAAGGTTCTGGCGTTTTAAAAGCAATAACTTAAGATGACGTTACATCCGTGTCATTCGTTCCACCCAAACATTACACTGCACTATTCATTCCTTCCTGCACTAACACGTCTGATTTACGGACAACTACGGTGAACACTACATGAAAACGAGCCAAAGTGTTGAAGATCCTACCGGAAGTGGGCTCCATGCTGCTTGTCTCGGCGACGTCTTGCGTCTTTTCAGCCAGGGTAAGCGTCTTGATAAGCAACAAAGCGCTACAAACTCTGAACACCTGCCAGGCGTCGTTATTATGGGCATCGCGACCTCTATGCCGCTCGTTTTATTTCCTACTCTCGCCCAAACAATGCACGAATACCATTTCAAACCGCGCTCTTCGCGCATAAAGCAGGTTTCATTAATGACTTTCTCTATCATACAGCATGCAACCCGTCCTTCTGTTATTCGAAGGGGCGTAAAAGTTACATCACTTACATTGCAGAAAAGAAATAAATGAATAGCGTATATTAGACATGCATGTAAATGTTTTCTGCATTTGTTTTCACAATGTTTAGTAAATTGTACGAAAGCATTTCTTTCTACTTTCTGTTGTTCCTGTTTAGGTTATATTTCTAAGAAATGATTATAATATATGCTACACAAGAGTAAACAGAAAGCCTAAGGATTGGTCAATTGAACTCTATGTACCAGTCTATTATATAATCCCTGAAGGAGCCTGTGAACGAACGGCCACTGGTAAATTCAAACAAAACAAGTTTTGAAAATAGTTATACGACAAATATTTTACTTAATAACATTTTATTTGATATGTATTAATATGTATAGCAAATATTGTGTTCCACCATAAAATTCGACATTGATTATTTTGTTTTTAATTTACTGAAAACTTTCTATACCTATACAAAGTATTCTTAGTTTAGATAACAAGGATAACATTGTTCAAAAGAATAGTAAACGTGCATTGAGGTTGCAGTCCAGTAACTCTCCTTATTTAAACTGTTTTGAGATAATTTCAAATCTGTAGATCTGTATGTCGTTTTCGTTTCAGTCTTCTCTGTGCTCGTTCTTGTGGCATATACTGAGGAATCTGTCTCAGAATTGCATTTTCATATTCACCAAAGGAAGTGAAGAGGCGTGTGTAGCAGGACTGAAGTATCTTCTATTGTTGTAGTAAGCAGATCTTTGTGTAATGTTGAATTGCGAATGTACCAAGGTGCATTCGCTAATAGGCGCAGAGCCCGATTTTATGAAGTCTGTATTCTGTTGATTTGCGTTTTGGTTGCTGAACTCCAAATTGAACAACCATATACCCAAAGAGGTATGATTAGCGAGAAGTAGATAAGCCTTTTTGAAGATAAGGGCAAAGGAGTAATGATATTAGAAAATTCAGTTGATGAATTCTCTAAGTTTCTTGATAAAATCAGTGACGTGTGCGTTCCAGGGTAAGTTTGAATCGAGAGTTAAACCAAAATGTATAACTGTATCACACTGTGGCATAATCTCGCTGGCAAAGCTTATTTCGATATTTGCAGTATTTCTTTTATAGGTGAATTTCACTAATTTGGATTTCTTTGGATTCATTTTTACTCTTCACTTTTTGCACCATTCGTCAACTTTATCCGTGAAGATTGTAGTTCACAAGCAGCTGAAATATCAGATCTTTTGCAAAGGATAACTACATCCTCTGCGAATTGTGAGATAAGCAGATTGTCCTGTGTAGGAAAATCGAGCTAAAGATTAAGTAGAGGAATGGAGCCAATACACCACCTTGAGGAACTCCTGCTTGTACTTCCTGAACTGGAAATAAGCACATCGTTGCATTTCACCGAGAAGTTCCTCCAGAAACATAGAATTTAATTACTAAAAGTATGGTGTCACTAACAAAAGATTTTGTTTTGTACAAGAGTCCATTATGCTACACTTCATCGAACGCTTTATCTGTATCGAGGAACAGGCAAAAGCAGACAGATTTCTCTTCATAGGCATCAAGTATGGAGTCTACAACTCGATGTAGCCGCTGAGGGCAAGAGTGGTTGGGTCTAAACCCAAACTGCGTATCTGGAATAACCAGGCGTAAAGGACCAATCAGGTGAGAGAGGACCAACCAAAAGTTCCATATCCAAATGTTCAAGGAAATTTACATTTCAAGACTCCCTGAATCCAGAAAGAACACTTTTGGGAAAAGGTCCATATGTGTCTGTGTGTATGTCCACATATTATGTCTAAACAGCATAATTCAAACACGTAAATTCGGCTAAGGCAATTAACTTGTGAAATTGGCTGAAGATCTTACTGCAACAATTGCATTTTATTTGTATTTCATTTATGTTCTATATTTTCATTTGGCACATTTACCTTAATATCGTCAATATTTATCACACTTCCAGCCTTTTAAGGTACTACTGAATATAGTACTGCACTCACTGGATTTCACAATTTTAAATGTTTTTCTCGAAATAAAAAACAAAAGTATTGCTATTTATCGTTACTTAAAATGTTCCATGTGTCAAAATCTTTGATTGATTAACTTCTAATTTTCAGTAAAACTTCACGAATTATTGCTTAAGAAATTCAGAGAACCATTATTAAAATATTATGATTACATTATCTTTGTTGAATATTTTATAGTCTAGTGTTCAAAATCTGAAAATGCAAACATAGTTGCATTTGAATCTTAAAAACTTCCATTTTGGGATTATAATAATCTGTTAATTGTTGTATTTAATGTCCGATTTACTACATATAGCCCTGCAGGCGGTGACACTGATTATACATGAAATAAAGATGGAGCACCGGTGGAAAGAGATGGCGGGGGAAACCGGAGTACCCGGAGGAAACCCGCCCCTACGCCGCTTTGTCCACCACAAATCTCATATGAGGTCGTCTGGGATCGAACCCGGACCGCTTTGGCGAGAGTCGAGTGGTCTAACCACTTGGCCACAGTGCGGCCGTTATAAAATCCTTATTACAACATATAAAACCATTTCGCACGTTGGGAGTAAATAATTAACAATTAAATTGGCAGCCAGGGCAGAAACATTAATATCCCTGAATATATACAAATATGTGATTGAAATTTGATATTTTTATTTCACCATAAACTACCATTTAGATAAACCGTTTTCCTTATTTTCTCTTTTCTCAAAAAATGTTTATGGTTTTGATTAAAACACCATATGTTTAAGATTGCTGCATGACATGTATCTATATGTTGAATTTTCTGGTAATAGCCTCTGGGAGTCCTCTGCACTCTGAAGGGTTAGAGATAAGACAAAATCTTACCATAGAAAAGATGTAGATTTGGTTAAATCACACAATTTAAGTAAAATAATTAATGCGTTGTAGAAGATTTCCAAGATATTCCTTATTATTGGTTAGAATTAACTACCTTACACTTTCTCAACTGTATAATCGCTATTCGTTTTGCTCTCGTGATCATGCAGCGAGAACGAAATTTCAAAGCCATCACACAGTTACCTGTCGTTTAAGCGTACTGTGTTATTTCTCTTATAACCATAAGGAATAAACCTATATATAAAACCATTTCTGCAAACGTTAAACTGAAGTAACGTGAAATGATAGAAGAATACGCTTTTGTAGGAATAATTTGAGAAAGGGTAGAGAAAGCCACGTGAATTTAACACATCACATATTTTTAACTAAGAAATAATTGCAATATATCTTTTATTATATAATATATGCAAGGCTTATAGAGGTTACTCATCTGCTCCAACATATGCTTTACTATTACACAGTCATTTCATAATACCCAGCTTAATACTTCAAAGTGTTTGTCTTAAACTACTGATAAACTCAAACAAAACGAGTGGTCTGAAATAGTTAACGTCACAATTGTTTAGGTTTCCTTACTCCTTATCCATAGACAGCAGAGGTAGTGTGGCATTACTGAGATATCACCACAAATTTACGAATTGACACTATTGAATAATAATTTAAAATATATATATATATAAAATGAACTGCATGTGCAGATGGTGTCCTTGAGTGTTTGCGCGCGCGACCGTATGTATATGGATCAGTGTACTGCCCTCCACAGGAGAGAAAGTCTCCGACGCCGGAGATGCAGGGGGGTAGGGGGGGTTGGCGAAGGTTCCCACACCCTCCCTGGACAGGTTTATGACCCCATGTCAGTTCAGTTACAGACCATTCAATAACATTCTGATGGCTTCTACTTTTGGGAATGAATCTTCTCGGTTTTAGTGAACAGAGTGATTAGGGCGCATGTTTTTAACGGTTCTGCTCCTTGTGTAACAGGTATTCTCTGCCACACACATTCGCTGTCCTTGTCCCACTGTGTAAGGCAGCACATTCCTTTCAAGGGCCTTCTTTGCGTTGCTGGACAGTATCCATCAGTGATTACTATATCTCAAAAACGATATCGTTTCAATGCCAAGATTGATATTTAAATTTCAACGCCTGAAACACGAAGATTTTCAAGAAAATCCTATCGACCGAATCACCTTATAGGTGGAAAGCTTTCCATTATTTTTCATTTAGTCAAAAACAGCTCTAGCGATTTTAATAACCATTCGTTCAAGGTATTTGCATGGCAAATAAAATATAAAAGTTTATTTTAATTTTTTTAGCAAATGTAAAAGTTTATTTTTTATGTTTGAAGACCTCTTTGTTATGAATTGAGTGAGTGAGTGAGTGAATTTTACCAAACTTGTTCTCTTCATTCCTTTATTTGTTTACGATATATTATACTATGCCGGTCTGTATCATCTTCTCCGCACATTGGGCATATCCCTTCATCCTTATTATATCTAATATCTTTCAAATTTCTGTCTCCTGTCCCCACTCAAGTGAATCCTTCTCGCCCTAGCTTATTGCACACATCTATGTACTTTTCCCTCCCCCATATTGTTTTTATTTCCGTATATATTCTCAACGATGTTTTCTTCCTTGTACTAGCAAAAATAACTTGACTATCAGCATCCTCTAATCTTAATTCTACTTATTTCCAAAAGCCTCAATAACAATACTCCCTATTCCTCCAAATATGTCCCATACCTATCTGCTCCATCAATTCCCTTACTTTTTGTGTCAAATACCTTTCCCATTTGCTTCTCATTTGCATAAGAAAACATTCCATAAAAGTACTGCATTGATCCAGATTGGCTACTCTATATAAATATTTCATTACCCTTAAGATAATTTTAACCTTAGTCGAATGTCTTCCTAACTCTAGTCGTGCTGCCCCGTTAAGTGATGCTAACGGCAGGCCTAGAATATATTTACAGAAGGACTTGTTGACAATTTCCACCTCTGCCATGCTTCATCTACTCCCCATCTCTCTGCCTCATGTACCATTTTGTTTTCTACCATCGCAGTATGTCAAGCCATTTGACATTAATGTAAAGTACTTTTAAGCACGCTCTTGCAACACTCATGACCATTTTACCTTTCTCTAAACCAGTTTTTTCTGTTCAGTTCACCTACCAACACAACTCAGTCTTATCCCCAAATAATCAAATCTCTTTACGATTTCTATTTCTCTTCCATTAATCTCCCATTTCTCATCTTTAGGCAATCTATATGCTTTTTTAAAAACCATAGTCTTCATTTTCTTTTCATTCACTTTTTCCGCAGGAGTTTTGGTGATGGGAAGATGGTGTTCTCGAAGCCCCGCGTTGCAGCGATCATACGGAACGGGATTATTCTATTATTCTCACCTGATGTCGTCCCACGTTGCGGCTGAGGTTATGGGTTGCATTCAGCACCCCCCCCCCCCCCGGGAAGACGATGACGAAGCCGCAAGTTGCTAACTCCTCTTGGTCCAATCTGGCACTCTGATATACCAATGTATATAAAACAATCTCTGGATCTGCTTAAGTCAGAGCTGTGAGAACTCTTTAATTTTCAGACGTGGTCGCGAGTGAAAGGATACATTTTCTGAATAAACTTCAATTACATTACATTCTTTTTACTTTAAAAATATCAAGATGTTCAACCTAATTTGTATTATTTATACAATTTTTCGTATACAACTTGACAATAGTGTTGTATACCTTGATTACAATTAACATAAAACTGATATTAACTCTTTTACAAGGTTTCGTCTCGGCGCTGAATTTACGTTCTTCCATAAAAAGACGCTTTCTTTTCTAGCTGTTCTCCCAAAATTATTGATTGTTCATTTTCTCGTTGCCATCACCACCAATCAAACTTAATTTTTACTGGTCCACGTCACACATTACATAATCTGATTTTTAAAACTACCAATCATAAAACATTCACATCATATCACTTACATGTTCCGTCATCTCATGACCTATTGAATTTTAACAATTTCCTTTCTTATTCATTTTAGCCTGTCCATATCGGTTAAATCATTAAACATATTTAAATAATTTTACAATTCTTGGAGCCTAAACCAAAACAACGGTTTAACCCTCATTTTTTGCAATAACCGCTTATTGCCTCAATTGCTCTTTTCATCCCTCCACACTAATAAGTCATCAGCGAACATTAGCCCTGGGATTTCTTTATTGTGAATACTTGTGAGTGAACCAGTCGCGGCTCTGGGCGAATTGAAATTACAATTATAAAGGTAATGTGAACCTCTAGGCCATGTAACAATAATTTGATAATGCAATTAATGAACTCGTTATTGAGTTTAAACAGCTAACCGTGCAACGTTGAATAAGCCACCTAGTAAATTATATAAAGCAAAAGACTTGTATCAGCTAAACTCAGACGTGTGAAACACTTATGTATGAATTTTACCAACCATGTACATTTATTGTTATGTTTGTGAAAAATTACAGCAATTCCACGGCAAAAAGCGGCAAATGTTCTTAGATTATACTGTTTTCCAAAGATTCTATTTCTGGGATGAACATATGTAATTCTAAAGGAATTTACACTGCTAAATTGAAATCTAAAATCAGATGTTAGCTATCAGGGCTAGTTTTCCAGTAATCGAAACATGTGATATATGTGGTACCATTATTTATGGCAAATATGGTAAAAATAATTTTTTGGTGCCCACCATTAGCTTTTGTACTTCTGTCTCTTTTCAGATATTGGGTTACTGTTCAGATAATGCGGCATATTAACCCCAAAATCTCAGTGAGATATTCACGAAATATATACATTTAAGTGGAAGGTGTGTGGCGATTTCAAAGTAATTGCATTGTTATTGGGAATGCAAACATTACTATTATTCTTTACGAGTGGGATAGTCGAGGTAGAAGATCACACTATGTAAAAAATAAATGGCCCATATGAAATTGGAAAGCTGGGAGAAAATGTGCAGCGGGAATATCTGGCAGCTCATGAAGATATATTTCTTCCACCTGTCCACATTAAACTGGGCCTAATAAAACAAATTGTGAAGCAATGGATCCAACAGGCAGAAGGTCCGCAAATCCTACCGACAAATCCCTTCTGTGTCCGCTGCTAAAGTTAAAGAAGGTGTATTTGTGTATCCTCAGAGTCAACAGGCCACGCCGTGGCTCAGTGGTTAGACCACTTGGCTCTCACCAAGGCGGCCCGAGTTCGATTCCAGGCGACCGCAAAGTGAGATTTATGGTGGACAACACGGCGCTGGGGCGGGTTTTCCCCGGGGCCTCCGGTTCCCCCCGCCATCTCATTCCACCGGTGTTCCATCTTCATCTCATGTATCATCAGTGTCACCGCCTGCGGTGCCGTATGTAGTAAAAGCAGGCGTTAAACACTACACATTTCATTTCTCAGATTCGACAACTTCTACAAGACAGAAATTTTGAAGCATGCATAACAAAGAAAAGCGAGCTTGGGAACGTTTCAATAAGGTGACATAAAACTTCCTTGGAAATAGAAGAGACCCTGCAAGAAATGATCAAAGCTTATAAAGATTTAGGATGCAATATGTCCTTTGAAGTGCATTTCTTGGACTCACATCTGGGCTTCTTTCCAGAGAGTTTAGTGATATATCAGTTGAATATGTAGAAAGATTTCGTAAAGAATATCTACCACGTAGAAACGGTATGAAGCGTAGCCGTTGGAGTATAATTCGGGACAAGAAGGATGCTCAATACAAAAGGAAGGTATAAGACATTAAAGTTGTGGTGAAAAATTTCTGTCCATATTCTCCATTTTTATACAAACATTTTAATGATTATTAAAACGTAAGAAAATTATCTGAACCGTCCGAATACCATCTTCTGTTAACTCTCTTAATGTTTATAGGCCCCTTTAATTGAATTTCGGTTACTATGTCCACGACTCTAAATTAAAGCTGTATATATGAATATACTAAAACATATTGAAAATAAAAATAGTTTAATCTTAAACTATCCCTGATATTTAAAATGTAAAAACAGATTTGAATTTGCAAATGTCTATAAGAATAACAAATTTTGGCTGCAGAAGTAGGACAAAAACATTTTTCTAGAACAGTGTTATAAAAACGGAGTCTCAATTAAGCAGAAATGAAGTCTATAAGATTATCTCTTTAATTTTATCCTTATTGATGTATAGGGAGAATGTGTGTAAGTGTAAACATGATAACGAAGTAAGTAAAATTTAACTGAATACTCCTTTCAGCATTAAATGTAACGAGATATGTAAGTTTTATTTACCGTAGAAACATACAATATTCATGGTTTCGTCAAATTTGTACCCATAAGGATAATACAATTCTTTTGAGTAATACAATTATAACTACAATAGTAATTAAATAATACAATAGTAGTTAAATAATACAATAGTAGTTAAATAATACAATAGTAGTTAAATAATACAATAGTGTGGTAAGATTGAGTCAGACTGAAAAATTCAATGCCATGGCCGGGATTTCAACCACGGATCTTCTGGTTGCCGTCCAGCCGCGCTACCCTTAATCTTTCCAGACTTTAGCCTACACACGGCTAGTGTGAAAGAACAATTAATTTCCATTAATTGACCTAATAGTGGTTAACTGTAAAAAGCTCGGGCCTTAAAGTACTTACACCACGATGTAAGTCGCCATTAAGGTAGTTTTATGAGAACTAAGTGGTTTACCGGAAAAACACGAGTCAGTTGGAGAATTTAATATATCAGCACGTTGGCCATAGTAGCTCAAGGGTAGAGCGGCTGGACGGCAACCAGTAGCTCCGTGGTTCAAATCCCGGCTATGGCATTGAATTTTTCAGTCTGACTCAATCTTTCCATACTTTAGCCCACACACGGCCAGTGTGAAAGAACAATTATTATAATAGTGATTAAAGTAATGCATTAATAATAATAAATAATAATAATAATAATAATTAATAATAATAATAATAATAATAATAATAATAATAATAATAATAATAATAATAATAATAATAATAATAATGATGATGATAATAATAATGAAACTTAGGTCACATAATTTTTATTGTATTACATTTTAAGAACTAGACTGTAAGAGACATTTTATCAAGAAAAATCAATATTTACCTTATTAAATTTTACTTCTTAGAAACTCATCTGTTATCTGAAACATTATTTAGTAGGATATTTTTACAGCTTTTCTTAAATTTTTATTATTTATATTTTTAGCTTATAAATGTAATTATAAATGTCTACGAAGCTGTATATTTCAATATTATTTCCGTCGCTGTATACTAGGGTATCTAGGCATTGGCTTGTATGTATCCTGCTTCACACATTTTAAATATCAAAACACATCCGTGCATAATAAGATATCTAGTTAGTTTGGATGAAAGGTCTATAAAGAAAGTGTTACACAAGTTTCTATGATGGCTGTGTTGTGGCTGCTGTCAAATAGCAACATCGGAGTACGCGAACCGATATCTGTGGTGTAAACCAAAGCTCATTGTCAACTCAAAACATACGGAATGAATTCTATGATCCAGTACTTTTCATTTGTGTTCTTTGAATAAAGTTATCCTTATTTGCAACTGAATGCAAAACCTTTCTTCTTTAAAAGTACACCACTTCACCTTCCGACACCTCTTGTCAAAATTTTAATGCTCAACCAGGAGTGAGTGAGTGAATGTGGGTGGTTTAACGGACCGTCGACAGCTAAGTCATTTGGGCCCGATATCAAAGCAGTATATAATTGCTGAAAACATTACCTTCTGTTTTTCTTAGGATAGAAGATGTAAAGATATTTCGAGCATTAACTGGATGTTAACACGCGGAACTAATAGAACTTAGAGACTGCTGATGTAACGGATACAAAATTTTGGAATGTATGCAACCGTCAAATTTGTGAGTCCGAACCATAACTCACCATAACTCACCATTTGTGAGTCCATACCTACTGAACCATAAGTTTATAAAAGTATGAACACGAAACTCGCACATCTACTCGATACTCGGTAGTAAAACTTCCTTTTTTTATAATGAACGTACGCAGATGACCAGAATTGAAATGAAGCCAAATTATCTAATTATACTAAAGAACTGAGGTCGACGGCTTTGTTGGAATAGGCTTGAGTATAAAATTAAACTTGAAGGGGGAAAAACTTACCAGCAAAGAGTATTTAGATACTGATACTTCCAAGTTTAGTTACTTTAATTACTATCGAGTAACTCAATGAAACCTTCCCTCGTAATTTTCTCAGATCCTTTTGTTATGCCTGAAATGAATAAAATCATTATATTCCCTACAAATAACGTTTGAAACAATAAGCAACGTGAAAAACATCTGTAGGCAGTTTTGTACTTATAAATGCTTAATATAATGCACTACACACGAGTGTTAACTAGAAAGGATATAAAGAATAAAATAATGTACTAAGAATTTCGTCTTATTTATTGAAATTGTGGAAGAAGGCATGTGAGCATTTTACTTCTCTTTCAAATGTGTACAGTTACAGTTAAATTTGCGCCTGTAGCGTATACGTCTAAATATACTGTAACACACGTCACCCTATGGTCAACAAAACAAACACGAACGTATAAGCAAGCATTTTTGTGGCAAATTTTTTTCAGGTGCATTATTTATTCCACTTGCTTTCGTCCTTTACTTGGGGGTGGGCAGGGGAAGCAGCACCTGGAGAACTCTAAGTGGAGAACAAAGAGCAAATTTCCTATCATGACAGCCGAAACTCCCACCAACATGTAGAACCCTGAAATAGCAAACGGATGAAAGTAAAAGAGAAGCGAGGATAAATGGAGGAACAGGAAATTCGGGAGCTGTAATCAAATTAATTAAAGTGACAGTGAAATCAATTCAAACCAAACACTAGACACAACCTAACTTGAGTAGCTCACCGCGTTAGTGAAACAGAGCTACCCTCTAGCTGGAGGCCTTTGCCCTTCAAGGGAAGGGTACACATTAGGCTATCATTATTACCATCATCATAATTAATTATGCCAATATATCTGATAGAAGTGCGCTCACCTGAGGAGCGCGAGAAACTAACTGAAATTACCGAACTTGTCCACACAAAAGTACATGACACCATGACACCGGTGCAATGCAACAGGTGCCAGATGCCTATACACACTGAGTCACCCTGTGAAAGTAAGACCACGGTGTGCTCAAAGTGCACATGCGAGCTCGACTCGGGTAGTTGTATGGTCCCAGTAACGCAGAGAACGTGTGCGCACTGCAGGATGACCGGCCACGGCTCCCGCTGGCACACCTGCCAAGTCTACCGCGAGGTGGCGGCACGACTCCGCCTGAAACAGTCGCGCCTGAATGCCCGTGCGCCCCCTACATCCTTCACAACACCCGAGCGGGAATGCTCAGCCGGACGCTACTAACATGCAGCTACCACCCAGGGATCCACGAGCTCCACCCTCTGTTCCTAGGGTCTTTAACTTCACTGCCACTCCAGCACCAGTAGAAACAACGCACAGTCCAGGCCTAACGCACCCTCCACTACCCCCCAATTACCTGGTAGGACCACTGCAGTCGCGGACCGCAACACGGGAATTTAACAGCTCCCCGCCAGGAGCCGCCAGCCTGCTCACAACCTCGAGCCAGGATCAGATTGACTGATGAACTGTCTAAGACCGTGCAGTGGCAGTACTTGAAGAACTCACCCGAGACCCAGAGTGCCTCCAAATCACCATACTTAAAAATGCTGACTTCTTTAAGATGTTCAGCCGATATGCCAGTACCACAATGGCCCATCAGCCCAAACAAACAAGCTCCCTAGTGATGACGACACGGCAAAGTTATAGGATCATGACTTGGAATGCAAACGGGATCCGCCCGCGGAAAGCAGAATGCCTCACATTCATGACCAAACAGAACATAGACATTGCATTACTGACTGAAATGCATCTTAATAGCACAGACAAATTGAACTTCCCAGGCTATACATTATACCATACCGATTGTAACCGACGCGGCGACGGCGGCGGCGGCACAGCTATTGCCGTCAAAGCAGGAACAGACCATAACCAGGCCCTTCTTCCTCCCCTCATTCGAACTGAAGCTACAGCAGTACCTACATGTCTCGGTCAATAAATTACGCGTGCTGCTAATATCTGCCTACAATCCCCCAGGCGTTATCGAGACTGACGACCTGAACTGCAAACATCCGCTCTGGAACTGCCGCACTTCAAATGTACCAGGTAACAAACTCCTCAGAGGGGCCCAAATGACCTTGTTGTCGATGGGCCCTTAAACACCACACACTCACTAACTCCTCAGATATGAAAACCAATCCGACTTTATTATCTACGCTCCTATTGAACCAACATTCGTACCACTGAAACGAAATGAACTGCCAGATATCCTGGGCATAGCCCTAGCACGCAATATAACATTTGACTTTAACATCCACACTATCAACAACCTTTCCTCTGACCATGTCGGCACTATTAACTGTTAATGCCACTCTCGAACAAATACCCAAACTACCAAGACACAATTACAACAACGCCGACTGGGACGTTTTCTCGATCACTGTTACCGATCTTCTGAGACTGAGCCCCATTACCTCCGACACAGAACTGGAGCAGGCCGTCAGGCACTTGGAAACAACCATTGGCTATGCCCTCACCAAGGCAGCGCCAATTACTGTCCCCAGAAAACGTAGCCCTGCCCGTCCATCAGACATTCGACTGACTGCGCAACGCAACAGAACTGGACGCGCTTGGCAACGCTCAAGACACCCTACCGAACTTGACCGACTTCGTCATCTAAGTCATACCATTCGCGAGAAAACCTCGCAACACATATCCTCGCGGATGACGAAACGGCGGTGTGCAAAGTTTTAGCGTTTGTTTCAGCTGTGGATTTTAGAATTTAACCTCCAGTATCTTGTTTTTTTTTTTTTTAAGCCATTTTATCCCTATCCTGATTTTACGATTTTAACTTCTATTTTAAACAAGGCCTCCTCGTTATGGCGGTGTTTTTACATTGGTTTTATTTGATTGTGTAGATTTCTAGTGTTTTGGACTTTGATTTAGCTTTTAGCCCACTTGTTTTTAAGGGCGCTGATGACCCAGATGTTGAGCGCCCTAAAACACCACCATCATCATCATCATCATCATCATCATCATCATCATCATCATCATCATCATCATCATCATCATCATCTCGACTTAAGAGAATCAATCGGTTTGGCGCATAGCAAAATACCTCACACGCCAACTCATAACCACACCGCCACTGCATCACAATCAACAGATCGTCTCCACTGACATAGCCAAAGCAGAAGCCCTTGCAGAAGCGTTGCAAGAGACTCCTATCCCTAACCCACAGCTCACAGACCCAGACTTTAACAAAACAATGGTTCTCAGCCAATTACCGCACACAGCCGGTCTACAACCCTCTCAGACAGACTTGCCCATCTGAGATTGCGCGGCTCATAAAGCACCTGAAAAACAGAAAAACTCCAGGACCAGACCGCATCTCTAACGCAGCACTTTAAACCCTGGCACCACAGGCCTTGCAGACTCTGGCAACCAGTTTTTACTTCACCCTCTGCACTGGAATAAATTAGAACAAATTCTTTCAGAAGCTTTCAAATTATTTTGTCTAATTGCTACCATCCCTGCAATCAGTGCTTCAATTGAAAGGAGCTTTTCTTGTCTTAAGCGCATAAGAAGTACTAGAACAGTATGATCCAGGATCATCTATTAGCTCTTGTTTGTGCCTCAATTGAGAAACCAGTGAGTGCTGAGTATACTCGAAAGCTGAGACACGTGGTACATCATTTAACGATTCAAGAACAAGGGCTTTTTTTTTTTAACTGCAGTGGTCATATCGGCGGCTGTTTTCCTTTGGGACATATCAATGGTGTTAACTCATAATCATTGGCTTTATCATTAGATTACACACACATTGACACTCTCATTCATACTACCAGACCCTGGGGAAAATGAGGAATCATCTTGGTTGGAGAAAAATCCCCACCCCCAGCCGGGAATTGAACCCAGCGGCAAGTGCTCTACCAACTGAGCTACAGGGCCAGCCCAGGAGGATCATTGAATTAACTTGATTTACACATAATCACGCTGCAACGCAGTGAAGAAATAGTTTGCAAATAAAAGGGAGTGCTGCCACCACCACCATCAGTAGTAGCAGCAGCAGCAGCAGCAATTTCATGTTTTCACGATTTGAAATCATTTAGTTCTTTTTAGCATTTATACATTTGCAATTTAGTATTTTGAATTATAGCATATAAATGATAAACAAGGGCAATTCATTTGGCACATTGTCACTGAAAAATTAAAATTACATTTATTAAGTGAACAACAAATTCATAAAGTTACATGGATCAGAGTGAGTTTAAGCAAGAAATCTGTCCAAATGGGGACAGATTTTTGTTGAAGATACATGCACACTATAGTACATTCTACTTAGTGCACATAACTACATACTATAATCCCTATGATCAGCATGGGCATTTACCTGTTGCCAAAATCAATTATTCTTTTCATGAAGGTTTAGCCATTTGGGTTTGAAAAAGATGCTTAAAGCTGATATTATCACACCTACAAAATTGGAAAAAATGGAAAAGTAGCCTTCTTCCCAACAGTTGTGCCCTGATTTTTGATTCCTGAATTACATTTACTGATATACTTGGAAAATTCAAGCCTTGGCAAAAATTCATGCCCTTAGAATTCAAAATTTCAATTTGTCTTGCACCCAATCTGTTACCTATGTTTTATTATGTAATTTTTTCCAGAAACTTCAACCATTTGCAAACATTTCCCCAGTACTAAGAAAGCAATACACAAAATAACTTCTGAAAACACAAGGTGCATAGGAGCAACTATTCCTCTCAAATCAGGATTTAAAAATAATTTTAAGCTTAAGGAGCAATCCAAAACCACGAAGCCAAAATAAATAACTAAGAAATTCTAGAATATTTAACTTTTGGTGTAATGAAAACGATGACTTCAAAGCTGACGCCTACCATAGAAGCATTAAAAATATAATTATTATCAGCTATATGGATAAACATTGTTCTTTGTCAACTAAATAAATAATATAAATATTTAGAAAGAATGAGAACTGAAAAATTCAATACCATAACAATGATTTGAACACAGATGTTGTTTTAAGTATGCTGCTCCACCACTGAGCTGCCATGGCAGCAAGTCAGCATGACATTAAATTATCTAGCTGATTCACATCTTCCCAGGAGACCAATCAGCAAATCTCAATTCGAGATCACTTAACCCAATGGTGACTAACAACGTAAGTAGTAGTCACAATGGTGACTTAGAATCGTGGGCTTTTTAACATCTTATTATAGTTTTCCAATTATAAGGTTAATCAACAACAGATGATTGTTCTAACTACACACAAACCAACTTGCCATAGCCAGAATTTGAATTTTTCGGTTCTGATTCTATCCTTCCGAAGTTTTGTGTGTTTGGAGGAATTTAGTAACAGTGACGTCAAAATTAATCTGAAGTTTACCTATACATGGTTTATTCAACATTAACAAATATGTTTATTTCTCCATTTATAAAAGTCAGAGTCAGAATTTGAAATTTTGAAATGTTCAGTTTTTATTATATTTTATAGTTTAACATACAGTCTGTGTGTGTTAATCACCTATCATTGAATAGCCTTTATACATGAAAAAATATACATATTTCTTATGCTGACTGTTGTTTATAAAATCAAACAATGAAGATATTCACATGAAGATATGTGTTAATGAGAATTGTACAAATTAAAGTTATTCAACATTAACAATGTAGGTGTATTCTGTCAAAACAAATGTTTTGAACACTTGTAAATTTTGATATACCTGCTTTATAGCATGCTGCTCCTCCCTTAAAGGTTTCCCATTGGCACCCTTGACAAGAACTATTTAAAAGTTTCTCAAAGTGCTGATTGAAGGCTACATATCTCACTGAGGTACATAATTATAAGCACAAAGTTTAATACTAGCTAATTTCAATGCACATAACTTTAAACTCTTTTCATTTACTTAGTTAAATGCTATTAAATACTGCAGAATATTCCTATGAGTAAGGACTATGATACAGTGAAGCACAAAATTAATATAATTTTGAGTCAAACTAACACTCAATGCTACCTATATTGCTGTGTGTTTACCTAGAACGCGTTGATTCAATAATCGACATTAGCTGAGGATGTTAGGAAGGTCCTAACCAAACACGTTCTAGGTAAACACTAGCAATATATGGGGTATTGAGTACTAGTTCGGCTCAAAATTATACTGCAGAACATATTTATACAATGTTCATTTAATCATATTTCGAGTAAAAGAATTGCTCTTGAAAATTATAATATATATTGACAACTCAATCAATTTTAGAAACATTAAATTTGAGAAAGGTAATAGAAGACTTTGTGCTTGTTTGAGAAGACTGGTAATTACATTATACAGAGAGACTCTAAATTACTGCATAAATTTAACGTTTATATTGCCTTCCAATGTGCTCCTTACCTTGTACCAATGTGACAAGTTATTGACACAATTTCATGATTGTTGCATGACTTCATGATTTAGGTATAACTGTCCTTAGTCTCATGAAGTTGAGAAGGTAGAACTACATAAACTTTCCTACCTGTAGTTGCATATGTTAGCTCTACATCTGTTTAATCAAATTCTCTGAAATTCTGGAGTTGCCAGTTATTTTGTTTTACAGCCAATTGCCTCAAAACTGCATGCAGCAATTCTCAGAATGTTACCTTGAAGATAATATTTAATTCCTTAGGAAAGATCATAATTAAAAATTTGATATTCTGTCTATTAGAAAGGAAAACTGAATAGGAATGGAAGTGGGTTTTCCCATGGGACTAAAAACTGGTTTTAGCACAAACATTTTTAAAACAAGATTTAACTATATTTCTCAACAAACATTTTACAAATGTGTCAGTAGTATTAAAACATTTCCTATTTCCACTTTGTTGTGGGAAGGTATAGGCTTACATTTGATAATTTAACACTCTGTCATGACTATACAATAGTTTTAACTAGTGATACAATAAACAGGCTATGTAATGTTGTTAGTATACAAAAGCCAAAATTACAAAACAGTGTTTACAGTAGAGGGTTGTCACTAATGCAGACTCAGAAAAATTAAAATTGATATAAATAAATAGTTGAGCATACATATATTTTTCTTTAATGTTTATTATATTTTAATATCTCTTTGCCATTCTTCATTCAAGAAAATAAGGGTTTAAGTGGGCTTCAGTGAAGCAAAGGCCTGTTATGTACACACTATAATGAGTGAAGTAAATAGTGTGTTGACTATGTAGAAAATGAAGCTAGCTACAGTGAATAAATATTACACAAATATAAATATTTGTTAAAAAGGCTTCACTTATCTTAAGAAATTGGAAAGAAGTATTAACACCAATTTCTTAAGATATGTGAAGCCTTTGTAACAAATATTTATATTTGCGTAATAGTGTGTTGACTGTTTTACATGGGATCATTGCAGTGTAATGCTTTTGTCAATGGTATTAATCATTGCTTTCCATTTCTGCAAACATTCAGCAGGCATAGTGTTCCTTCATCATTTTACTTGACAGAAATTTCAGACTATATCTAGCCATCTTCTTTGTTTAAATTACGGGTTAAATAACACATATTAAAACAAACCCAGTGATATCCAAATGAGCTTTTGCTCCCAGTTAAAGCTGTGGGCATAATCAGTAGAAAGCAAGTGAGATAGATAAATTATGTATCGCAAAACAGAAGTGAAGAGATGAACAGAGTGCAGGCCATGGATAATGGAAAACAAACCTATTATAAGTTAAATATTATGATGTTTTGCTTTTAAATAATGAAAATGATGGGACACTTAGCAGTAGCAGTAGCAGTGGCAGTGACTGGTGGTGTCATGGTACTAGTGTTAAATTTCATTCTATCAACTATCATAAATCTATTGGGTTACAAAGTTACTTTTGTTAACTATTACTTGTATCAGTACTTATTTTCTGAATTTATACCCTCAATTTGGGAATTTCATTTCTTTACTACCCCATCATAAACAATCCTAGGTTGTACATATAATTTTTAGGTAGTAAAAGTATAATAAGCAAAACATCTGAAGTGATGCATTCACTTGACTTTCTCTACCAATGACAAATGCATACATATTCATTATATAATATGTCATTAAAAGACATTCTTCTACCTCTGCCATGTTACAATATATGCTTTTTAGCTAAGAATTGTTTCCAAATAAGCAATATTTGGAAGCAGTATTCCAATATATCGAGATTTAACTGTATTGGAACACCACAGTGAAGCGAAAAATTATTAAATTTTAGATGTGTAAAAAATACGACTCATCTAAAATTTAATAACAGTATTCCAATGTTTATATGTGGTAGCAAATTTTTGCAGTAGAAAGGAAACGAGTGAAAAAAGGAAAAATTGCAAACATTCAAACATATTCATTATGAAAAGTCTAAACATAGACATTCTGAAAATAGTTAATGCTATAAAAAATATTACTTGATCCAAACTGTGTATTTTAATAAGCTCTACATTTTTCCTCTCCTAAGTTTTGTCTACCTGACTAGATGTATTTGTCTACAAAATTATATAAAATCAAATTCAGGGAACTTCACAATACTTACAATATATATGCATATTGTATTTATGTCAATATATTATATACAAAATATTTCAATCAAAATCGTTATGGCCAATTTTAAGAAAATAAAGAAAAACAAATTGTTGTCCTGTAAAGGACAATTTGGGATGCAGGTTTCTCAAAAGTCTTTCTGTCAATCCTCATTAGAAGCTGAACAACATTTGTATCTCTCCCTCTCTGCTGCTCCCATTCACTCTTCCCCCCCCCCTCTCTCTCTCTCTCTCTCTCTCTCTCTCTCTCTCTCTCTCTCTCTCTCTCTCTCTCTCTCTCTCTC
>CM060953.1:79192517-79221354 GCA_030765055.1 Mantis religiosa
CACATCTCACCAGGATTTTCCAACCTGATTGACGTTTTTGTAGGTTTTCCTCAAACATCATAACTGATAATGAAAGAATGTAAATTTAGGATTGAAACATTTTTTCCCAAATTTAGTTCTCAAATTTCATTTCATTTCATGAAGGAAGGAAGTATAATTCTGATATACTTTGACCCGCGTACATGGATTCGGCTACCCGAGTCGGTTATCAATTTTGTTCTTTAACAGTAGTATTTTACCTTTATTTTAGAGGTTAGATACTGATTCGTAATTCAACATTTGATGCCACCTAGTGATCTTTTTGTTTAAATATCCGGTGAGCCGGTAATGAATACAGAGGATGCCCCTCCGGAAATTAAAAGACTCGCCCTCCCACCAAGAAATCTACTTCTAGTTGTAAATGTATACAACATTAAAATTCAAAATAATGTATGAATTTAAATTAACATTTGGATGGTGTAATACAAAAAGCTTGTACTGATTTGATAAAATTCAACTATACCGGCGATCATTATTTACGAAGTTTGAGATCAATAATGGACAAGTTGTGATAACGCCTGCCTCTAATGTGTTTCAAATGGGAAGGGTTCTGGAGTCCAGCTAATCAGATGCCGTATCACGCTCAGCGTTGCCAGCTTGTTACCCCACTCCTTTTATATTTCCCCTCTCTCGCACACTAATACAACATGCAGGTCTGCTTGGCGCAGACGTAAGAGTAAGAAAATTTATTTTACAAACTTTTACAATGATGCAGTTGTCAAAATTAAAATTGGGAAAAGTATTTTCGCAAATTATATATATTTTAAATGCTATAATTATAGTTTACGAATTACCTGTTTTTCTATTTGAATGGAACTGCCAGTGGCTCATCCATATCGCTATAAATGTCACTTGCGTTAAGAGACAATTCGTCATTGTCACTGTCTTCATGATCTGAGTCTTGTAAATTTATGATTATAGGTTCCAAGATCTCGTCACGAGCTACTTGTTTCTTAAAATCCTCTTCTTGAAGGTTTTCTGCATGCCTCACGCAGTTTTCCCAGTCCTATTGTGTTACCTTGTCAATTTCTTCGTAAGCAACTTGTTTAACGTCCGTCAGTTTAAAAGTATTATTTCTGTTTGCAAACCCCCTCCCTTTTTTATTTGAGCCCACACGAACCCAATTGGATTATATTTGCAGTGGTAAGGTGGGAGGCGTATTACCTCGTGTCCTGTTTCAAATGCAAGTTAATCCAGCTGATACATTTTTGCCGTGTTTTTAAACGGAAGTACTCTTTGCAATAACTCATTTTTAGTTTCTGTTTCCGAAATTTTTTTGAAGAACGTGTACATCTTAAAATTAGTACTTCGAGCCTGACTTTGCAATACCAGTCTTTTTGACTCGCCACTAAATTCACCGCAAGAAGCCATTGCACTATTTAACTTTTACTTTACTGTTGTGTAAAGAACAACTGGATGATATTGATCTGAACTCTCCAGAGTAAATAAACACTTCTTATCCAGCATTCATTCATAAACATAAGCATACAGCATTCCAAAGGCTAACAGAAAATGTGTTTGCTCTTTCTCGAATTTAACACCTTGACTTATTCACAGTAATTCTTTTATCCGTCATGTCAGTAGTTTAAATTTCAGTTCTGAGTAATTAAAAGTATATGTATATGCATATACACCAACCACTTTGATCTCTCCAGAGTAAATAGAGATTACGAACCATTCATAAACAAAGATATAATGTGACCAGACACGTTCTGCCAGGGCAGCCGGAAATTTGTTTCCTCTCGCTCGAATTGGATTATTCAAAGTAATTCTTTTATCACGTCATGTCAAACATTTACGTTTCAGTTCTGAGTAATTACAAATATACGTACACGCATACATGCTAACCAATAATGATATTCATACAGTGCTTACGTCACGATTTATTGTTATAATACAGGTAATAGTGGTTTATTTATTTGTGTTAGAAAAACTATTTGAGCTAAAAATATGGGGTTTTCATGGTTATGTTAGATACATTACTCTGTACCTTCCACATGGATCAGTTTCAGCAAAATCTGAATTTTTGAGCGCGAATTGTATTTCATACAGACTCATTAGGTTGGTGCTCCTCGCACACCACTTAGTGGGAATGCAATACGACAACACCGCAGGACTCCGATTGGTTGCTCACCTAGTAGCGTTCAAGGACAAACGCCTTCCCATTTGAAATACATAATACTAATATAATCTGTCTCAAATCAGAACGATCTATTTGTAAACATTTAGGACGCGAGAAAGACAGAGATAGAGACATTGTCACGGAATATCTTAGGCTACTGTTCGGTGGAAGGACATTCACGAGTGGTTTCTTTTATTTTACATCGTACAGAAACCTCTCTATAAACAGATCGTTAGAAAAGCGAATGGAAGTACAAGAAAACTGGGAAAGCACACTAGATTGGAAAATCATGCAAAAGCCTTTGCAGTTGAAAATTGTAAATTACAGGGTTTGAACGCTCCAGTTCATGTGCAGATGTTTAAACACAATGAAATCGGAAAAGATTAAAACGCCAAGCAGCAACATCTATAATTCCATGTGCAAAAGCCAAAGATTTATTAATAACTTTATTAATATTACAATTTATTGTTTCATTTTATTTACTATTTGATATTAAGTAATGTTAATAATGAATTAATTATATACATAATATTATTTTATGTATTTGTCTTTTGCAGTTTGCTAAGCTGCATTCTCCTCAGCAAGGAAGACATACGGCACAAAATAAGAACCAGTGCTTCGTAAGAATGGATAAAATCTTAGAGTAATAGATCACATGTTTTAATAAATATGCTGTTTCAGAAGTGTTAGATTGCAGTGGTGAGGTTCTAGACCAAGCATACCAATTTGTGAACAGCGATGTCATTCTTCTTACTTGAGTTGCGGGTGGTCTGACTTAACGGCGTGACACAGAGCTTAGAGCGGTAGGAAAACAGAACAAAACAGGAGGATGGATTGAACTTGGCATTCCCTCCATTAGTGACCCTATCTATGACAATTAATATGAAACAGTTCTCCATAGTAAATATGTTTCCCTGATGGAAAAATATTTGTAACCAAAGTATTTGGTATCTACTACTTTTGCTATGCATTAGTTCGATATGTTGTGCCATCTCCGCCTTTTGATGTGAAGCAAAGGTAAAGAGTTTTATATCTGATTTAATTAAAGAGTAATACAGCACACTGAATTATAGAAATGACAAACAAATTAGAAACATGTGCTTTCGGTGGTGCTGCTAATTTTAGTGGGGTCCGCTCTCGATTATCACAGAAAAGGGAACACGAGTTGCTATAAATTCACTGCAGAGCATATATTTTCTCGATTGCTGCTCATTACA
Source organism: Mantis religiosa (assembly GCA_030765055.1). Taxonomy (NCBI): domain Eukaryota; kingdom Metazoa; phylum Arthropoda; class Insecta; order Mantodea; family Mantidae; genus Mantis; species Mantis religiosa. Next base: position 79,195,896 of record CM060953.1, read on the forward strand.
TATTGCTAAGGATATTTTCGTGCTTCTCCTAAATGAGAAAATGCACAGTATAAAATTCAGTGTGCTTTAGATAACCTGTTTTTAAAAATACCCGAACTGTTGAATATGCTGGTTGAGTACTTCTTCAATAGTTCATAGTTCATACATAAAATTGTCCTATACTATATATAGATATATCACAAAGCGGATTGTTAAAAGCAATGAGTTACAATTTCATTGCAGGTCGAGTGATTCTGGAGTTCGCATGATATATTAAAAGCCGCTCAAACTTAAGTAAAGATTTCAAACCCAATCACTCACAAGTTCATAATTCCCTGTACTTCTTAATTTTTAAGTCACATTGACTGCTTCGTAATTGCGAGGATTTCAGTGTGGAAAATTAATCACTAAATAACATTTAAAACCTCCAAGTGGTCACACAGAAGTTAAAAGTGTGCCATATGCGGAAACAAGGAGTAAACTATGACAAATGTAAAGAAGTTTGTGAAACCTATGACTAATGAAAATGAGTAAGAAGTTCAAAAATGATAGAACTAAGCGCATATTTTAAAATTTTTAAAACATATGCACAATTTAGTTATAATAATTGTAAAGAAGTGAGCTTAATGTTAACGTTTCCAAATTATGACGCCGTTATCGCACTTTCATTCCTTAAGCATTTGCTCGTCATAAATAGAAGATTCGTCTTCTGAAGTTATATCTTCTATCTTGAGGGCCAGGATCCGCTATGAAGCACTAGCTGTGTGTGTACAGTACGTGCAAGATAAGAAGAACGCTGGATTTGCGGTGTGGTGCGGGCAGAAGGGAAGAAGGAAGAGCTAACGCTCTTTTGTTTCTTCAGTTTGGTCAACCTTGAAAAACACAGTTCAACAAAATAGCATGTAAGATAAGCGAAGATATCACAAGTAACGTTGCATCCTCTGAAAACATTCCTTAGTTTTGCCCACGCCACTCAATTGCATTCAAATCACAGTTATACGGAGGTAGACGAATAATAATGTGTCCCCTTTTGAGAGCCATAACATCCACTAATGTTCATACAGATATAAATCATTTTTAAGTAGATGCTGATGTACATTACCATCACACTCGTAACAATTCGAGCGCACCAAACGAGCCTTTATGAAGGAAGCTTTAACTACAAAGGGATAATATTATATAATAAACTTCCAAATTCATTTAAACAAGCTGCATCATTAAAACACTTTAAGATTAAGGTTAAGAAATGTTTGAATGCACATTGTTTTATACGGTTAATAAATTTTTAGAGCTATAACCATGTAAATGAGCACTGGGAGCATAGTACATTCACAAACCTGTAATATTCCTATTATGACATTTCTTGTAATAAATTAGTCTATGCAAATACCACATGAAACCATAGAAAAGCTGCTTACTGTGTATATTGTATGTAATAAATTTGACTTTATGAATATACTGTATTTATAAATTTTTGCGTGTCTCATAACATGTATATGTTGCCAAGGACGAACTAAAATGCTAACTCTAATATACGATTGTTGTAAACTGGTTAGGTAATTAACCTCGAAATTGATCAAAACGAAATATGGCGGACATTATAAAGCTTAGCGTATTAGCCACTAGATATCTGTGTATAGCGCAACTCAAATTTCAAAGTTGTCAACTATATTTACGGAGTGAAACGAAAGTTACCGAATGAGGATTTGGAACCCGATCGCTCTTCTTATCGCGCGCATATAGTACTGTGCATTTCCATTCCTACTGCCAGTAGAAAGGTCATTTATCACGATGAATAGGGTGATAACAAAATTAAGAAATAGGGTAGTTCGGGAAATGCTTCAAGCTTGTATGAGGGTATTAAAAGAAGCGAACGAGCAACCCCAAGTAAACTTTCATCGGTGATATCATCAATTAAAATGTTGTAAATAAGCCCAAACCATAAGTTCGCATTAAATGTAAGTTATTGCATACAATAATATTATTTTAAATCTCATAATTGTATTATTTAAGATAACAAGATGTGTCCACTTAGTGTTTACATATCATTTGATTAAATATGAAATATTGTAACATTAGTACATTTGTTACTTTTTCAGTGCAGTTTTAATGACATGTTAAGCCTATACCGTAACATTGGTTAACTAGTTGTGTTTCGACATTTTGTCTCATAAGTCATTTCTAACATTACGAAACATAAATTTTAAAAAGAAAGATCTTTGTATTGCTACCACTTGCTGTTACAGTCTATCTCTGAGAAATGGCAACAGCTTATTGATGAATATTATTTTTAAGTTAATCTTAAGTGTATCGATTTCCTTTGTAAACGTTTTCCTTTAATGCTCCCTCATTCCTCTCATTTAATCTCTTGCTATTTTATCTTTGGGAGGCATTAAAATAAAATGTTTAGAATACAAATCCAGCAGTAGCGAAAGTAAAAGCTTGCAGGAATTCTTCACTTTTTAAAATGTTAATCAAATGTGTAAATTTGTTTCTAAACTTTCTCTTTTAATGCTCCATAATTATTCTGATTTATTTTCATGCAATATTTGTCTCTGGTGAGGAGGCTTTAAAAGGGAAAGCTTACTAAACAATCCGCACATTTTAGGTGAACTTAAAAATAACTTTCGTCAAGAATTTACTTCAATTTTTCAGAACAAATTGCAGAGAGTAAAGGGCAATTCCCTAAACAAGTGCCAGAAATACTTGAACAACAAAGGGAGACAGCTGCAACATCTGTTTGATGTATATATGAATAATTTAAGTGTTTATTTTATGTATGTTAGAAGCAAGTTATGCGACTTTACTGCAAACTTCCTTTCAACCAAACAGCGATCCATCAACCAATCTCGCCAGCTGGCCGCACACCATGAGACCGATCTCGTTAAAATTGGTCATTCCGAAGAATTTAAGCATAAATTACATTTTGGATATGTTTACTTCGCAATAATATCAAAATATTGTTTTATTGATTAAATAGCCATATCGAGTTATGGTGCAAACCCTCTTGTTTAATTAGCTATAAAATTAAAAGGAAATTTAAGTTTTTTGTGCATTCCTTTCATGTATTTCTATTATATTGTAACCTACAAAAAATTTGCATATCCAGTTAGAGGTTAGAAGTTCAAACCTTGGTTAGTGTGCAGATTTTTAACATTTCCGGCCAGTTCTTTAGTCTGTGAAAATATTACATGAACTCTGAAATTAAGCGCCCATCGTTGATTGGATTTCACTTTTAAGTTATTGGAGGACTCTAATAATCGAGAAAATCTACGTCCTTAGGATAGGAAAATGACCAATCCATTTATTATCTAGACATTCATAAAATTAATATTTGTATTATTATTGCGATAGCCTTTTGGTTGCATTTATTGTTGTTTAATGTTTTTTTTTTCTCAGAAACTAAAGTATATTCGAGAAATGTAAGATAATATGAATATCATTTTCTGCATAGAATTTGAGTTTATATTAAATGAACGTAAAGACTGAAAACTAAAAAGTGCAGAAATATATTTACTTTTGAGAAATTAAAATGTATGATAAATATGTTATTTATGTAAATAAACCACTTAGAAACGTTTTAAAAATAACTGGTTAATGGCATGACATTATGTCAGTTTGAAAGTAGAAAATTATCATGAAATAAGAAAATTAATACATGAGATAAAATAACAAATAATAACAAATAAAATACATGACACTGTGACAGTTTAATCTAATTTTTCAAATTTGCAGTCTATAATATGAAAATAAAAGAAATATGAAACAGATGCATTTTAACGTTAATACATATATTAATCACGCTTTATTTTATAGCACTTATGAAGACACGATTAAATAGTATCGCACACCCGTAGAAGAGAGGCATAAATAATTTAGCCTGCAAGCGTAAATAGCCTGACACACAACGACCAAAATGAGTGACAGCTGGCACATAAGAAATTCTGAAGTGAACCAGTTGCACAAGGTTCTGGCGTTTTAAAAGCAATAACTTAAGATGACGTTACATCCGTGTCATTCGTTCCACCCAAACATTACACTGCACTATTCATTCCTTCCTGCACTAACACGTCTGATTTACGGACAACTACGGTGAACACTACATGAAAACGAGCCAAAGTGTTGAAGATCCTACCGGAAGTGGGCTCCATGCTGCTTGTCTCGGCGACGTCTTGCGTCTTTTCAGCCAGGGTAAGCGTCTTGATAAGCAACAAAGCGCTACAAACTCTGAACACCTGCCAGGCGTCGTTATTATGGGCATCGCGACCTCTATGCCGCTCGTTTTATTTCCTACTCTCGCCCAAACAATGCACGAATACCATTTCAAACCGCGCTCTTCGCGCATAAAGCAGGTTTCATTAATGACTTTCTCTATCATACAGCATGCAACCCGTCCTTCTGTTATTCAAAGGGGCGTAAAAGTTACATGACTTACATTGCAGAAAAGAAATAAATGAATAGCGTATATTAGACATGCATGTAAATGTTTTCTGCATTTGTTTTCACAATGTTTAGTAAATTGTACGAAAGCATTTCTTTCTACTTTCTGTTGTTCCTGTTTAGGTTATATTTCTAAGAAATGATTATAATATATGCTACACAAGAGTAAACAGAAAGCCTAAGGATTGCTCAATTGAACTCTATATACCAGTCTATTATATAATCCCTGAAGGAGCCTGTGAACGAACGGCCACTGGTAAATTCAAACAAAACAAGTTTTGAAAATAGTTATACGACAAATATTTTACTTAATAAAATTGTATTTGATATGTATTAATATGTATAGCAAATATTGTGTTCCACCATAAAATTCGACATTGATTATTTTGTTTTTAATTTATTGAAAACTTTCTACTGTCCGGCCGTTGTATCTCCGGCTCTGACGTTTTGCGACTGTAAAAGGTGGAAGGGGAAACCTAAGAGTACCAACATACAGTAATGAGCAATTGAAAATATATCCTCAAAATTATCTTTAGAATGAAAATATAGGACTATATTAACTTTAAAACACTGAAATACAATTTACAATTTCATCATAATGCAAGATATTTATTACAACACCACTCTATTCGAATATTTCATTCATACCTTTCACACACACACACTAACTGCATCTGTTGGTAGTACTGGGAGTCTCTACATCCGGTGTCGTGGTCAGGAAGTTAAAACTGTCTGCTAGCGCCAATCAGCATTGTCGCTGGTAGGCGTGGCCCCCGAACCCAACACCGTGTTGCCAGCTTAAATTTGTTTGAGCCACGTGGCCTAATAGCGGCTTGCGATGATTAACCAACTTTGGTATATTTTTCGTGCGTGAATTCTGATGTTTAGTGTTCGTAAGTCCTATTATTATCGCTATTATAATAATATGGCTACTGGTTATACATGAAAGATTTAAAATACGCATGTTGCTCTGCTTGAAATTCCCGCTAAAGAACTGGCAACAGCCTGCTTCCCCCTCTCGAGAAATGTCAGAGCCGGAGATAGAACGGCCGAGGAGTATTCTTAGTTTAGATAACGAGGGTAACATTATTCAAAAGAATAGTAAACATGCACTGAGGTTGCAGTCCAGTGACTCTCATTATTTAAACTGTTTTGAAATAATTTCAAATTAATAGATCTGTATGTCATTTTCGTTTCAGTCTTCTCCGTGCTCGTTCTTGTGGCATATACTGAGGAATCCGTCTCAGAATTGCATTTTCATGTTCACCAAAGGAAGTGAAGAGACGTGTGTAGCAGGACTGAAGTATCTTCTATTGTTGGAGTAAGCAGATCTTTGTGTAATGTTGAATTGAGAATGTATCAAGGTGCATTTGCTACTAGGCGCAGAGCCCGATTTTGTTAAGTATTCTGTTGATTTGCGTTTTGATTGCTGAACTCCAAATTGAACAACCATATACCCAAAGAGGTATGATCAGCGAGAAGTAGATAAGTCTTTTTGAAGATAAGAGTAAAGGAGTAATATATGATATTAGAAAATTCAGTTGATGAATGTTACAAGTTTCTTGATAAAATCAGTGACGTGTGCGTTCCAGGATACTTTTGAATCGAGGGTTAAACCAACATGTATAATTGTATCATACTGTGGCACAATCTCGATGGCAAAGCTTATTTCGATATTTGCAGTATTTCTTTTATAGGTGAATTTCACTAATTTGGATTTCTTTGGATTCATCTTTACTCTTCACTTCATTCTTCCTCTGCGAATTGTGAGATAAGCAGATTGTCCTGTGTAGGAAAATCGAGCTAAAGTTTAAGTAGAGTAATGGAGCCAATACACCACCTTGAGGAACTCCTGCTTGTACTTCCTGAACTGTAAATAAGCACATCGTTGCATTTCACCGAGAAGTTCCTCCGGAAACATAGAAAATAATTACTAAAAGTATGGTGTCACTAACAAAGGATTTTGTTTTGTACAAGAGTCCATTATGCTACACTTTATCGAATGCTTTATCTGTATCGAGGAACAGGCAAAAGCAGACAGATTTCTCTTCATAGGCATCAAGTATGGAGTCTACAACTCGATGTAACCGCTGAGGGCAAGAGTGGTTGGGTCTAAACCCAAACTGCGTATCTGGAATAACCAGGCGAAGAGGACCAATCAGGTGAGAGAGGACCACCCAAAAGTTCCATATCCAAATATTCAAGGAAATTTACATTTCAAGACTCCCTGAATCCAGAAAGAACACTTTTGGAAACAGGTTCATATGTGTACGTGTCTTTGTGTATGTCCACATATTATGTCCAAACAGCATAATTCAAAAACGTAAATTCGGCTAAGGCAATTAACTTGTGAAATTGGCTGAAGATCTTACTGCATCAATTGAATTTTATGTGTATTTCATTTATGTTCTATATTTACATTTGGCACATTTAACTTAATATCGTCAATATTTATCACACTTCCAGCCTTTTAAGGCACTACTACACTCACTGGATTTCACAATTTTAAATGTTTTTCTCAAAATAAAAACCAAAAAAATTGCTATTTATCGGTACTTAAAAATGTTCCATGTGAAAATATTTTATTGATTAACTTCTAATTTCCAGTAAAACTTCACGAATTATTGCTTAAGAAATTCAGAGAACCATTATTAAAATATTAGGATTATATTATCTTTGTTAAATATTTTATAGTCTAGTGTTCAAAAAACTGAAAATGCCAACAGCTTATCATAGTTGCATTTGAATCTTAAAAGCTTCCATTGTGGGATTATAATAATCTGTTAATTGTATTTAACGCCCAATTTACTACATATGGCCCCGCAGGCGGTGACACTGATTATACATGAAATAAAGATGGAGCACCGGTGGAAAGAGATGGCGGGGGAAACCGGAGCACCCGGAGGAAACCCGCCCCTACACCGCTTTGTCCACCACAAATGTCATATGAGGTCGTCTGGGATCGAACCTGGACCGCTTTGGCGAGAGTCGAGTGGTCTAACCACTTGGCTACGGTGCGGCCGTTATAAAATCCTTAGTACAATATATAAAACCATTTCGCACGTTGGGAGTGAATAATTAACAATTAAAATGATTAAATCCAGGGCAGAAACATTAATATCCCTGAATATATGCAAATATGTGATTGAAATTTGATATTTTTATTTCACCATAAACTACCATATAGATAAACCGTTTTCCTTATTTTCTCTTTTCTCAAAAAATGTTTATGGTTTTGATTAAAACACCATATGTTTAAGATTGCTGCATGACATGTAGGTATATGTTGAATTTTCTGGTAATGACCTCTGGGAGTCCTCTGCACTCTGAAGGGTAAGAGATAAGACAAAATCTTACCATAGAAAAAATGTAGATTTGGTTAAATCACACAATTTAAGTAAAATAATTAATGCATTGTAGGAGATTTCCAAGATATTCCTTATTATTGGTTTGAATTAACTACCTTACACTTTCTCAACTGTATAATCGCTATTCGTTTTGCTGTCGTGATCATGCAGCGAGAACGAAATTTCAAAGCCATCACACAGTTACCTGTTTTTCAGTGGCGGCTGGTGGGTTAAATTATTGGTGGTGCACAAATGAAAAATAAAATACAGAGTAGTAATGACTCACCTATTTATACAGATTCTCTGCTCTACTCTCCTTAGACCTGGCGAATCTATCGATAACTTTTGCGTTGAAGTCGCTGATCTTCATAACAAAATCTCTCTCAATTGAAAGCATTGCTAATGCTGACAATCGGTCCTGTGACATTGTGTTCCTAAGGAAAGCTTTTATTCTTTTTAAAGTTGAGAAACAGCATTCTCCATCAGCGGTAGACATTGGCATAGTTAGCAGTACTCGGTGGAGTTTGACATATTCGCTGAATGTAGCACATAAATTGTTTTCCTTATTGAAGTCCATCAAGCACAAAGCGCCGGACATTCCACGAAATTCCTCTCGACTGTAAATTGCAGTCAGTTCTCTACGAATTTTTGTTCCAATGATAAAAGGATAGAACCTTATTGTTTCTCTAAGGGAATCCTCTGGAAATGTCTTAGAAATTTTCTTGATGAAACAAAGTTGAGGCTACCAGATGCCCCGTGAAGCTAAATCTGTCCTTTGCTTCTCTAAGAATGTCACATACTTCAAGAGCTTCTCTTCTTTTCACATCATGAACTTCTATTCTTCTCCTCTTAATTGCAATTTCTTCATGTTACTCGATATCCACGCTATTTCTTACCTTTTGCACTTCCCTTTTAAATGCGTTTAGCTGGGCGATGGCAAACGTTGCATTGTAGTCTCGTTTCTGCAGCTGATTGTATAAAATGTCCACATGTGTCATGATCTTGTAGAAGAAAGACAGCCAGAATACAAAATTATAATCTTTCAAACTGGCCATAAACCCAGAAGCCTGAACAAGTGTGGCGTTGTTGTTTAACAGAGCTCTCTTCTGAATAACCTCCATGTATTTAATTAAATTCTCCCTGTGTTCGAAAAGCAGAGCACACAGAAGCTAAGCCTGAAATTCACGCTATAGCCGTTGCTAAGAGTAGGAGGAGCTAGGTTTATAAACCTCCATTTAAGCAATGTATAAGAAGCCCCTCCCATCTCTTCACCTTCCCGCAACCCCCTCAGAGAGCTCACATTTGGGCGAAATCTTAGGTTAACTCTTCACTGCAAACCTGCGGCTCCTACAGCTAATCACTGTTTATTTCGACTTCTGCGGTCATGGGCAGCTACAGACGATAAGCATAATTGAAACATGTTTGTATATAAAACAATGCAAACAAGTACAGCTTTAATGTGCAAAATGCACCTGTTGTATATTCAGAATCAGTGAGTGTAGCGCAAACCTGCAACCTTATGGAGGAACCGCCCCTGCTGTTTTTAAAATAGCTGACTATCGTTTAAGCGTACTGTATTACTTCTCTTATAACCATAAGGAATAAGCCTATATATAAAACCATTTCTGCAAACGTTAAACTGAAGTAACGTGAAATGATAGAAGAATACGCTTTTGTAGGAATAATTTGAGAAAGGGTAGAGAAAGCCACGTGAATTTAACACATCACATATTTTTAACTAAAAAATAATTGCAATATATCTTTTATTATGTAATATATGCAAGGCTTATAGAGGTTAGTCATCTGCTCCAACATATGCTTTACTGTTACACAGTCCTTTCATAATCCGACGAAAATAAAACGAACCCAGCTTAATACTTCAAAGTGTTTGTCTTAAACTACTGATAAACTCAAACAAAACGAGTGGTCTGAAATAGTTAACGTCATAATTGTTTTAGTTTCCTTACTCCTTACCCATAGGCAGCAGAGGTGGTGTGGCATTACTGAGATATCATCACAAATTCACGAATTCACACTATTGAATAATAATTTTAAAAAAAATTATAAAAGGAACTGCATGTGCAGATGGTGTCCTTGAGTGTTTGCGCGCGCGACCGTGTGTATGTATATGGATCAGTGTACTGTCCTCCACAGGAGAGAAAGTCTCCGAGGCCTGAGATGCAGGGGGGTTTGGCGAAGGTTCCCACACCCTCTCTGGACAGGTTTATGACCCCATGTCAGTTCAGTTACAGACCATGCAATAACATTCTGACGGCTTCTACTTTTGGGAATGAATCTTCTCGGTTTTAGTGAACAGAGTGAATAAGGCGCATGTTTTTAACGGTTCTGCTCCTTGTGTAACAGGTATTCTCTGCCACACACATTCGCTGTCCTTGTCCCACTGTGTAAGGCAGCACATTCCTTTCAAGGGCCTTCTTTGCGTTGCTGGACAGTATCTATCAGTGAACACTATATCTCAAAAACGATATCGTTACAATGCCAAGATTGATATTTAATTTCAACGCATGCAACACGAAGATTTTCAAGAAAATCCTATCGACCGAATCACCTTATAGGTGGAAAGCTTTCCATTATTTTTTATTTAGTCAAAAACAGCTCTAGCGATTTTAATAACCATTCGTTCAAGGTATTTGCATGGCAAATAAAATGTAAAAGTTTATTTTAATTTTTTTAGCAAATGTAAAAGTTTATTTTTAATGTTTGAAGACCTCTTTGTTATGAATTGAGTGAGTGAGTGAGTGAGTGAGTGAGTGAGTGAGTGAGTGAGTGAGTGAGTGAGTGAGTGAGTGAGTGAGTGAGTGAGTGAGTGAGTGAGTGAGTGAGTGAGTGAGTGAGTGAGTGAGTGAGTGAGTGAGTGAGTGAGTGAGTGAGTGAGTGAGTGAGTGAGTGAGTGAGTGAGTGAGTGAGTGAGTGAGTGAGTGAGTGGGTGGGTGAGCGAGCGAGTGAAGGAGCGAACGAATGAATTTTGCCAAATTTGTTCTCTCCATACCTTTATTTGTTTACGATATACTATGCCAGTCTGTATCATCTTCTCCACACATTGGGCATATCCCTTCATCCTTATTATATCTAATATATTTCAAATTTCTGTCTCTTGTCCCCACTCAAGTGAATCCTTCTCGCCATAGCTTATTACACACATCTATGTACTTTTCCCTCCCCCATATTGTTTTATTTCCGTATATATTCTCAACTATGTTTTCTCCCTTGTACTAGCAAAAATATCTTGACTATCAGTATCCTCTAATCTTAATTCTACTTATTCCCAAAAGCCTCAATAACAGTACTCCCCATTCCTCCAAATACGTCCCATACCTATCTGTTCCATCAATTCCCTTACTTTTTGTGTCAAAAACCTTCCCCATTTGCTTCTCATTTGCATAAGAAAACATTCCTTAAACGTTTTGTATTGATCCAGATTGGCTACTCTATATAAATGCTTCATTACCCTTAAGATAATATTAACCTTAGTCGAATTTCTTCCTAACTCTAGTTGTGCTGCCCCGTTAGGTGATGCTAACGGCAGGCCTAGAATATATTTACAGAACTTGTTAATAGCTTCCACTTCTGCCATGCTTCGTCTAGTCCCCATCCCTCTACCTCATGTAGCATTTTGTTTTCTACCATTGCAGTATAGATCCTTTCAAGCCATTTGACATTAATGTAAAGTACTTTTAAGCACGCTCTTACAACACTCATGATCATTTTACCTTTTGCTAAAGCCAGTTTTTTCTGTTCATTTCACCTACCAACACAACTCAGTCTTATCTCCAAATAATCAAATCTCTACGACCTCTATTTCTCTTCCATTAATCTCCCATTTCTCATCTTTAGGCAATCTTTTATGATTTTTAAAAACCATTTTCTTTTCATTCACTTTTGCCGCAGGAGTTTTGGAGATGGGAAGATGGTGTTCTCGAAGACCCGCCTTGCAGTGATCGTCTGGAACGGGATTATTCTCACCTGATATCGTTCCACGTTGCGGCTGAGGTTGTGAGTTGCATTCAGCCACCCCCCCCCCCCCCACGGGGGATGACGAAGCCGCAAGTTGCTAACTCTTCTAGGTCTAATCTGGCACTCTGATATATCGATGTATAAAAAAAATCTCTGGATCTGTTTAATTCAGAGCTGTGAGAACTCTTAATTTTCAGACGTGGTCGCGAGTGAAAGGATAAATTTTCTGAATAAACTTCAATTACATTACATTCCTTTTACTTTAAAAATATCAAGATGTTCAACTTAATTTGTATTATTTATACAATTTTTCGTATAAAACTTGACAATAGTATTGTATACCTTGATTAAAATTAACATAAAACTGATATTAACTCTTTTACAGGGTTTCGGTGCGGCGCTGAATTTACGTTATTCCATAAAAAGACGCTTTCTTTTCTAACTGTTCTCCCAAAATTATTGATTTTTCATTTTCTCGTTGCCATCACCACCAATCAAACTTAATTTTTACTGGTCCACGTCACACATTACATAATCTGATTTTTAAGACTACCAATCATAAAACATTCACATCATATCACTTACATGTTCCGTCATTTTAACAATTTCCTTTCTTATTCATTTTAGCCTGTCCATATCGATTAAATCATTAAACATATTTAAATAATTTTACAATTCTTGGAGCCTAAACCAAGATAACGGTTATACTTTTAAACCTCATTTTTTGCAATAATCGCTTATTGCCTCAATTGCTCTTTTCATCCCTCCACACTACTAAGTCATCAGCGAACATTAGCCCTGGGAGTTCTTTATTGTGAATACTTGTGAGTGAACCAGTCGCGGCTCTGGGCGAATTGAAATTACAATTATAAAGGTAATGTGAAGGATTGACTAAAAAGAACCTCTAGGCCATGTAATAATAATTTGATAATGCAATTAATGAACTCGTTATTGAGTTTAAACAGCTAACCGTGCAACGTTGAATAAGCCACCTAGTAAATTATATAAAGCAAAAGACTTGTATCACCTAAACTCAGACGTGTGAAACACGTATGTATGAATTTTACCAACCATGTACATTTATTGTTTTGTTTTTGAAAAATTACAGCGGTTCCACGGCAAAAAAACGGCAAATGTTCTTAGATTACACTGTTTTCCAAATGTTCTATTTCTGGGATGAAAATATGTAATTCTAAAGAAATTTACACTGCTAAATTGAAATCTAAAATCAGATGTTTGCTATCAGGGCTAGTTTTCCAGTAATCGGAACATGTGATATATGTGGTATCATTATTTATGACAAATATGGTAAAAGGAATTTTTTTAGTTGGCACCATTAGCTTTTGTACTTCTGCCTCTTTTTCAGACATTGGGCTACTGTTCAGATATTGCGGCATATTAACCTCAAAATCTCAGTGAGAAATTCACGAAATATATACATTTAAGTGGAAGGTGTGTGGCAATTTCAAAGTAATTGCATTGTTATTGGGAATGCAAACATTACTATTATTCTTTACAAGTGGGATAGTCGAGGTAGAAAATCACACTATGTAAAAAAAGAAATGGCCCATATAAAATTGGAAAGCTAGGAAAAAATGTGCAGCGGGAATATCTGGCTGCTCATGAAGATATATTTCTTCCACCTGTCCACATTAAACTGGGCCTAATAAAACAAATTGTGAAGCAATGGATCCAACAGGCAGAAGGTCCGCAAATCCTACCGACAAATCCCTTCTGTGTCTGCTGCTAAAGTTAAAGAAGGTGTATTTGTGTATCTTCAGAGTCGACAGGCCACGCCGTGGCTCAGTGGTTAGACCGCTTGGCTCTCACCAAGGCGGCCCGGGTTCTATCGCAGGCGACCGCAAAGTGAGATTTGTGGTGGACAACACGGCGCTGGGGCGGGTTTTCTCCGGGACCTCCGGTTCCCCCCACCATCTCATTCGACCGGTGCTCCATCTTCATCTCATGTATCATCAGTGTCACCGCCTGCGGTGCCGTATGTAGTAAAAGCGGGCGTTAAACACTACACATTTCATTTCATTTCTCAGATTCGACAACTTCAACAAGACAGAAATTTTGAAGCATGCATAACAAAGAAAAGCGAGCTTGGGAACGTTTCAATAAGGTAACATAAAACTTTCCTGGAAATAGAAGAGACCCTGCAAGAAATGATCAAAGCTTATAAAGATTTAGGATGCAATATGTCCTTTGACGTGCATTTCATGGACTCACATCTGGACTTCTTTCCAGAGAGTTTAGTGATATATCAGTTGAATATGTAGAAAGATTTCGTAAAGAATATCTACCACGGAGAAACGGTATGAAGCGTAGCCGTTGGAGTATAATTCGGGACAAGAAGGATGCTCAATACAAAAGGAAGGTATAAGACATTAAAGTTGTGGTGGAAAATTTCTGTCCATATTCTCCATTTTTATATAAACATTTTAATGATTATTAAAAAGTAAGAAAATAATGTGAACCGTCCGAATGCCATCTTCTGTTAACTCTCTTAATGTTTATAGGCCCCTTTAATTGAATTTCGGTTGCTATGTCCACGACTCTAAATTAAAGCTGTATATATGAATATACTAAAACATATTGAAAATAAAACTCAGTTTAATCTTAAACTATCCCTGATATTTAAAATGTAAAATTAGATTTGAATTTTCAAATGTCTATAAGAATAACAAATTTTGGCTGCAGAAGTAGGAGAAAAACATTTTTCTAGAACAGTGTTATAAAAACGGAGTCTCAATGAAGCAGAAATGAAGTCTATAAGATTATCTCTTTAATTTTATCCTTATTGATGTATAGGGAGAATGTGTGTAAGTGTAAACATGATAACGAAGTAAGTAAAATTTAACTGAATACTCCTTTCAGCATTAAATGTAACGAGATATGTAACTTTTATTTACCGTAGGAATATACAATATTCATGGTTTCGTCAAATTTGTACCCATAAGGATAATACAATTCTTTTGAGTAATACAATTATAAGTACAATAGTAATTAAATAATAAACGTAGAGTCAGACTGAAAAATTCAATGCCATAGCCGAGATTTGAACCACGGATCTTCTTGTTTCCGTCCAGCCGCACTACCATTGTGCTACTATGGCCAACGTGCCGATATGACATTAAATTCTCCAACTGACTCGTATTTTCCCGGTAAACCACTTAGGAGTTCTCATAAACACATGAGACAACTACCTTAATAGCGACTTACTATATTGTAAGTACTTTAAGGCCCGGGCTTTATAGTTAACCACTATTAGGTCAATTAATGGAAATTAATTGTTCTTTCACACTGGCTGTGTGTAGTAGTCAGACTCTACGTTTCCACAATTTAGCCTACACACGGCCAGTGTGAAAGAACAATTAATTTCCAATACAATAGTAGTTAAATAATACAATAGTGTGGAAAGATTGAGTCAGACTGAAAAGTTTAATGCCATGGCTGGGATTTGAACCACGGATCTTCTGGTTGCCGTCCAGCCGCTCTACCCTTAATGTTTCCATACTTTAGCCTACACACGGCTAGCGTGAAAGAACAATTAATTTCCATTAATTGACCTAATAGTGGTTAACTGTAAAAAGCTCGGGCCTTAAAGTACTTACACCACGATGTAGGTCGCCATTAAGGTAGTTGTCTCATGTGTTTATGAGAACTCCTAAGTGGTTTACCGGAAAAACACGAGTCAGTTGGAGAATTTAATATATCGGCACGTTGGCCATAGTAGCTCAAGGGTAGAGCGGCTGGACGGCAACCAGTAGCTCCGTGGTTCAAATCCCGGCTATGGCATTGAATTTTTCAGTCTGACTCAATCTTTCCATACTTTAGCCCACACACGGCCAGTGTGAAAGAACAATTAATACAATAGTGATTAAAGTAATGCAATAATAATAATAATAATAATAATAATAATAATAATAATAATAATAATAATAATAATAATAATAATAATAATAATAATAATAATAATAATAATAATAATAATAATAATAATAATAATAATAATAATAATAAAACTTAGGTCACATAATTTTTAATGTATTACATTTTAAGAACTAGACTGTAAGAACCATTTTATCAAGAAAAATCAATATTTACCTTATTATTTAATTTTACTTCTTAGAAACTCATCTGTTATCTGAGGCATTATTTAGTAGGATATTTTTACAGCTTTTCTTAAATTTTTATTATTTATATTTTAGCTTAAATGTAATTATAAATGTCTACGAAGCTGTATATTTCAATATTATTTCTGCTGCTGTATACTAGAGTATCTAGGCATTGACTTGTATATCTCCTGCTTCACACATTTTAAATATCAAAACACATCCGTGCATAGTAAGATATCTAGTTAGTATGGATGAAATGCCGATAAAGAAAGTGTTACACAAGTTTCTATGATGGCTGTGTTGTGGCTGCTGTCAAATAGCAACATCGGAGTACGCGAACCGATATCTGTGGTGTAAACCAAAGCTCATTGTCAACTCAAAACATACGGAATGAATTCTATGATCCAGTACTTTTCATTTGTGTTCTTTGAATAAAGTTATCCTTATTTGCAACTGAATGCAAAACCTTTCTTCTTTAAAAGTACACCACTTCATCTTCCGACACCTCTTGTCAGAATTTTAATGCTCAACCAGGAGTGAGTGAATGTGAGTGGTTTAACGGACCGTCGACAGCTAAGTCAGTTGGGCCCGATATCAAAGCAGTATATAATTGCTGAAAACATTACCTTCTGTTTTTCTCAGGATAGAAGATGTAAAGATATTTCGAGCATTAACTGGATGTTAACACGCGGAACTAATAGAACTTAGAGACTGCTTATGTAACGGATACAAAGTTTTGGAATGTATGCAACCGTCAAATTTGTGAGTCCGAACCATAACTCACCATAACTCACCATTTGTGAGTCCATACCTACTGAACCATAAGTTTATAAAAGTATAAACACGAAATTCGTACATCTACTCGATACTCGGTAGTAAAACTTCTTCGTTTTTTTTTTTTTGTTTTTTTTTTTTTTTTTTTTATAATGAGCTTACGTAGATGACCAGAATTGAAATGAAGCCAAATTATCTAATTATACTAAAGAACTGAGGTCGACGGCTTTGTTGGAATAGGCTTGGGTTTAAAATTAAACTTGAAGGGGGAAAAACTTACCAGCAAAGAGTATTTAGTTACTGATTCTTCCAAGTTTAGTTACTTTAATTACTATCGAGTAACTCAATGAAACCTTCCCTCGTAATTTTCTCAGATCCTTTTGTATGCCTGAAATGAATAAAATCATTGTATTCCCTACAAATAACGTTTGAAACAATAAGCAACGTGAAAAACATCTGTAGGCAGTTCTGTACTTTTAAATGCTTAGTATAATGCACTACACACGCGTGTTAACTAGAAAGGATATAAAGAATAAAATAATGTACTAAGAATTTCGTCTTATTTATTGAAATTGTGGAAGGAGGCATGTGAGCATTTTACTTCTCTTTCAAATGTGTACAGTTACAGTCAAATTTGCGCCTGTAGCGTATACGTCTAAATATACTGTAACACACGTCACCCTATGGTCAACAAAACAAACACGAACGTATAAGCAAGCATTTTTGTGGCAATTTTTTTTCAGGTGTATTATTTATTCCACTTGCTTTCGTCCTTTACTTGGGGGTGGGCAGGGGAAGCGGAACCTGGAGATCTCTGAAGTGGAGAACAAAGAGCAAATTTCCTATCATGACAGCCGAAACTCCCACCAACATGTAGAACCCTGAAATAGCAAACGGATGAAAGTAAAAGAGAAGCGAGGATAAATGGAGGAACAGGAAATTCGGGAGCTGTAATCAAATTAATTAAAGTGACAGTGAAATCAACTCAAACCAAACACTAGACACAACCTAACTTGAGTAGCTCACCGCGTTAGTGAAACAGAGCTACCGTCTAGCTGGAGGCCTTTGCCCTTCAAGGGAAGGGTACACATTAGGCTATCATTATTACCATCATCATCATAATTAATTATCTTTACAAGCATTTCTCTAGTGATCCCATGGGTCAGGATGGTCGGTCACAGAATCGAACCCATGATTTCCCAAATACGAGCACAGGTGCTGCCAGTGGCGGCTGATCAGAGGAATCAGCAGCGCACTCTTCTGCCAATATATCTGATAGAAGTGCGCTCACCTGAGGAGCGCGAGAAACTAACTGAAATTACCGAACTTGTCCACACAAAAGTACAAGAAGACTACAGCCCTCCCATGACACCGGTGCAATGCAACAGATGCGGGATGCTTATGCACACTGAGTCAGCCTGTGGAAGTAAGACCACGGTGTGCTCAAAGTGCACAGGCGAGCTCGACTCGGGCAGTTGTATGGTCCCAGTAACGCAGAGAACGTGTGCGCACTGCGGGATGACCGGCCACGGCTCCCGCTGGCACACCTGCCAAGTGTACCGTGGCGGCACGACTCCGCCTGAAACAGTCGCGCCTGAATGCCCGTAAGCCCCCCCCCCCCCCTACATCCTTCACAACACCCGAGCGGGAATGCTCAGCCGGCCGCTACTAACATGCAGTTAGCACCCAGGGATCCACGAGCTCCACCCTCTGTCCCTAGGGTCTTTAAATTCACTGCCACTCCAGCACCAGTAGAAACAACGCACAGTCCAGGCCTAACGCACCCTCCACTATCCCCCAATTACCTGGTAGGACCACTGCAGTCGCGGACCGCAACACGGGAATTTAACAGCTCCCCGCCAGGAGCCGCCAGCCTGCTCACAACCTTGAGCCAGGGTCAGATTGACTGGAGGACTGTCTGAGACCGTGCAGTGGCAGTCCTTGAAGAACTCACCCGAGACCCAGAGGGCTTCCAAATCACCATACTTAAAAATGCTGACTTCTTTAAGATGTTCAGCCGATATGCCAGTACCACAATGGCCTATCAGCCCAAACAAGCAAGCTCCCTAGTGATTACGACACGGCAAAGTTATAGGATTATGACTTGGAATGCAAACGGATCCGCCCGCGGAAAGCAGAATGCCTCACATTCATGACCAAACAGAACATAGACATTGCATTACTGACTGAAACGCATCTTAATAGCACAGACAAATTGAACTTCCCAGGCTATACATTATACCATACCGACTGTAACCGACGCGACAGCGGCGGCACTGCTATTGCCGTCAAAGCAGGAACAGACCATAACCAGGTCCTTCTTCCTCCCCTCATTCGAACTGAAGCTACAGCAGTACATGTCTTGGTCAATAACATACGCGTGTTGCTAATATCTGCCTACAATCCCCAGGCGTTGTCGAGACTGACGACCTAGTTGAGCGCCCTTATACACATCATCATCATAGACACTCTTTCCCAGCAGCACCCGCAAGTCCTACTTGCGGGTGACCTGAACTGCAAACATCCGCTCTGGAACTGCCGCACTTTAAATGTAACAGGTAACAAACTCCTCAGATGTGAAAACCAATCCGACTTTATTATCTACGCTCCTACTGAACCAACATTCGTACCACTGAAACGAAATGAACTGCCAGATATCCTGGACATAGCCCTAGCACGCAATATAACATTTGACTTTAACATCCACACTATCAACAACCTTTCCTCTGACCATTTGTCGGCACTATTAACTGTTAATGCCACTCTCGAACAAATACCCAAACTAGCAAGACACAATTACAAGGCCGACTGGGACGTTTTCTCGATCACTGTTACCGATCTTCTGAGACTGAGCCCCATTACCTCCGACACAGAACTGGAGCAGGCCGCCAGGCACTTGGAAACAACCATTGGCTATGCTCTCACCAAGGCAGCGCCAATTACTGTCCCCAGAAAACGTAGCCCTGCCCGCCCATCAGACATTCGACTGACTGCGCAACGCAACAGAACTGGACGCGCTTGGCAACGCTCAAGACACCCTACCGAACTTGACCGACTTCGTCACCTAAGTCACACCATTCGCGAGAAAACCACGCAACACATATCAGATCAATGGAACGCGACACTTGCTAACCTCGACTTAGAGAACCAATCGGTTTGGCGTATAGCAAAATACCTCACACACCAACCTATAACCATACCGCCACTGCATCACAATCAACAGATCGTCTCCACTGACATAACCAAAGCAGAAGCCCTTGCAGAAGCGTTGCAAGAGACTCCTGTCCCTAATCCACAGCCCACAGACCCAGACTTTGTTAACAAAACAATGGTTCTCACAGCCAATTACCGCACACAGCCAGTCTACAACCCTCTCAGACAGACTTGCCCGTCTGAGATTGCGCGGCTCATAAAGCACCTGAAAAACAGAAAAACTCCAGGACCAGATCGCATCTCTAACGTAGCACCTAAAAACCCTGGCACCACAGGCCTTGCAGACCCTGGCAACCAGTTTTTACTTCACCCTCTGCACTGGAATAAATTAGAACAAATTCTTCCAGAAGCTTTCAAATTATTTTGTCTAATTGCTACCATCCCTGCAATCAGTGCAATTGAAAGGAGCTCTTCTTGTCTTAAGCGCATAAGAAGTACTAGAACAGTATGATCCAGGATCACCTATTAGCTCTTGTTTGTGCCTCAATTGAGAAACCAGTGAGTGCTGAGTATACTCGAAAGCTGAGACACGTGGTACATCATTTAACGATTCAAGAACAAGGGCTTTTTCTTTTTTAACTGCAGTGGTCATATTGGTGGCTGTTTTCCTTTGGAACATATCAATGGTGTTAACTCGTAATCATTGGCTTTATCATTAGATTACACACACATTGACACACTCATTCATACTACCAGACCCAGGGGAAAATGAGGAATCATCTTGGTTGGAGAAAAATCCCCACCCCCAGCCGGGAATTGAACCCGGCGGCAGGTGCTCTACCGACTGAGCTACAGGGCCAGCCCAGGAGGATCATTGAATTAACTTGATTTACACATAATTACGCTGCAACGCAGTGAAGAAATAGTTTGTAAATAAAAGGGTGTGCTGCCACCACCACCATCAGTAGCAGCAGCAATTTCATGTTTTCACGATTTGAAATCATTTAGTTCTTTTTAGCATTTATACATTTGCAATTTAGTATTTTGAATTATAACATATAAATGATAAACAAGGGCAATTCATTTGGCACATTGTCACTGAAAGATTAAAATTACATTTATTAAGTGAACAACAAATTCATAAAGTTACATGGATCAGAGTGAGTTTAAGCAAGAAATCTGTCCAAATGGGGACAGATTTTTGCTGAAGATAACATGCACACTATAGTACATTCTACTTAGTGCACATAACTACATACTATAATCCCTATGATCAGCATGGGTATTTACCTGTTGCCAAAATCAATTATTCTTTTCATGAAGGTTTAGCCATTTGGTTTTGAAAAAGATGCTTAAAGCTGATATTATCACACCTACAAAAATGGAGAAAATGGAAAAGTAGCCTTCTTCCCAACAGTTGTGCCCTGATTTTTGATCCCTGAATTACATTTACTGATATACTTGGAAAATTCAAGCCTTGGCAAAAATTCATGCCATTAGAATTCAAAATTTCAATTTGTCTTGCACCCAATATGTTACCTATGTTTTATTATGTAATTTTTTCCAGAAACTTCAACCATTTGCAAACATTTCCCCAGTACTAAGAAAGCAATACACAAAACAACTTCTGAAAACACAAGGTGCATAGGAGCAAGTATTCCTCTCAAATCAGGATTTAAATAATTTTAAGCTTAAGGAGCAATCCAAAATCATGAAGGCAAAATAAATAGCTAAGAAATACTAGAATATTTAACTTTTGATGTAATGAAAACGATGACTTCAAAGCTGACGCCTACCATAGAAGCGTTAAAAATATAATTATCAGCTATATGGATAAACATTGTTCTTTGTCAACTAAATAAATAATATAAATATTTAGAAAGAATGAGAACTGAAAAATTCAATACCATAACAATGATTTGAACACAGATCTTGTTTTAAGTATGCTGCTCCACCATTGAGCTGCCATGGCAACAAGTCAGCATGACATTAAATTATCTAGCTGATTCACATCTTCCCAGGAGACCAATCAGCAAATCTCAATTCGAAATCACTTAACCCAATGGTGACTTACAACGTAAGTAGTAGTCACAATGGTGACTTACAATTGTGGGCTTTTTAACATCTTATTATAGTTTTCCAATTATAAGGGCAATCAACAACAGATGATTATTCTAACTAAACACAAACCAACTTGCTGTAGCCAGAATTTGAATTTTTCGGTTCTGATTCTAACCTTCCGAAGTTTTGTGTGTTTGGAGGAATTTAGTAACAGTGACGTCAAAATTAATCTGAAGTTTACCTATACATGGTTTACTCAACATTAAGAAATATGTTTATTTCTCCATTTATAAAAGTCAGAGTCAGAATTTGAAATTTTGAAATGTTCATTTTTATTATATTTTATAGTTTAACATACAGTCTGTGTGTGTTAATCACCTATCATTGAATAGCCTTTATACATGAAAAAATATACATATTTCTTATGCTGACTGATGTTTATAAAATCAATGAAGATATTTACATGAAGATATTGGTGTTAATGAGAATTGTACAAATTAAAGTTATTCAACATTAACAATGTAGGTGTATTCTGTCAAAACAAATGTTTTGAACACTTGTAAATTTTGATATACCTGCTTTATAGCATGCTGCTCCTCCCTTAAAGGTTTCCCATAGGCACCCTTGACAAGAACTATTTAAAAGTTTCTCAAAGTGCTGATTGAAGGCTACATATCTCACTGAGGTACATAATTATAAGCACAAAGTTTAATACTAGCCAATTTCAATGCACATAACTTTAAACTCTTTTCATTTACTTAGTTAAATGCTATTAAATACTGCAGAATATTCCTATGAGTAAGGACTATGATACAGTGAAGCACAAAATTAATATAATTTTGAGTCAAACTAATACTCAATGCTACCTATATTGCTATGTGTTTACCTAGAACGCGTTGATTCAATAATCGACATTAGCTGAGGATGTTAGGAAGGTCCTAACCAAACACGTTCTAGGTAAACACTAGCAATATATGGGGTATTGAGTACTAGTTCAGCTCAAAATTATACTGCAGAACATATTTATATAATGTTCATTTAATCATATTTCGAATAAAAGAATTGCTCTTGAAAATTATAATATATATTGACAACTCAATCAATTTTAGAAACATTAAATTTGAGAAAGGTAATAGAAGACTTTGTGCTTGTTTGAGAAGACTGGTAATTACATTATACAGAGAGACTCTAAATTACTGCATAAATTTAATGTTTATATTGCCTTCCAATGTGCTCCTTACCTTGTACCAATGTGACAAGTTATTGACACAATTTCATGGTTGTTGCACGACTTCATGATTTAGGTATAACTGTCCTTAGTCTCATGAAGTTGAGAAGGTAGAACTACATAAACTTTCCTACCTGTAGTTGCATATGTTAGCTCTACATCTGTTTAATCAAATTCTCTGAAATTCTTGAGTTGCCAGTTATTTTGTTTTACAGCCAATTGCCTCAAAACTGCATGTAGCAATTCTCAGAATGTTACCTTGAAGATAATATTTAATTCCTTAGGAAAGATCATAATTAAAATTTTGAAATTCTGTCTATTAGAAAGGAAAACTGAATAGGAATGGAAGTGGGTTTTCCCATGGGACTAAAAACTGGTTTTAGCACAAACATTTTTAAAACAAGATTTAACTATATTTCTCAACAAACATTTTACAAATGTGTCAGTAGTATTAAAACATTTCCTATTTCCACTTTGTTGTGGGAAGGTATAGGCTTACATTTGATAATTTAACACTCTGTCATGACTATACAATAGTTTTAACTAGTGATACAATAAACAGGCTATGTAATGTTGTTAGTATACAAAAGCCAAAATTACAAAACAGTGTTTACAGTAGAGGGCTGTCACTAATGCAGACTCAGAAAAATTAAAATTGATATAAATAAATAGTTGAGCATAACATTTATTTTTCTTTAATGTTTAGTATATTTTAATATCTCTTTGCCATTCTTCATTCAACAAAATAAGGATTTAAGTGGGCTTCAGTGAAGCAAAGGCCTGTTATGTACACATTATAATGAGTGAAGTAAATAGTGTGTTGACTATGTAGAAAATGAAGCTAGCTACAGTGAATAAATATTACACAAATATAAATATTTGTTACAAAGGCTTCACTTATCTTAAGAAATTGGAAAGAAGTATTAACACCAATTTCTTAAGATATGTGAAGCCTTTGTAATAAATATTTATATTTGCGTAATAGTGTGTTGACTGTTTTACATGGGATCATTGCAGTGTAATGCTTTTGTCAATGGTATTAATCATTGCTTTCCATTTCTGCAAACATTCAGCAGGCATAGTGTTCCTTCATCATTTTACTTGACAGAAATTTCAGACTATATCTAGCTAAACCATCTTCTTTGTTTAAATTATGGGTTAAATCACACATATTAAAACAAACCCAGTGATATCCAAATGAGCTTTTGCTCCCAGTTAAAGCTGTGGGCATAATCAGTAGAAAGCAAGTGAGATAGATAAATTATGTATCGCAAAACAGAAGTGAAGAGATGAACAGAGTGCAGGCCATGGATAATGGAAAACAAACCTATTATAAGTTAAATATTATGATGTTTTGCTTTTAAATAATGAAAATGATGGGACACTTTTAGCAGTAGCAGTGGCAGTGACTGGTGTGTCATGATACTAGTGTTAAATTTCATTCTATCAACTATCATAAATCTATTGGGTTACAAAGTTACTTTTGTTAACTATTACTTGTATCAGTACTTATTTTCTGAATTTATACCCTCAATTTGGGAATTTCATTTCTTTACTACCCCATCATAAACAATCCTAGGTTGTACATATGATTTTTAGGTAGTAAAAGTATAATAAGCAAAACATCTGAAGTGATGCATTCACTTGACTTTCTCTACCAATGACAAATGCATACATATTCATTATATAATATGTTCATTAAAAGACATTCTTCTACCTCTGCCATGTTACAATATATGCTTTTTAGCTAAGAATTGTTTCCAAATAAGCAATATTTGGAAGCAGTATTCCAATATATCGAGATTTAACTGTATTGGAACACCACAGTGAAGCGAAAAATTATTAAATTTTAGATGTGTAAAAAATACGACTCATCTAAAATTTAATAACAGTATTCCAATGTTTATATGTGGTAGCAAATTTTTGCAGTAGAAAGGAAACGAGTGAAAAAAGGAAAATTGCAAACATTCAAACATATTCATTATGAAAAGTCTAAACATAGACATTCTGAAAATAGTTAATGCTATAAAAAATAATACTTAATCCAAACTGTGTATTTTAATAAGCTCTACATTTTTCCTCTCATAAGTTTTGTCTACCTGACTAGATGTATTTGTCTACAAAATTATATAAAATCAAATTCAGGGAACTTCACAATACTTACAATATATATGCATATTGTATTTATGTCAATATATTATATACAAAATATTTCAATCAAAATCGTTATGGCCCATTTTAAGAAAATAAAGAAAAACAAATTGTTGTCCTGTAAAGGACAATTTGGGATGCAGGTTTCTCAAAAGTCTTTCTGTCAATCCTCATTAGAAGCTGAACAACATTTTGTATATCTCTCTCTCTCTCTCTCTCTCTCTCTCTCT
>CM060953.1:79222354-79412490 GCA_030765055.1 Mantis religiosa
CATACAGCACAATTCCTCTTAATTAATACATAAGTTGTTGTTGTTGTTGACTAATAGCACTGGGGATTAGTTGATTTGCATCATATTACCCCTAGCTTCCCAATATCAAGCCTGTAGGTTCCCACTTTTGAGACCATTACATTTGTCCAAATGGTGTTCGTTCATGATGACATCCTCTTTACAGACTTTGTGGGTTCGTGAAATGAAAAGTCCAATTTCACCACTCAAAAATGTTCTTTATTTCCACCGACTTACAGTTTAACACTTGCCAATTACACAGAATTACGTGCTGCACACAATTACAATTCACCAGTTCGTCCGTTACAATTTCCTTGTACCGCGATTACGCAAACTCCGATGCACGCACAGTCTTCTCGTTCATTAACACGTCCTTCGCTAGCACGTCAAACACTGACTGCCTAACTGTCTCTCTGAAACCCTTTTTATAGGAATGTCACTGATTTTCTAGAAGTCTCTAATTACCCGAACGTTCCAGACCACAGAAGAAGGGGAGAGAAACATCGAGGGACAGGCGGCACTTCCGCAAATCACCCTTCAGTTAGTGACAGAGACCGATGAGTGGGCGTGGCCCAGCTGCCTAGGGTCTCTCCCAACTGTCGCCTATCCGTCCCTTCCCTAATTGGGTGACACTGCTCCCTCCTCAAAGCTGGTCGTCCCGAACAGCACCATCGTAGCGTGCAAGACGATCCAGGTGTACCACCAACATCTTCCCCCGGGGAACCTTCTGGATGCGGTAGACCACGTCGTTAATCCTCTTCACCACTCGGTACAGTCCTTGCCATGGCTGCTGGAGCTTCGGGCAGCGTCCCTTGGTTCGGGTAGGACGGTACAACCAGACCAGGTCACCTTGCTGGAACCCTTGGCTGTTGGCTTGCCTGTCATATCTGGTCTTCATGCGGTCGCTCGCCTTCTGGATGTTCTGGCGAGCCATCTCGTGCATGTCGTGGAGGTGGTCCACCAGGTTATCCACATACTCGGTCACAGGCTGCTTCGCCTCCGGAGGGCTTCCAAAAGCCAGGTCACAAGGGAGGCGCAACTCTCGACCGAACATTAAGCTGGCTGGCGTCATCCCAGTTGTGTCGTGTGTAGACGAGCGGTAGGCCAGCAAGAACAGTGGCACCTTGACGTCCCAGTCTCGCTGATGGCTGGCCACGACCTTCCTCAGGTGTTCCTCTAAGGTCTTGATGTATCTTTCGACCATGCCATCCGACTGGGGATGTAGAGGCGTCGTGCGGGTCTTGTTTACCCCAAGCCTTTGTAATGCCTCCTTCATTAGGTTGGACTCAAAGTTGGTACCCTGGTCACTGTGTAGCTCTAACGGCACCCCAAATCGACAGAACACTTGCTCCACGAGGCAGTCTGTGATTGTCTTTGCCTCTTGGTTTGGGATGGCATACACCTCCGGCCACTTGGTGAAGTAGTCCACGACCACCATTAGGTACTTGTTGCCTCGGTCGGAAACTGGGAACGGTCCAGCAATGTCAACGGCGAGCCGCTCTAATGGCGCTCCGACGTTGTACTGCTGCATGCGACCCCGGCTCCTAGTCTGGGGGCCACGACTCGCCGCGCACACGTGACACTGACGGCACCATCTCTCAGCATCTGCTCGGAGTCTCAGCCAGTAGTAGCGCTGCCGAAGTTTGTCGATCGTTCGGTTCGCCCCCAGGTGTCCTCCCGAAGCACCGGCGTGCACTTCCTCCAAGACTTCCGGGACCTTACTCCGGGGAAGTACCAGCTGTTCTCTCTGCGTCTTCCCATCGGGTGACTCCCATAACCGGAACAGCACGCCCTCTCTGCTCTTCAACGAGTCCCATTGGGCCCAGTACGACTTGTAGGTGGCGCTCCTCGGTGCGATGTCCTCCCAGTTTGGTCTCATCCCTGCCTCCACTTCCCTTAAGAGTGGCCCCAAGTCTGCGTCCGCCAGCTGCTCCCTCCTCAGGCCTGCGCTATCCCAGCCATCCGCAGGCACTGCCGTGACTACCCGGACTGCTGCGGCACGCTCCTTCTCCTCCACTCTTGTGCACTGGCCGCACCCTTCTGGACAGGGTCTTCGGGACATGGCGTCAGCGTTACCGTGGCTCTTCCCTCTACGATGTTCCGAGGTGAAGTCGTACTCCTGCAGCCTCTGGACCCAACGTGCTGTCTGGCCTTCCAGGTTCTTAAAGCTCAATAGCCAGGTTAGGGCGGAATGGTCAGTCCTCAGGTGGAATGGCTGACCGTACAGGTACTTGTGGAAGTGCTCCAATGTCTTTACTACCGCCAGTAACTCCCGCCGGGTGACGCAGTAGTTCTTCTCTGCCTTGGATAGCGTCTTGCTGTAGTAGGCTATCACCCGCTCATGGCCATCCTGGATCTGCGATAGGACACCTCCAATGCAATGGTCGCTGGCGTCGGTGTCCACAATGAAGGCGCCACCCAGTTGCGGGAAACCCAAAATCGGAGCACTGCACAGGGTTTCCTTCAGGTGCTGGAAAGCGTCTTCGGCGTCCTCCGTCCACACATAAGGCCGGTGTTCCTCTGTCAGGCGGGTGAGGGGTTTGGCGATGTTGGAGAACCCCTTTATGAAGCGGCGGTAATAACTGCACAGCCCCAGGAAACTGCGCAGCTCTTTCCTATCCCTTGGGCGAGGCCAATCTCTCACGGCCTTTGTCTTCTCCGGGTCTGTGGCCACTCCGGTTGCTGAGACTATGTGGCCCAAGTAGTTAACTTCCTTGCGGAAGAGCTGGCACTTCTTCGCGTTCAGCTTCAAGTTGGTCGCCTGCAGTCTCTGTAGCACCTTACTCAGATTCTCTAGATGGTCTTCAAAAGTTTTACCGACGATGATGATGTCATCCAGGTATAGCAGGCAGGCATCGTAAGTCAGCCCTCTCATCACTGACTCCATGAGGCGCTGGAAGGTAGCTGGTGCATTGCAGAGGCCAAAAGGCATAACCGTGAACTGCCAGAGCCCTTGGCCCGTCGAGAATGCGGTCTTCTCCTTGTCTCTCGGGTCTAGAGCTACCTGCCAGTAGCCCGACTTCAGGTCCAGGGTCGAGAACCACTGTGCACCAGCTAGCGTGTCCAGGGTGTCGTCAATCCGGGGTAAGGGAAAACAGTCCTTCCGGGTGACAGCGTTCAGCTTTCTGTAGTCTACGCAGAAGCGCAGCTCGCCGTTCTTCTTCGTCACCAAGACTACAGGGGAACACCAAGGGCTGTCAGACTCTTCAATCACTCCCCTGGATCTCATGTCCTCCAGCATGTCTCGTACCGCCCCTTGCTTCGCCAGCGGAACGCGCCTATGTGGTTGCCGAATAGGCCGGGCGTCTCCGGTGTCGATGCGGTGAAGCACTTTGTCCGTGCGGCCGTAGTCACTATCGCCTTGGCTGAAGACGCGCTCGTATCGCCCCAGTAGTTGTCGAACCTGCTCCAGCTGTTCCGCGGTCAGGTGGTCGGCCGCCCTCTCCAGTAAGCCTTCTAGCCGGGGTCCCAGGTGTAGCTTCGGCACCGGCTCCTGTGTCTTGTCGATTGCCGTTACGCTCACTACGGGCTCGCACGTTCCCAACTCCGTCCCGGCCTGGACGTCGTGATCGGTGTCCGTTGGATTTAGCAGTCTCACTGGCACCTCCTCTCGGCACGGCAGCAATGTCCTGGCTACACACAGTCCGTTTACCGGCGTCTTCTGGTCCAGCATCATGTTCCTGGTTCTCTGGCCCTCCAGTCGCGCCGTCACCACCACCTCGCTCCTCGCGGGAACAACCACGTCTTCGTCCAGGACGACCCTGCAAATTCCAAGGCGCTCTTCGGGTTGACGGAGTATAACTTCTTCTCCGTTAAGCCGCAGGACCTTCTTGCCGACGTCGACCGTCGCCTCATGGCTCCTGAGGGCATCCAGTCCCAGGATCACCTCCTCAGCCACCTTCGCGACGAACACCCACAGACGCACGACACTCCGTCCCAAGTTCAGCTCCAGCAGGGCCTCCTTCTCCACAGGCAAGGTGTCGCCCGATGCCGTGACAAGCTGGTATGGCCGGCTTGGCTTCCTTGCCGGCAAACCCTTCGCCACGTCAGGTCTGATGATGGTCACGGCCGCCCCGGTGTCCACCAGCACGCGGCACGGCTTTCCTCTTATCCAACCGTCCGCGATGAGGCTGTCATCCATACGCCGGCTGACGGCGCGCAGTGTCACTCGAGGGGATGGTGGTGATGGTGGTGATGGCGCCGACGTGCCCCTCTCCACGACGGCCCTTACTCGTTTTCCGGCTGCTCTTCCCGGTGTGGGCAGTCTCTCTGCAGGTGTCCGGGCTGTCCACACCCCCAACACAGGCCACTAGGTGTTCGCCGGCGTCCCTCAGCTGGTCTTCTGTCTCCGGCGTAGCGGACACTCCTCGTTCTCGATGTCGGGATAGATGTAATTTTGGCCGCCTCCATTCTTAATGCCGCTGTCAGCGCCTCGTGGATGGTTTTATATTCGCCGAGCATTAGGCGCTGACGAATCTCCGTGTCCCGTACCCCGTCGACAAAATTGTAGGCGGCTTCCCGGGATACGAACTCCAGTGGCAGGTCAACCAGGGCCTTGCTAGCCAGCTGCTCGATCGCAATGGCGAACTCCTGCAGCGTCTCCCCCGGCTGCTGTGACCTTGCCTTTAGCTGGCTGCGATATGCTGCGGCTAAGCGGTGGTTCCCGAAGCGATTCTCCAGGGCTTCCCAGATGTCCTTGGGCGCCGCCGTCGTCTGCACCGCGTTTAGGACTTCCGCGGCTCTTCCCTGGAGGCTGGCTATTAACTGTGTGGCCTCCTCCTCCAGTGACCATCCGTTGTGCCTGGCCACTGTTTCGAACTGGCGGCGGAAGACCTCAAACGTTGACGCGCCGTCATACTTGGGAGGTTTGACGCGCGGCGATGTTATGTCGCGTCCCGGTGCGTCGGCCTTCAAATCCTTCAACCTCCTGCCGACGACGTCCTCCACCATGGCGCTCAGGGACTTGGCGCCGTTGTCGGCCTTTCCCTCCAGGTTGTTAACGCGGTTAGCAAGGTCTTCGACGTCTTCCACCACGGCGTTCAGGGTCTTGGCGTTATTGTCGGCTTTTTCCTCTAAATCATTAAGGCGGTCGTCTACTTGACCCATCCGGTTGCCCAGGTTCGTGACGTCATCCCTCATGCCGGCCAACTGTTCCTCAAATTTGGCGGCGAGGACCTCGTTCGCCTCCTTCATTTCCGTGGCCAGACTGTCGTTCGCTGCCCTCATTTCTGTGGTCAGTTCGGCCATCTTTGAGGTGATTGTCGTGGCCAAGTTGCTGTTAGCCGTTTCCGTCTTCGCTGTTAATTCGGCCTTCATTTCTTCCATCTTCCCGGTGATGCTGTCGTTTGCCGCTTCTCTTTTTGCAGCGAGGTTTTCATTTGCCGTCTTCATTTCTGTCAGTTCCGCCTTCATTTCCATCATCTTCTCCAAAATTTTCTCCAATGCCGCGTCCATGGTTGTAATGCTCGGTGATGTTATCTTCCCGCTTCCTGACACCAGTGTGACTTTGTGGGTTCGTGAAATGAAAAGTCCAATTTCACCACTCAAAAATGTTCTTTATTTCCACCGACTTACAGTTTAACACTTGCCAATTACACAGAATTACGTGCTGCACACAATTACAATTCACCAGTTCGTCCGTTACAATTTCCTTGTACCCGCGATTACGCAAACTCCGATGCACGCACAGTCTTCTCGTTCATTAACACGTCCTTCGCTAGCACGTCAAACACTGACTGCCTAACTGTCTCTCTGAAACCCTTTTTATAGGAATGTCACTGATTTTCTAGAAGTCTCTAATTACCCGAACGTTCCAGACCACAGAAGAAGGGGAGAGAAACATCGAGGGACAGGCGGCACTTCCGCAAATCACCCTTCAGTTAGTGACAGAGACCGATGAGTGGGCGTGGCCCAGCTGCCTAGGGTCTCTCCCAACTGTCGCCTATCCGTCCCTTCCCTAATTGGGTGACAGTACTCTTGGGTGTAGGTATGCAGTGTATTTTATAAAGGTGTTCTGCAAGACAATCATGGCCAGTTTCCATTCTAAATAGGGCCACTGCAGTTTTTCTTGGTAGTTTTTGTATGTCAGTTTTGCCTCCAATGTTCTTATAATCCTTGTCTTTTAATTTATCTTCTTCATCAAGTCTCTGCTGTCTTTTAAAATGTAGCTTAATGTTGTTTAATTGTTTATTAATTTCAGTTTGTCTTACGGGTTTTATATTTTGAATTGCACCTTTTTTTGCTAGTTGGTCAGCATGTTCATTACCTAAAAGTCCAACATGGGCTGGAATCCATCGCAGGGTGACATGGTTTCTTGATTCGACAGCTTTAATTAAACTTCTTATTTCTTTTATGTTTCTCGTTGTTTTGTTTTTATAATTTACAATCCCATCTATGGCTGATTTTGAATCTGTTAAGATAACTATGTTTTGCTTTATGTACGGTCTGTACAGGACATTCTGCAGTGCTGCTTTTATGGCTGTTAGTTCTCCATCATAATGGTTTGAAGTTTCGTCTAGTGTTAGATACTGTGCAAAATGTTTGCAGTGTACTCCTACACCAGCATCTTGTTTGTTAATAAAGGATCCATCTGTATATATTCGGAGCCATTCTTTTTCTGGATATCTTTCATTTTATGTGGCTGTGGCTATTGCTATTGCTCTCATTTCATCTGGTAAATTGTTTTGCTTATGTATTGTATATAATAGGTCATTCATTTGGGGAACAACATAGTCCGCCTCCACTACAATGCAGGCATGCTTTCCAATACAAAAGAAGAGCACTTTTCAGTGCTGTTTTGGAATGCCAGAGGAATGACCCAAAGTAAAAAGACCATGTTAGATACATAAGTTGTAGAGAAGGCAAAAATGACATAAATCATGTTAAAAAATTAATGATGATAATAATATTATTCATATGATAAATATTATGCACTGTATACTGAGAGCTGCTTCTCACAAGGGCAACATGATCTAAGGATATTTTAACCCTTTCTTTGATATGGAGATATACAGATGTCTTGTGCATAAATGCATTTAATACTTATTTAATGCTAATTATCTTAATCTTTCTCTTTTACAATAAATTTAAATAAATTCTATAAGAGATAAAAGCTTACCTTTAAAGGTTTCTTTTTGAATGGTACACTTCAAAACATGGGCACATTTTAACATGCACATACTGATTTTCCTGCAAACTTCCTTTTTGCGGCACACAAGACATTTTCAAAATAGGTGGGACTTTGATGCTGGGTGGTATCCCTTTAGGAAAGTGTTTTCCTTCAAGGGGTGCTGGAGTAAATTTCTTATCACCAGTATGAAGAGGCCTCTGAATGTTATAGTGCTCAATTAGGCTGCATACTACTGATACGCAGAAGTCCAATTAGTCATTGCTTTATGTAAGTTTACAGCTTAAAAATACTTTCTCATACCATTTAACCATTTTTTGTAAAGAGGGATATGCTTATAATACCTAATTTACTAGATCCACACCACCCACATTTGGCATTATATTTCCTCAAAAATGGAGTAGCTAGAATGCCATCTGTAGATTGTAATCTCTAATGTAAGTTTACAAACATGCACACTGTCCACTACTGAATTTTCCTCTTAGGCCCTAAACCTATTTTAGAGGTCAAGTCTTCCTTCACCCTTCTTGTTCCATAATAGTAATAGACAAAAGATCAGAAGTAAAAAAAAAATTGCAAAATGTCAGTTATTTGTTATAAGTTAGCTGTACACCAGCGGCTATGCTGATGAAAATATGTCTATTTGTGTTCAAACTATTTTGACCACCCAACAAAGTTCATTCTTTACAAACACCCGAAGGAAGCAGGTCGTTTCCCTCTTCACTGCATCTATATCCTAAACACCTCTCTCAAAATCTGAAAACTTGCCATCAGTATCCAAATCACTGTCAAACAGCACAGCCCTCCACATTTTCTGAAGTGATATCAGAAGCCTGTACATATCCTACGTAAGCTAATTTATTTGCTACATTACTAGGATAAGCGATAGTTAACACTGAAATTTAACAATTTCAAGCATAAATATTAAAAGCAGAAGCGTGCTATTAAATTAACTCCTGATAGCTAAAAAAAAAATCACTGTGAACCCCGAGAGAGTCTAAGCTAAATTACTGTGTGAAAACATCAGCTGCATAAGATTACCATCAACTTTGGTTCTGAAATACTCTATGAGGTACGTACAGATGCAGACAGAGAGGTACCTTTCTTTACAGCATGTATGTGATACAACATATACAATGATTATAGTGTGGTTGCATAAACTGAATGATAAAGCCTTGAACCAGATAACACTTTGCTTATGCAGCTAATATATACATATTGTTTGTATGCACACAAAACAAAATGACTCACAAATTAAATGTGTTCAATGCAAAGAATGGCTTTTGCTACAGAGAAACAAAGTAGTGAAATTTCAACAATTTGTGAATATAGTTTCTACTTAAATGATACCATAGTTCTATACTGCTTTTAAAGGGCTTAAACCCATTTTTGTTTCTTTAAAATAACTTAATAAATACGGAAGATACAAATGAGTATTTATAGAGCATTTTTACAACATTCAACAATTTAAATGTCTTGTGCTGTTTATTGCATATCCATTCCCGATCTGTGCAGGGTTTAAATGGCCATTGCTGAAGTGATTAAGGTACAATCAGAATGAACATTTCAATCTGTTAAAAGAACGGCAACTGGAGCATCCTCATCAACCAAAACACCGGGATTTTAAAGAACAAGTCAACGTAATAAACCTATCGCAACAAAAGTTTACAACCGAAGAAATTAGATTACTCCTGAAAGGTTTCAATAAGTGTGTTAACGTCTCAAATAATAAAGACGATTTTATCACCAACATAGAAATAGCCACATATAACCTAAAAAATGAAAACTTAACCAAAGCCAAAATGGAATGTCTGGATATAATAAAGCAGTTATCCCCAATATACAATAAAACTTACAACAAGACAATAAGAAATTTAAATAGGAAGCCAGTGGTATACCTAAAAGCAGACAAAGGCAATTCTCTAGTAATTATGGAGACAGAAGACTATATTCAGAGAGTAAACCTTATGTTAGACAGTCCAGAATATGAAATAATTCCAAAAAATCCATTAACCCCAAGTATCACTTCTATCAATAAAGCTTTATCAGTTACAAGAACATTAAGTGCATCTGAAAAATACAACTTAAAATCTTCCAACCCCACACTACCAAGGTTGTACTGTCTGCCAAAAATCCACAAACAAGACAATAGCATGAGACCCATCATCAATGGCATCAATTCACCTACGTACCACATTGCAAAGTGGTTAGTAAGAAAATTAAAATCATATGACAAATTTCAAAGTTTGGGAATAAAGAACTCCTTAGAATTGATAAATCACCTACAGAAGTACAACATCCCAGAAAATCACATACTAGTTTCTTTTGACATTAAGGCACTTTTTACAAGCATACCAGTAGAAAAAATACCTACACTCCTCAAAAAATGCCTAACCCAGACTAAAACGGACCCCAGAGAAATAGATGACATTATCAATCTTACAAATTTATGCATAAGGAATAATTACTTCATGTTTAACCAAAAATTCTACAGACAATCAAAAGGATTAGCTATGGGGAGCCCACTTTCGCCTATTTTAGCAGACCTATACATGAGCTATTTTGAAACACACATAGTAAAGGCCTTTCCACAGATTTACAAATTTTGGCGGAGATATGTTGATGATGTTTTTGCTATCATTCCGGAAAAACTTAGAGAAGATTCTATAAAATTACTAAACCTGCAAGATAATCACACCCAGTTTACAATGGAAGTAGAAAGAGACAACACCGTACCCTTTTTGGACCTCAAGATAACTAGAAATCATCATGGCGTAGATTTTGAAATATACAGAAAGCCCACACACATAGATAATTACATAAAGAAAAATGAATACAACCCAGTTTCACATCAACTAGCTGCCTTTAGAAGTCTAATTCACCGGCTATACAACATCCCACTAAGTAAGGAGGAATTTTTTAAAGAACACATAAAAGCGATAGCGGTATTAAATGGATTCAACCCAGCCATCATAAGGAAAATGATGAATAGAAAGGAAAAACTGAAGATAAAATAAAAAATACCACTCTCACACCACTTAAAAACACAAATTGGCAATATAGAAAATTCACCTACCATCCATGGGCTTTTAGAAAATTTGAACGAATCTTCAAAAGACTAAACTTAAAACTACCACCCCAAAACAAATTCAGTCTGAGGAACCTGCTAAATAAACCACTAAAAAATTCAATCCCCAACAATTTGAAATCAGGAATTTATCAGATAAATTGTGAAACCTGTGAAAAAAAGCTACATAGAAAAAACTAACAGAAACTTGTTAACCAGACAAAAAGAACACCAGAGGAACATTAAGTTGAAACAAACAGAAAAATCTGCAGTTTCACGCCATTTTTGGACAGAAAGCCACAACATTGGCCACAACATTGGCCACAACATTAAACTGTTAAAATCTTTAAGTACACCCATAGAATTGGATATTTGGGAAAAAATATTCATAACCAAAAACCGTGATAAAGTTATAAATTTTGAAATCCCGGCATTAAATGAAGTATTAAAACTTAGTGCCCCTAACACCAGATGGCAGAGTGATCGGAGCTCCGTAGTAGTGGAAGAAGAGGAATGTTCATTTAGTCACCAAACAGCTGAGGATGAGATCGAATGATCTTGAAAACATTTCAATTATACAAGTGAGTGTAAACATAGTGACTCATAAATCAAACTCAAAACCAGTTATGTTGTTTGTATCTTAAGAAGTTACCAAAGTGCTACCATTATACTTAATTACCTGTTGCTCACACCACAAACATATCTAGTTCATAAAGATTATTGTTAGTGTTCATCTAAATCACTGATGCAGATAGCCAGGACAACACAACAGCACTAAACCATACTGCACTGCACTGCTCGGTCTACTCAAAACTTCATTTTATCATTGATAGGTTAGAGTACTCTCTTATATGTATATGTAGATCCAGCAAACAATGAGACTGTTCTAGAAATCAGAAACTTCTCAAATGCGTATGTTTCCAAGAAGAATGTAAACTTGATTTGATCAGCACACTTCTTACTCAATATACTCTGTACATGTTTTAATAAGAAATAAGTGCAAAGGTTAAGATCATGTACATTTTAACTACTTATTCTTATTTGAAAGTAATGAGTCAGTAATTCAAACACAAACATCACTTAAATTATCCTTACTTGGACATGTTTCGGAGAACGTTTTGTCTCCATCCTCAGCAGTTATCCGAATGGTTGGATCCATGGTTTCTTGAAGTGAGCTGGTTGTCTGCAGCGGCATCTGTTGTCTGTGAGATGAACTTCCAAAGAGAGTTTTCAGGCAGCAATTCGAAATTTAAAGTAAACTGTTTGGGAAAAGTTGCTAATTATAAATAACAAACAGTTTACTTTAAATTTTGAATTGCCGCCTGAAAACTCTCTTTGGAATTTCATCTCACAGACAACA
The DNA here is from genome assembly GCA_030765055.1 of Mantis religiosa. Lineage (NCBI taxonomy): Eukaryota > Metazoa > Arthropoda > Insecta > Mantodea > Mantidae > Mantis > Mantis religiosa. Next base: position 79,233,926 of record CM060953.1, read on the forward strand.
GATGCCGCCGCAGACAACCAGCTCACTTTAAGAAACCATGGATCCAACCAGTCGGATAACTGCTGAGGATGGGGACAAAACGTTCTCCGAAACATGTCCAAGTAAGGATAATTTAAGTGATGTTTGTTTTTGAATTACCGACTCATTACTTTCAAATGTTAAATACATCACTGTTTCTAACCTTTTGCTTCAAATAATACTTATTCTTAGTTCACAAGGTATATTTAGGAGTAACAAACTAAAATGTAAGTTACAGCCTGCTGGGGAATACAATTTTGTGTATACAGCAAAAAAGAATTCAATTCACAGCTTACAAAAATCTATTTTTATGCCTAAGCAAACCAAAATAGTCTTGTTTTAGAATCTACAAAATCTGTTTAACAGTATCTACTGATGCATGTGCACATATGGATAAGAACCATCCAGTTTATTTAAGCAAATAAAATACTGAAGATTTCCAATAAAATACTCAAAGGTATGTTCAATTATTGAGACATTAAAAATATTTTTTAATTTCAACATCAATAAAGTTAGAATATTTGTATGAATGTAAGATGGGTAAATGTTACTGTTTATAAAAACTGTACCAAAGTAAACTCAAATACCAAGCAACTGAAGCAGCAATAGTTTAAAAATGGTTTAGTGACTTGCAAAGCACTACCCCTTTCTTATTTAGACCCTCAATAAAATTAACTATAAACCACTTTATAGTTTTCGTTATAATAAATAGTTTTAATTCACTAGCCTCCGTTAATATAAATGTTCCAGATGTCCACTTCCAAATCTGTTGTACCTTAATTCCCATCCCTGAGTAAAGAGAGCTCTGTAAACTTCTTATAAGGTAGTATTTATCCTGCTTTAACCATGATGCCATACTATACTGAATGCAAGCTCACTAGTAAACTGTGTCAGACTAACCTCAGTTATGTGATTGACTTCCAGTACATTTATTTTACTGCTGTTGATTTAATCAGTAGATAGTCTACTTGGGATCATAAAACTGTCCTTAAGTTTTGTTAACATGCCTGACAATGTACATTTGCTGAACAACTTGACACATGTCAAGTTGCTGCACTATCTATTTTATTTCTATCCATCTATAAGTGGAATTTTATGTCATGATACTAAAATATCACTAATGGAGAACACAAAAGCTTCAGTCAGACTGTCCAGTATAAAAGTGAAGCACACATACATACATACCCGAGTCATCTTGCACCTTGACAGCCTATGTTGATTCTGCCATTATGTAATTTAAGAGTGTTAATGAATACTGTACTTTACTCACCAAAATAATTTCATTAGAAAGTTACATGAGACTTTAAAACTTCAATTCCCTGTTATGGATCTAGTTTTTCATTCCAAAGATGATTCAAGCACTATCCATAGTATTAAATTTTTCAAATTTGACTCAATTCTATAGTTTATTGTCTACACACGACTAGTGTGACAAACCAATCACCAAATCACAATTAATTCCATTGTTGAATTTTATTGTAATTTGTATTTAGCTACATCTAATGTTAAAGTTACCTAAAATTCAGAATCAAACCATGCACAGTTAATAATACTATGTATGGATGCACTTGAAAAAGTGAACTCCCCCCCCCCCCCCCCCTCAATGGAATTTAGCATAAAGTATCTGCAATTTGAGCTATAGAATATAAAGGTCCTTTCTTAAGTATTCATAATGCACGTTGAACATTTTGAGCTAAGCTATGAAGCACATAACATGTAAAATTTGATAACTAGAGCTTGGATGTTAGGCAAAATGCATTTTTTAACCGAAGAGTATATATGAAAGACCTATTAGGGATAAACACATTTCCACACATTTGGGGACAGTAGGTACAATTTTTAGTTTGCCTTTTTTGCATATTTTAGCTAAAGTTGCCTATTTTAAAGCAAAACCCCTTTTTTTGGGCCCTTTTACCTTGTTATTGGATATTCTCTTTATTTTTCATATATTTAAAAAAATGCACCCATGCATTATATCCAAAAACAAAAAATAATGGTTGTACAAATTGAAAATATGTATTTACCTCACACAGATATTTGCTGAGAATCTTATTCTCCAACAATACATTTATTTCAAAAAGTGTTTGAACAGTATAACAGGTTACTTCAGAGCTTACTAACAAAAGAAAATAGTACATGGAGGGTGTAGAAAGAAATGAATGTTTGCAAGTGTCTTGTCAGATTTGAATTATTTGCCTCTCTCGCTCAATGGTCAACTCATCCCTTTTCAAGCCAGGTAGCTCTGCAAAGTAACCTTTTTCTCCAGATCCCATTATTGCTTCCTTCAAGCTCTCTATCTCTTCTCATCCCCCTTTTTGAGACAATACACAGCCGGATTTTCCTGATCTCTGAAAGAAAGTACACAAACTCATGCCTCAGCAAGTAGAAACTGTTAGTTTGGGACTGAACTATATTAAACTCCTTCTGCAGCTTTCATGATTATTGAAATATTTGTCATGCCGAAAGTGAGTGCAGAGTTAAGTAGTAAACTGCATGGTTATGTACGCGAATTCGGTTCAGATATGCTATCTACTCATGATACTGTTCTAATGTGTAAAGTTCGTGGAAAAACAATTAACCATGAGAAAAGGTATTTTATACTACAACATTTTTCAACAGTGAAGCATAAGACTGGAATTATTAAAATGGCCAGACAGAAGAACACTGTTTAATATCAACATCAGTTGCAACAATTAGTAAACAATCTCAGTTTTCTTTGGATCTGTGGAAGGCTTTTATAGACTACGGTGCAGGAAACCCATTTCACATCAAACATTAGAGCACACATACCTGGCATGATCTGCTACAGAAAGGACTGGGCAGATGGCTGTGGAGGACCTGCCATTTACATGAGCCGTAGCATCTTTTATCACCAACTATATGTAACACCAACACCCAACCTGGAAGCCACAGGTAAACAGGTGGAGACCAACAAGGGACCTCTTCAATTGTTCTCAGTATACATACCCCACCAGTAGACTCATCATTGCTGGCAAGTTGAATGCATTATTTTCCACCAACACGCCTACCACAGCAATGGAAGATTATAATACAAAGAGTCCAATCTGGAACTCCACCATACTCAATCATCGAGAAGCAACACTTGAGCACTACGTGCTCACAAATAACATTATGGTTCTCTCGTTCTCTTCACCTACCATCTTTCACAGTGATAGTCATCCTCTGGACTGGCCAAACATAGCCCTCTTAAAAAAGTTTGCTAAAATATACTGGAACATTTATAATCCCCAAATATTATCCCTACCAGAATTATCATCTGATCAGTATTCCCTTCTCCTTATTCTCATCCAGACCTAACTTTAAGACAAAACACCTCTTCCCAAACACCAGAAGAACTAAATGGCGAGAGTTCAGTAACATAATGGCAGCTCACCCTCCCACATTGGCCCACTGCACCAACATGCAGGAGGCCAATGCAATGGATTCAACAATATCTTCTACCATTGCCGCCATAACACAGGCTACACCCCCAGCCCTTTGCAGCACCCAATCCATCAGAAAGCTCCCTTGCCATCTACATGAATTAATTGTGGCAAAAGACAGAGCTCAACATTGCGCCCAACACAATGCTTGTCCACAAAATAGGGCTGAGTACAGCAGACTCCAATGCAGCTTAAAGCTTAAGCTCCAGAACCATGCTAATGAGGATTGGAAGCATCTTCCAGCCTCCCTTAACACGGAAGACCAATCTCTTTAGTGGATGCTGAAAACACTATTGCACCTCCCTGCTCAGGATAATCCCCTACACCAGAGTAACATCATCCCCAATCTACCCAGGAAAAAGTTGAGCTCATAAGCACCTTCCTGGAAAAAGCTTTTCACCCGGCAGACACCTGCAATCATGATCACACCCATCAATCATTACAGAAGTCAACCACTATCTATCCAGGCCATACAACCCAGACAAACTAACAACTGTAACTGAATTGAAGCAATGCCTCTCCTCAAAGTGGCAGGATATGAAAATATTCCCTTACCACACAGCTGGCTGGAGGCCATTGTGCCACTCTTATATGCTCTTCTTCGAATGGTGTACTTCCCAACTATTTGAAAGCAGCAAATGTCCTTCCAAAACCAGGGGACTCCTCCATCCCTATCAACCTGCTACCAAGCCTAAGTAAAATATTAGAAATGACTGTGCAACTGCATCTCCAGCACTCTGTTGTTGATAATTTACAAGTGCTTCGGCCTTAGCAATTTGGCTTCTGCAACATCATTCCCTTGTCCAGCAACTTTTGCATCTGGTTGATGACATCATCACCAGTTTCAATAATAGGCACTTTGTTGTGGCCCTATTTCTTCACCTTACTCATGCTTTTGATTCTGTCTGGCATAAGGGACTCCTTTTTTGACTAATTCAACTTTCCTCCACATATAATCCACCTCCACATATAATCCACATCATCCGCTCCTACCTTCAAAACCGAACATTCAGTGTCACCAGAAGTGAAGTTACCTCCATCGCCCTTTCATCCATGCAGGGGTACCTCAAAGCAGTGTTCTTGGACCTCTACTTTTTCTAATATACATCAACACCTTGCCCTCCTACAATGGTTGCTCGATTTTCCAATTTACCAACGACACCACAATTGCAACAGTTTCTGTGTAATACAATATTACAAAACTTCACTGCAAAACTTCACTGACCTATTAGTAACATGGTTCAACATCTGCAGGCTTACAGTCAAGCCAAATAAGTAACCCAACTAAGTCACACGCTATTACTTTCACAAGGCGCAGAGAAGACAATGTACCAGAACTACAAATTGCAGGTGGCTCTGTTAACTGGACCACTCAAGCTAAATGCCTTGACATCACCTTAGACCACAAACTTACATGGCAACATCTTATTGCACACATCTGGGATAGGATGGCATTCCTCTATCACTTTTATCATCGCAATTACTGTATGTCCATCTGCAACAAAGTGCTTCTCTAAAAACAGGTCCTCCGACCAACTATCACGTATACCTGCCAAGTCTGGGGCTGGCACAGCTGTCAAAATTCACCTTCACCCCTCCAAGTTCTCCAAAATGTTTCCTCCATATCAGCGTCAATACTGAGTGGTACATCCCCAACAAAGATATCCACTGAGACCTTGCCATCCCCACTCTCACTGAGCAAGTCCTCACCCTTTCTAATAAATTAATGCAACTCTTCCACACAGCTTCAAAACCCTCATTTGCGGCTTCAGAGGGACCACCACAAATGCCCCAAGTTAATAGTTGGCAACTAGAACCTTTGCAGACATGTTTCAAACATAATCAGCACAACTATACCGCTCGAAGAAGTTAAAGGCATATGAAAGCTGGCCAATGCTCAAGTGGAGTGTTGTTGCCAAGCTTAGTGGGTCTACCGGCAGAGGTTTTGTAGATAAGAACACGTTTTACATGCCAGCAAAGGTTCTGCCTATTTTTCTCCTAATTAAACAACACATTATATATTCCTAAAACATTAAAATCTTACCTTGACACGTGTCACAGCAGCGGAACAGCAAGCATGATTTCCTCGTCATCTTCGTCTTTGAAGGCACTTAATTTGGAGTCATCACTTTCATCACTTAATGATAATCGACTGCATAGTATCGTTCCTGACAATTTTTCTGTTGAAGTCTTTTTCTTGAAGCTGTTCTACATGCCTAACTTGTGAAATCCAGTCGCCTTGAGTTATGTTGTCTATTGCCTCATTCATAAGTTTTTCTGCATCCGCTAATTTGAAAGTAGTATTTTGATTGGCAAGTTCACCCTTAACTTTGGCCCAAACTAGTTCTATAGGATTATATTGACAGTAGTATGGGGGTAGCCTGATAACTTCATGACCCATTTCATTAGCTATCCTATCTAATTCTTATGTTTTTACTTGTGTTTTAAATGGTGTAACCAACTCAAGTAGCTCAGGAATAGTGAGTGTGGGATTGTATTCAATAATGTGTTTATCTACCCATTCCATTATATCCCTTTTCCCAGTATTTCTGTTTGGAATTTTGTTTTCTATGACGGAATGATAACTATCATTATCCATAATGACTATGGAGGCCTCCTCTAAAGAATACAGTAATTTATTAATGAACCAGTCTTTGAGTGTGTTTGTCTTCATTTCAAAATGGTAATCTACATTGAAATTTTTGCAGCGTGAACGAAATATCAGTTTACAATTTGGCATGAAACCAGTACTTTCTAACCCTGCGTGGCACACTATTAACCTACTTCCCTTTCCTTGAGGAACTTTCATACCACCATTTCCTTCAGAGTCTTGCCAAATATATGTTTTGCAGTGATTCTGGTTCACCCAAGTTTCGTCTATATATATTCGCAGACAAGTGTCTCCTGAGACTTTTAGGTTATGAATTTTTCTCAAAAACTTAATTCGGGCAGCAACAATATCTCCCCTTTTCATTAGGAACTTCCTACTATCATTATCTTTTCTGTACTTAAAACCAATATTCTTCATTATGCTGTACATAGAATGCACAGAGCCTTTGTAATTTATTTTTCCCTCACTGCTATTGTTACCTGTTTTGCAGTTGGATATTTTCCTTAATCAGAGAAACTGAGAATTGTTCTGCACAAAATATCTTTTTCAAAATCGTTCAAAGCAGTAACTCGCTTTCCAACTTTGTGGGTCTTTCCCCGGAGACTGAAATACAGGCACACTCCCTTTATCTAAGGATAAAGCTGCTTCACAACAAATTTGTGACACTGTGTGTACACTACCTACACCACAAGCTTCTAAAGTTAATTGCTGGGTTTTTGAAAAATCTACAGTTGCCCTATATTCTGGATCGGAGCCTTCATAAAAACTTGTTCACATTAAATATAATTTTTCTGCCCTGAGAATGAATCACTTCACGTTTGTTGATGGAAAAATCACTTGACCCAGCTTCAAGGGACATGTTCAGTGCTCGGATCACAAACAATGGCGAAAATATAAGTGTATAATAACAATTTAATGTAATATAAATAATATTTCAGTTTGAGTTCCACACACAACTTAACGATGCCGTTCACTATGATAAAATATCTCGCCACTATTCTGAAAATGAACTGAGCTTGACACAATCAGTTTCTATCTGCCTGATTTCTATTTTGATAGCAGGTGCACTGTTTACTTATGCCTGAGATAAGTGTTGTGAGAAGGAAGTGTTGTGTTTTGTTGTTTTTCAGGCTTACCTGTGTTGAATGGATGGATGTTGGGTAACCATAACATGTGAAAGAAAACATGCATCGCTTGCATTCTAAATATTATAGAGACAGGATTTTTGTACGTTCATGATCAAAAAATAAAATTCTTTCTTATTGTATAAGATTGGCATCTATCATTTTTAAGTATTTGTCCACGCATAATTAATTAAAATAATTTGGTCAGTTCAGGCGCATGTCTGCAGTATGGCCCACCTGTATATGCCTTTAACTTTTGCAACTGCTATTTCACAAAATCCCCCACCACCTTCTCACAGCTCTACCACCATCCCATTATTAAACTTCATTTCTCTACCAGCAAAGGAGCTAGTCTTAGCTTGGCTCCAGCTGGAAGGCACGGTCTTACAAAGGTGGCTCCCCTTTCCAGAAACAACCACACTGAGGCAGGAAAGTGTATTTTTTGGTGAAAAAAAACAATTTCATTTTTGGGCTACCATGCGTCAAACCATGGAATTTTAATGGAAATTAATTGTTCTTTCACACTAGCCGTGTGTAGGACGCACTATGAAAGGGTAGAGCCAGAATGAAAAATTCAATGCCATAGCCGGGATTTGAACCACGGATCTTCTGGTTTCCGTCCAGCCACACTACCATTGTGCTACTATGGCCAACGTGCCGACATGACATTAAATTCTCCATCTGACTCGTGTTTCTCCCGGTAAACCACTAGGAGTTCTCATAAACATATGAGACAACTACCTTGATGGCGACTTACTATGCTGTAAGTCTCATATGTTTATGAGAACTCCTAGTGGTTTACCGGGAGAAACACGAGTCAGATGGAGAATTTAATGTCATGTCGGCACGTTGGCCATAGTAGCACAATGGTAGTGCAGCTGGACGGAAACCAGAAGATCCGTGGTTCAAATCCTGGCTATGGCATTGAATTTTTCATTCTGGCTCTACCCTTCCATGGAATTTTACCCCTGTCAGACAGGGTACAAGTTATCAACGATTTTCTTCATTCTACAACTATAGAACTTCAAAGATATTTAGGACTTATGAATTTCTACTGACTTTTGTTACCACACAAAGCAGAAATTCAACAACTCTTATTTGGTCTATGTAATAATGCGAAGAAAAAGGATAAATGCCCAAATGAATGGAATCACAAAATACATCAATCTTTCAACAAGCTGAAGCAACAACTAATTATCTTTCTACTTTATTAACCATGATGATAGATATACACATTGGTTGGAGGCAGTACCAATAAAAGATATCATTGCAGAAATGGTTGCTAGCACTGTCAACATGGATAGCACATTTTGGTGTTGCTAAATTCATCACAACTGACAGAGGATGACAATTTGACTGCTCACCTCACAAAAGCATTGCTAATATACACATTAAAACTACTGCTTATCATCCAGCTTCCAATGGGGAAGCTGAATGCTAGCACAAAATCAAAGCAGCCTTAAGAGTTAGACTCTCAGAAGATTGGGTCGCATGCACGCACGCATGATACATGTCCAAGATGGCGGAAGATGTAGACATGCGAATTGAAGGTGCTTACAGGTTACTTCTAAATGTGACGGAAACCAGTAAGAATCTCAGACAAGACCTCAAGGAGGATATCATTAAAGCAGTAAGTCAATTGAGAAAGGCAGTGTCAGAATTAAAATGTGGCGTGAGTTACAAGTTTTGCAAATTGAGCTCAAGAAGACGAAGGATCAGCTACAAGCAAAATCTTGGGGAGCCGCTTGGGAACCTGTGCCATCTGTTGGGGCAATTGGAACAACGAGCAGTGCTGCAAGATACCTCTTGGAAGGAGCGACATCTGCTGGCGGGAGGAGTTACTCGAGTGCTGTAAGAGGTTTGCCAGCTGTGAAAAATGAAAACACCTACAACTTATTCGTGAATACATATGAATGCTAGTTAAATCTAAAATTGATCCTGTGGAAATGAAAGTACGAGTGAAATCATGCAAAACACTAAGAAATGGTCAGATCATGATAGAGTCGTCAAACAAAGAAGAAGCAGAAATCATCTGTAAGAAAATAAACAAAAAATGTGGTGCAGAATTAGAAGTAGCAGCGAAGAAGAAATTAAACCCAAGGATTATCATTTTTAATGTTGGGGACGAGATAAAAATGGAAAACGCGGCTGAAGCTTTGACTTTGCAAAATGAAGAACTGCATAGCTATGAAGCAGATGTGAAGCCAGTATTTGAATTACTGGATAGGAAGAAAAATAGAAACTTAATCGTGGAACTTAGTACAACAGCTAGAAGACAGATACTTGGAAAGAAGCTTAAACTTAGCTAGAACATGTGTGCTTGGGACGACTACATTAAAGTTAGCCGATGCTTTAAGTGATCCAAGTATAATCATTGTTCACAGGACTGCCAAGGCAAGCAACCCTGTCTAAAGTGCTCAGAAGAATGATCCAAGTATAATCATTGTTCACAGGACTGCCAAGGCAAGCAACCCTGTCTAAAGTGCTCAGAAGAACATATGCTAAGGGACTGCAGAACACCAACAGAAAATTACAAATGTATTAATTGCATTACTTATGTTAAATACGACATGTTGACGTGAATCACTCTGGGCTTAGCGCTTGCTGCCCTTGTTATCAAACAACATTACAGAGGTACCAACTTAACATCAATTACTAACATGGGTAATAACAACCTAAACTTTTTTCAGATAAATGTACAACATTCCCGAACAGCCACTAATAATTTAATAGAGCTAATAAATGAAAAAAGTATCGACATAACCTGTGTACAGGAGCCATATACAGTTAACAACAAGCTCGCAGGAATTCCTATATCAATGAAAACGTATGAATGCGGTGACCAAAGGCGAAGATCAACCTAATAGTTAACAACAACAATATTGATGCACAGTTTTCAGATGAAGACTGTGAGGTAATCGAAGTAACATATAAAGGAAAAGTGTTTTACACTACAAGTATATACTTTGACTGCAAGAGAAACATAGCCATAGATATATAGAAAATTGAAGCTGTTCTAGACCACACAAAAGGAAGGGGCCTAATCATCCCAGCTGACACAAATGCGAGAAACACTCTGTGGCACGATGTAATGAATAATGAACGAGGGAGAGCTCTGGAAGAATACATTACACCATCATCACTATATATAGTTAATGAAAACACAGAAATACCAACATTCGAAACCGCACGAGCTATGAGCCTGCATAGATTTAACAATGACCAACAATTACCTCCTCACTCACATAACAGAATGGAGTTGTGGAAAGGAAGAAAGTTACTTGGAACATAAAATAATATCTTTCAAATACAAGAGCGCAACCCAAAGATATATGAACATCTTCTGTGGCATAAAGTACATAAAGAAAGAAGGTGACTATGCAACTTTTGACACGCTTCTAGAGGATAACGTTAAGAAAAATGTTTAACAGTGAAAAAACCGGCAAAGACTTACATAAAGAAGTTGCCAAAAACTTAGAAAATTACACAGACATAGAACACCTGGTGAAGCTGTGTCATATTTGCATAACTAAGGCTTGTAATGAGGCATTTCACCTGAGCAAGTCAAATGGCAAGAAACACAAAGGGAAGCCTGTACCATGGTGGAACCCGCAACTTACAATAATGAGGATGAGAATAAATGTACTCCGGCGCCGGTAGCAATGAACCTTCAACAAAGAAGAATTAAGGCAACAAAGGAAACATGTTCTTAGAAGCTAATCTGACTTACCAGCAGATAATGAACAGAAGCAAAATAGAATTTTGGAAGAAATTCTGCAGTACTGTGGACCAAGGCACTTTGCATATAAAATTTCAGCGTGTAAATTCGAAAGGAAAAACCATACAACAATCAAGACTGAAGACAGGACATATACAGCTGACACAGAGGACACTTTAAAGCACATGGTACAACATTTCATACGACGATACACTCAATGACAACGAACCTTCAGGTACAGCTACGAAGAGAAATAGAAGAACCTTTGCATACTAAGAATGACGTTGAATTTACAAAGGAGGAAGTTGAAAGGGCATTACATCATTTCAACCCAACAAGACACCGGAAAGGATGGATTAACTAGCAATGTCCTAAGATTTTTTCAATGGTTTCCACTTTCCTTCATTGGGCTGTACAACATCTATCTCAAAAATGGATACTTTCCAAAGCTATGGAAGAGATCGCTTATAATTCCTATAATTAAACCGAACAAAGAAACAAGCGAAGACGTTACAAAATATTGACCAATCAGGTTAATCAATATAGGTGGCAAAATACTAGAGAAATTATTAATTGATCGGATATTTCATCATATGCACACAAATGGACTTTTCAGTGCCCGACAACACGAATTCACACCGCAAAGGAATACAGTGGATGCGCTGATGGCAGAGAAACAATACGTACTAAAAAAACCTCATGGAAAATAACTATATAGCTTTGATCACTTTAGACGTTCAGGGAGCTTTTGATGCAGCATGGTGGCCAGGCATCTTGAGAAACTTAAGACAAGTGAACTGTCCTAAAAACTTATAAGCATTGACCCGGGACTACTTCAGAGACAGAAAAGCAAGTTTAGGCACCATCGGGTATAGAGTCGAAAAACAAGTGGAAAAAGGATGCCCACAAGGTTCAAGCTGCAGCCCCGGATTCTGGAATATTCTTTACAATACCCTCCTACAGTTAAATTACACAAAAAACACTGAGGTAATCGCCTTTGCAGATGACTTACTAGTTATGACGACAGGCAGAACAGTAATGGAGACCAAAAATTATGTGAATGAATATGTAACGAAGATAGAGCGCTGGGCTAGAGACAATAAAATTAAGTTTAATGAAACAAAATTGAAAGCACTAGTCGTTACCCGGAAAAAGAAAAAACACAACACAAGCATGAACATTTACATCAACAATAAAGCAATAGACCATGTTGAAGAAATAAAATACCTTGTGAAACGTAGTCTCTTCCTCGAGTTGATTAATTAACTGTTAAGGAATATATAGAAGATTAATTGCATGTTAAAGGAGTATATATGCATATTGAAACAAATATTTTGTGTGCAGTGTCAAGTTTGTTACGGACTCTGAACGGTGGGATTTTTTCTCCCCTAGGAAAGCTGACCACAACCATAAATAATGGGCCGCACCCCGCGTTTAGTTGCAAACATAGTTTGACAGGAAGGGGACATTTTGGATGGTCTTGGGTGAGATTCTCGTAACCGGGACTCCATATGTGTTCTACCGACCAATTAAAAATAATGAACTGAAGGGGAAGCGAAGTGTCATATGACCTATCTGGGAGCAAATACATATCTAAAGTTCAGTCGATAGCTGGGGGTCGTGCTAGGCCATCGTGTGACAACAATCGGTCTTGAGCTGCCGTGCAGTGAAGGTCGTGCCTGCCACGCGATAAGGCGACGCTGTTTTGCCTGTTGTGTTGTGTGAGGGTTAGCGGTCGAATTACGGTGTTTGTACTCAACGACTCTCAGTTTTTTTATTTCTTCTTATTCTTTCCTTGGTGCCTCAGCGTACCTGAAGCTTGAGGCTGGATTTTGTTTTTGTGTTCATACGGTAACAGTGCTACTGTTAATGGAAATCTACGGCATTAGAAGTTCATGAGTTTGTAGCAGATACCTTGAAGCTTACTGCTGACCAGGTGGATACACTGCAGTTAATTGCACGGGATCGAGCAATTTATATAAAGCTCATTTCGGTGGTGCTAATGGAAAGGCTGTTAGAGAAGTTTGCTGGTACCGCGGTGTTTACTTATGCGAACGGGTAGCACACTACAGTTACAGTTGAAAGGGCCACAGGCAATACCACCACAGTGCGTGTGTTTGATCTACCGCCGGAGATACCGAATGAGGTATTACAACAAAAATTGGAGCAGTATGGCAAAGTGTATGAAGTTCGGAGAGAGCAATGGGGCAATGCATATAAAATACCAGTGAATACTGGTGTTCGTGCTGTGAAAATGGCTCTGAAAACCACGATTCCTAACACCATTACGGTTGTGGGCTATCAGGTTACAGTGAGTTACGCTGGTCAGGTGTAAACCTGCTATGTATGTGGGGAACCCACTCACGTCAAAGAAAACTGTCCCAATAGAAAGACGGTCTTACCTGTACCACCACTTCCGCGCAGGGAGTCCCCAGAAACACAACAAGAAATCGCAGTACAAGAGAGTGTGATCCAGTCAAATGAGCTGCCAGAAGCAACACAAATGTCCCCTGTGTCCGCCGTCACAGTAGACAGTCAACTACAAATGGATCCGAAACCAATGGGGTCCGAGGATTGCCGTGAGGAGGTGACGTCGCCCGTTTGTACGGAGGCGGGAGTTCTGGTGACGGAGAAGCGTAAAATTGGTGCTGCGACCGCCCTCCAGCTAACCCATACATCTGCTGGGACCAACTCACGAAAGAAAGCAAAGAAGTCAAAAACCGCCCAGTCTGCTGTAGAATGGAGTGCTTCAGTCACGCAGGACGCACCGTCGATGTCGAGTGCTGATGAGCCGACACTAGAAGACGGCGAGAAATCTGCAATGGAGGTGGTGTCAGGGAAGGTTCCAGGAGATGCATTGCAATCAGTATCTGTGACAGTAGACGCAACTGGTAGTCTTGGACAACCACGAGTAGTGCTCTCTTCCAGAGACCCTCGTCTCAAACCACCGGATGCGCTAGCTTAAGTTTCAGTTTCTCAATAGTTGTCCGAACCATTATCATACCCCTGCACTGGTTTCTCCCTGCCTTGTATTCTGGAGTCTCATGACAACGCTACCTCGTATTCAAATATTGGCTACTGTCAATGTTAACGGCATTAGAAATCTACGCAATCAAAAATTGTTACATCAGTTCCTCACGACGCATGACGTGGACGTGTGTTTCTTGCAGGAGGTTAATAAGCATAATTTGTCAGCCCTGTATAATTATGATCATGTGGTTAACTTGGATCCAGAAGGCAGAGGCACTGCCCTGCTCTATCGCCGTGGTATCCAGTGTGCTGACTTTCAATTACATCCCTCGGGGTACGTCGTATCGGCTGTGCTGGATAACATTGCTCTGATTAACGTTTATGCTCCCTCCGGTTCCAATCGACGACAGGAATGTGAGCAGTTCTTCCAACAGGCGTTGACAGCTCATTTACTTTCCGGTAAAGAGTGTATTATTGCAGGGGATTTCAACTGTACGCTTCAGGCTAAGGATCAGAAAGGTGCTGCCAATCTCAGCCCAATGCTTCTGCAGTTAGTGACGCAATAACATCTACGTGATGCCTGGGAGCCGCAGCATGGTAATACGGTGCAATTTACCTTTTTCCGAGGCGCCTCAGCATCCCGTCTGGATCGCTTTTATTTATCTGACACCTTGGTTCCCCGTTTCCAGCACATTGATGTTCATCCCGTTGCCTTTAGTGACCACCACGCCGTTACGTGTGCCCTACAACTCACGGCTCCTAGTCTAGATACTGGAAGGAGTTACTGGAAAATCAATTCAACCCTATTTAAGGATGAGGACTGCCGACTGCATTTTGCTACAAGATGGGCAGCTTTAAATTCCTCTTATCACCGTGCCTACCGTAAATCAGAATGGTGGGCCATTACGGCAAAACCGGCCATCAAAGCATTCTTCAAAACAATTAGTTTTGAGAAATCCCGTGAAAGAAGAGAGGTGTTGCAATTTTATAATGAGGTGCTTTTGAATCTCCATGAGCAGCAGAATCGAGGTCCCGAGGTCGCTCCGGCTATCAGGAGAATAAAGGAAATAATTAAAAGCAAACAAGATCAAATGCTGCAGGGTTGCGCCATTCGGTCCCCCTTGTCGCACGCTCTCTCTGATGAACAGGCCTCCTTTTATTGATTGGCCAAGGCACACACTCATGGACAGGCCAAGTACATTTCATCGCTCACTGACGCTGCTACTGATGTGATGTTACACGGGACACGCCAGCTATTGCCTTATCTTCAGGAGCAATACCAGCGCCTATTTGGCGAGGCTCAAGAGGAACCCATGGGAAGCGCGGTGGCCCTGAGTAGCCCCGTGGCTCACATTAGTCAGTCCACGGAGGAGAGTCTACAAGGTCCCATTACGGAACGAGAAGTACATCAAGTGGTGCAACATTTGAAACGCAATACAGCGCCTGGCCCGGATGGTCTTTCTTATGAATTTTATCTTGCATTCTGGCCGATAATTAAGGATGAGTTTGTTGCAGTGCTACAGGAATTATGGGTTGGAGGCTGGTTTCCAGAACATTTCGCGGATGGAATTATAATTTTACTCCCGCAGAAACACTGCCCTCAGGCAGCGATGGACTTTCGCCCAATTACACTGCTTAATTCAGATTACAAAATCTTTGCGAAGCTTTTGGCCAGCAGACTAAAATCAGCATATGAGGAGGTGCTCCATGTTAATCAAACAGCTCTTCAACGCAAGAACATTGTTGGTGCCCTTACGGAATTAAGACATGCGGTCGTCCATCTTGAGCAGCACCATAGCTCCTTGGCATTAGTTAATCTGGATTTTCATAGAGCTTTCGATGGAGTTCAGCACTGGTATATCTGGCGGTGTTTGCGCACAGCTGGGGAACCTCAACAAATGATAGCGGCGATTCAAAGGCTTTATCGCCAAGCGTCGTCAAGAATACTTTGTAACGGCTTTTTGTCGACACCTATTCCAATACAACAATCAGTCAGGCAGGGGTGTCCCTTATCTATGGGACTGTTTGCCTTGACACTCAATCCATTACTCCAGATGCTACAAGATAGACTACTAGGCTTAACTATAGCTGGGGAACGCCTTAAAGTAATCGCTTATGCAGATGACGTGACAGTCTTGGCCAAAGAAACGCAGGATATGGAGGAGATAGCCACGGCAATTGTGACTTACAGTCAACTTTCGGGACCTCAGCTCAACGCCCACAAATCAGAAATCCTTCCACTGGGCACCTGGGAACATCCACCAACATTGCTGCATATGAAAGTGGTTCCACCGACCACTATACTAGGGGTTATATTTACCTCTAACCTAACAGAAATGATTTCTCTTAATTGGACCCAGAGGCTCAACGCGCTATGTTTTAACTTACATGAAGATTGCTCTCGAAATCTAACGTTGATGCAACGCGTCTGGTACATTCATACTTATGCCTTGAGTAAACTGTGGTATGTGGCGCAGATTTTGCCGCTCCCTAAGCAGTTCGCCCGTTTTAAGACTCTGCTTGGATACTTCCTGTGGACGGGGAAAGCATATCGAGTTGCTCGCCCGCAATTGCGTCTTCCTCTAAAGAAAGGTGGTTGTGGTCTAGTGGATGTTGACAACAAGTGTATGGCGCTGTTGGGAAGGAGAGGATTGTCCTCGTTACTTGGCAGTGAGTCTCCGATTGACAAGAAGTTTTGGTATGACCAGTTACATACTGTGGAGAGACCGACACAGGAATTTAGTCGTTTGGTCGCCAAGCTTCTTGCCCTTGTAAATTCCGGGGAGCGACTAGAGAAATTTCTGACTACCAAGAACCTCTATCGTCACTTGATGAAACCAGGTATTCAACGACCTAATGTGGAAACAAACTACAGTCGTGACTGGAATGCGTTTGGGCCAATGCAACCAACTGTAACCTTCCGTCGATATGGAGAGAAACTGTTTATGAAGTTGTTAATGAAACGGTTCCAACTGCAGAAAAGATGTGGCGTCACGGGAGAGTGAATTTGAAGATTTGTGGCGTATGTGTGGAAGATGATACACTTGAACATCGTTTGTACAACTGTCAGTGGGCTGACTTGATTTGGACCTCCATCCGAGACATATTACATAAACTTCGTCCAGAAGAATACTTACGTTCGGTACCACAGCTGGTACAACTGGAGTTTCGTTTCAAAGACACGAAATTTCACAATTTTGCAGTGTGGTTGGTTGCTGGTACACTACATTGGCTGCTGAAAGTAAGGCGAGGAGACACTGTGTTAGGAAAGCACCTACGTATATTTTTGAAGGAGCAGAGATGGACCTACATACGGAAGAAAACCTTGCGTTCTCTGGAGCCATACATTTATCACTTGGAACAAATGCAGATCTAATAACCATTTAAGCAAATAGAACCCTTCATTTGTCTCACAGTACAAGCCAGTAAAACAAGAAAATTTCTTACCCGGTACCCATTCCCATCTTAAATAAATAAAAAAAAATTAAATAAAAAATAAAAAAATGAAAAAAATAAAATAATAAAAGATAAAAGAATAATAAAAAAATAAAAAATAAAAAATAATAAAATAATAAAAAAGTAAAAAAAAATAAAAATAAGGAAAAAAAGAGATATGAATCATTGTTTTGAATCATTTAGTCACTAAAATAAAAAAAAAAGACAGAAATCGCGTTCATTAAAGCAGTCGGTGGCTGAGAGCCGAGCTGAACCGCCGTGCAACAGCACGAAGACAGAAATCGCGTTCATTAAGGTTATTTTGGCTACTGTGGGCTAAACTGAACGAACGAATCAGCTAAAGAAATCGCGTTCAATTAAAGGTAGTTAGTAGCTGGGTGCTAATCCGATGAGTCGTGTTATAGACATGGGAGTGCAACCACACCAGCACGAAGCCTACCATTCAGAGTTCGCCTAATTAATATGTATTTCGAGAGTAATTGAAATACAACCGATCGTCATAACAGAATTAACCTGTGTTTCTTTCCAAGTACCCTAATTGATCCACCCAGAACGCCCTGTATCAAGAGATCCTTGCCACTGATCCTATATTCATAAATATTAGGACAACTCCGAGAGCAGCCGAGGACATCGATATTCTTCAAATTTTATTAGCAATGCTGACAACCCTAGGAGTCAAGCCCCTGCCAAATGAGTGAGCCGAACTGTGCGGCAATACCCGCCCAACACCACGACATGCCACACTTGGAATTTATCTAGACAAAGATTCAGATTCAACAAACATTGATTGCATACACAACAATGCAATAGCTTTAATACATTCACTGTCTAAATACACGAAATTAACTGGGGACTGTATCACAAAGCATTGTACACAATCTACAAAGGAGCACTCGAACCTATCCTGACTTACGGAGCACCTGTATGGTACGAAGGTTTACTAAGTTCTAGAAACATTAAAAAACTACAACGCATCCAAAGGCTTTCAAATATTAAAATAGAAGCATACAGGACAGTATCTTTTGATGCTTCCTGCATTGTAACTGGAATTCAACCAATAGACATCATGATAAATGGCAATGTTAAACTATATAATCCAACTCATGAAGACAAAAACTATGATTTACCTATAGAACCAAAACTCTGGAATCATGCCAAAGACAAAAGGACTATTCAAGAAACTCAGGAAGATGCAAAATATGACATAGAAATCTATACAGACGGGAGCAAATCATAAGGAAAGGTAGGAGCAGCTGCAGTTATATACCACCACCAAGTATTCATTCATTAATTGCAATACAGATTGCGTTCAAAATGCACGGATAACCAGGCTGAGCAATTGGCCATATGGAAAGCCTTGAAGGAACTTGAACATCTTCCCATCAAAGAGAGAGTTGCTACATTGCATACTGACAGCAATATTACATTATGCTTGCTGAAAGATAATAGAAAACACAACTCACTAATTGCAGATATTTACAATACCCTGGCTGCACATCATACACGACAGTGGACAATACACTTCAGCTCGGTGAAGGCCCACAATGGCACTGCTGGCAACGAAATAGCTGACAGGCTAGCAAAAGAAGCTTCTGCAGGAGAAAGAATAATATACAACAAAATTCCCAAATCTACTATTAAATCAGATATAAGTGTTCTCACTAGAAGAATGGCAAACCAGATGGACTAGCACCACAAAAGGAGCAGTCACTAAATCATACTTCCCTTCAGTTCAAGATAGATTAAAAATAAAACTTACAGCAATACCAGGTAATGACAGCCATGGTCAGAGGACACGGAAAAACGAAGTCATATTTACATCATTTAATATCAGACTTGTACATGCAACAGAGCAGAGCAGACAGTCAATCATCTAATATGCGTATGCACTAATACAGAACAACAAAGGTCTATTCTCATCCGAGAAACAACATTAGGAGGTATATAATATAATAATCAAGTACTACTTTCAAGTACTAATAATAATCAAGTACTAATTTCACAATATTTCAGAAGCTTTAGTAAATTGATTAAATCCCTGGATATCTACAAAAACAAATTATAACTGGTAGGATATTCAGTCAATAAGATATAATTGTACAATGATTGTAAAAAACTTATTGTAATTCTTCTAAAAAACCTGTAATTATCACAAATGTAAAAACATTATGTAAATAATACATGTAATGTTACCAAGGTAACGGGGCATGTAGCAATATAATAAATAAATTAAAAAAAAAAAAAAACCACACATGCACACACATGCATACATGCACAATATAGATGTATGGAAAGGGAAAGTTGTACTGTCCAGCAACGCAAAGAAGGTCCCTGAATGGAATATGCTCCCTAACACAGAGGGACAAGGACAGCAAATGTGTGTGACAGGGAATGCATGCTACACAAGGAGCAGAACCGTTAATAAAAACATGCACTCTATTCACTCTGTGCACTAAAGCCGAGAAGATTCACTCACATAAGTCAGAATGTTTTTGAATGGTCTGTAATTGTACTGAAATGGAGTGTCATAAACCTGTCCAGGGAGGATGTGGGAACCTTGTGCAATCCCCCTGTATCTCATGCCCCAGAGACTTTCTCTCCTGTGCTATACTGTACATTCATTCTGATGCCATATGATAATGTCTGTATTATGTTTATGTGTATTTTATATTACCATTATTAATCTAGATCATATTAATATTGTACCATAAGTACATTGTTAACCTCAATAGACTACGGTCTGAAAGACTGCAAGGAAAATGAAGGGAACTACAAATGCATCAACTGTTGCAATTTTAACAAATACAATAATGGGAACATTATTAATATGAACCACTCAGCACTGAATGCTACCTGTTATAGTTATCAAACAGTAATAAGAAGATTCCAACAAACAATAGATTACTAAAATGGATAGAAGTCTAATCCCATTGAAATGTGTTCATATCAATGTGCAACATTCACGCACAGCAACGTCAAACTTAATACAAGGTATGACATAAAACAAAATTGATATAGCATTTATACAGGAACCGTACAACATACAAAATAAATTAGCAGGAATACCGACGTCCATGAAGACATACGCTCCAGGAATTGGAAGGAAAAGGGCAGCAGTAATTGTCAATAATGCAAATGTCCACGTAATAACCACTTCACAGATATTGAAAGAAGACTGTTTGGTTACAGAAGTAAAATACAATGGTTTTACTTATGTCAGTGCTAGCATGTACTTCAACCAACTAAGGGACATCAAAGAAGACCTAGAGAAAGTTAAAGGTATCCTAGAAAAGAACCGTGATAAATGAATAATTATCTCAGTAGATAGTAATGCCAGAAACACTTTATGGAATAACACATACCATTCCACGGGGACAGGAAGTAAGAGAATTCATAATAACCAACAACAACATAGTGAACAACATAGTGAACGACACCAGTGAAACACCAACTTTTGAGACGGTCAGAGGAAAGAGCTGGGTCGACCTAATAATAACCAACAATCAGCTGCTGAAGTATATATGCAAATGGAAATGTGGAGAGAAAGAAAGCACATCCAACCACAACAATAGACTTTGAGATAAGCGGAATCGCCCCAAATCAAACAAGGAGTCATATAACTAAAAGGTTCATTGTAAATGAAGGATTCCAGACTTTCAACAAAGTATTGACGGCAAATCTGATTGAAACACTCGGGTGCGCTAATA
The DNA here is from genome assembly GCA_030765055.1 of Mantis religiosa. Taxonomy (NCBI): domain Eukaryota; kingdom Metazoa; phylum Arthropoda; class Insecta; order Mantodea; family Mantidae; genus Mantis; species Mantis religiosa. The sequence goes on from CM060953.1 coordinate 79,254,973, forward strand.
CCACCAATTCCACAATAGATGAACAACTAACTGGAATAGTGACAAACTCTGCAAACACGGAACAAAACTTAGCTAAATCCTTTAACTGCATAAATGAGGCTAGTACGAAAGCTTTTCGCACCATCACCGGAACAAGAAACCTTGCAAAATATAAATCGGTCCCATGTTGGACTACAGAATTAACAACCATGAGGAAGCACGTTAACACACTTATACCTTGTTTCACGTAAGCTTGCCCGGTAATCTCTTAACGGTCACGTGACCTCATCTCCTCTCATTGGCTGCTGTTTGGTAGAGACTGTTTTGCGGTAAAAATTAGTTCGTTATTTAACATGGTGATATATCTTTATATGTTGAAAGAGAATTGTCAAATATTTACTTTCATAACTGTTTCAATTAAATATATTACGCAACAGAGTTAATTTATCTGAAATGCATGTTAATTCTTAAACAAAGTAAAGAGGAGTTCCTTTGCATCTTTCTGATTACACAAGAGCACGTGCTTCAGCGGTAGTGAATTACATATATTTGTTTATATTTGTTTATATGAGTTTTATCACTGACCTTGTTCTGAACTGGATTAGTCATGTATTGTCATTAGAAGGTGTACTGTGCGCGTTCGAGAGATACGTTATTTTATCCATCGTTTATTGCGCATGTACTTATTATATGTATAATGGCAGAGTCTACCGCCAGTTTTTCGCTGAAGCATCGTAAGGGTAAGCCATTACAAAGCGGTGAAAAAAGAATTGTGTTGCATATGTTTAATGCACTCACAGAGAAGAATCCGTCTTTGTCAGTGAGGGAAGTCGAACAGTTGTGCTCCGAACTTACAGGTGTGAGTGTTAGATCCGTAGGAACATCGCGACATGAAATTGAGGAAACAGGAAAACTTACCACTCCAGGCAAAAGCAGGAATAAACAAAAGTGCGTGCTCGGAGAAAATACATGAAAAGTGTTGTGCGTCGTCATGTGTGTAGTTTTTCTTTAGAAACGAACTCCCTAACATAAGTAACATTTCGTCTGCTGTAAATGAGGATACAGATTTACCAAATTTCAGGAGATTGCTTATACAGCTGGGATTTGTGAATGAAAAAAGAGGCAAGAAAAATGTGCTAAAAGACAGAGGCGATATTGCTGTGTGGCGAAGACGCTATTTTAAGGACAACCACACTGCACCGAGATACAAATCGCTAAATATACACGAAGAACACACGAAAAGTATGGTGTGACACGACTTTTAAGACTGAAAGACAAGCATTTTTGAAATGTATGTGTTCTGGTTTAAAAATCTCAGTGGAAAAGGCCAAAGGCCTTTCATTATAAACTCTTTCAGTTTCATTGCTCAGTCATTGTGTTTCAATTTGCTCAGTTCATTATAAACTTGTATTTTTGCATGCCTTCATATCCTTATTTGTATGATTTTTGTATGATTTTATTTATCTTCCCGGCAATTATTACAAAATGCGACGGGAAGGCACCGCCTATGGCCTATGACGCGAAAGCATTAGCCAATTAGGGCGAGGGGGAGGGTTGTTGAACGCGGAGTGATACATTTCAGCCGGGCAAGGTTATATGAAACAGATATTAGAAGAACTCAGCGCACCAGAAACAACGTAGAGCTTCGAGAAGAACGAAGGATAAAATACTTAAAAGGAAGATGAGAGTACCAATGCACCATAAATACTGAAATATTTATTCATGGAAAAATTTCTGATCTGTTAGGGAAGGGTCTAACCCCTGGAGTGTAGTTTACAAAATAGCAGCAGGAAAGATTCAAAAACCAGTTACACTCACTACACTCCAAAAAGAAGATCAGTCTTATACCATTGACGTGGAGAGTACAATCAAGTTAATGGCTGTGCCGTTTGTTTTCTCCCCGGCACATTTTTGTTGCTCTTCCGGTTTGAGGGCGCTGCTGTCTGGTTGTTTTGGGCTTTCCGCCGTTCCTCTCTGGGGGCGCTGCGGTGCCCGAGGCTTCTTGGGTGGCTCCTTCGAACCGGGAGAGCAGTGTGTGTGCCTGGTTGGTGTCGCGTGGGTATTTCTTAGGATAAGTGCTCCAATTCGGGTTTCCCGATTTTTCTCTTAGGGTTTTTCATAATTGGTCTTTTGGTGAGCCGTGTGGTTTAATGGGGCTCTTTCTCCCAGATTGGGACCAGAAGTAGATAGTTACCTTTATCTGTCTGGTTGGTCTATGCAAAGTGTAGCAAATAGAACAAACGAGAAAATAAATCCATGTTAAGGTTCTGATAAAGACGTATGATTTTAATTTAATCCCATGACCCTGGGTTGGCCCGCACAAATTGGTAGCAGAGCGTGGTTCATTTGACGCTTGGCTCTCGGCTTGGTTTCTGCGCGTTCGTGTTTGTTGCTTTTGACGTTCTTTGTGCCTACTACTATATCCTGTGGCAGTTAGGAATGGCGACTTCCTTAGCAAATGTTGACCGCTTGCGTAAAGGTGAGCTGATTTTTGAGTTGTTAATTCGTGGTGGGCAGGTCTCTCCTGCGGCCGACTGGTCGGCCATATTAGACGCATTGCGTCTTGTCAAGGACAAACCGTTCATTGCTTTACCTGATAAGCATGATTTAGTTGCCAATTCCCCTCAAGTGTGTTCTGAAGCGCTTTTAGAGTTGGGTGAGGTTATCCAAGATTTCGAGCTCGAGGGCTCCCCTTCAAGAGCACAGCAGGTTCGTTTATTGGCGCACATCCAGCATTATATCAACAGGTTAGATTATCTCATTATCTATTTTCCGCGTTCCGAGGTTTTACCTCGTGTTAAGACACTCAAACAAAATTTTGAGGCGCTCCTCGAGAAATTTAACGCCATGGCTCGTCAAGGGGGAGAAGACGCTAAGCTGTATTTTCCGGAGACCTCGTCTTCCCCGGCTGTGAGTCCCGTAGCTTCTCTTTCGACGCCATTTCGTGCCTTAAAAATCATACACCCTTTACAACAGTTGGTGGAAGCAGTGGATATGTTCGAGGTGTCGGATGTGCTGTCGGCTTTCACGTTTTTGAAATTCATAGTAAAGCTTAACAAGGTAGCCATGGTGCACTCGGTTTCTTCCGAGTTAACCATGCAGGCAGTTGCGACCAAGGTCAAAGGTGTAGTTTTGAATCTTTTGCTTAGAGCAAGGCAATCAGCTGACCCTTTAAGTACTTTTCATGCTTTGGTTTTGGAATTCTTTATCCCGCGTCGTGAATCGTTAAAATTATTGCAAGACCATTATTTACGACCTCAAGGTCTGGCCAAACCGTTTGTCCAGTATATGGAACGGGTCAGAGACGTGGCCTTGGCCTTACGTCTTCCAGATACGGAGCAGGCAGTTTGTGACATCATCATTTCGGGTTTGAATCCCGAAGCTCGCTCCAGTCTTGTTTTCGCAACACGCCCTAATACGTTCACGGCATTGGAATCTTTAGTGCCGCTGCTTAATGAGTGTTCTTCTGTAGATCGATCTCGCTTAGGTGAAGTGTTGAATTCACCTCCCCCCCCCCACAAGTGAATCATGGAGATGGTTTAACACCCGGCGTCCGACCTGGGTCATCACCTCACGGGCTCCGGTTAAGATGCTACCGTTGTCAGGAGGTAGGACATATGGTTAAGAACTGTAGCTTCCCTCGCCCAACGGGCATGGACCTTTCGAAATCTGGATGTGGTAGTCGTTTCCGGCAGCGCCCCATTTCACGACAGAAGTTGCCGGCCATGAGCGCGAGTTTGGCCTCATCGCGGCGCATTTTGGCTTTACCCCATTCTATTAAACCTCTTGTGCAGGTTGTTGTCGGTAAGGTGAGCGTTTTAGCCCTCCTTGATTCCGGTAGCTCATTTTCTCTCATTAATCAAGTATATTTTCGCAATATATTGGCGCCTTCGTCTCCCAAGGAGGTGAGCTGTCAGGTGCAATGTTTGGCAGTTAATGGTCAGTCCTTTAACGTGTCTAGCAAGGTTAGGTGTACTATCCGCTTTCCTAAATTCACTTGGAAACATGAGTGCTATTTGGTCCCTGATCTACCCTATTCTGTAATCTTGGGGGCCGATTTTATGTCACGCTCCCGTTTGTGTTTAGATTTTGCGAAGAAACAAGCAACTTTCGGGTTTGCGACTGGAAGTAGTGTACCTTTTCAGGAGAAACTATATGACGTTCCACCTCGTCCTCGTCTAGGTAACGTCACGCTATTAGACGAGCATGAGGCAGATATTTCCTTGTCTCATTTGACTCATCAACAAGCCGCAGTGGTGGAAGGTTTGGTTCAGGAATTTTCCTCCTTGTTTTCCGACCGATTGGGTGTTACTCATCTTATTACCTACGATATTCAGCTGATTGACCCGTCCCCTGTTAAGCTTTCTCTGTACCGGCTGACACCACACAAAATGGCCATTTTGAAGGCTAAAATCAATATGTTGGATAAGGGTATCATTAGACCTTCCACTTCGTCTTATAGTAGCCCGGTTTTCTTAGTTCCTAAGGGTGACAATGATTTCCGTCCTGTCGTGGATTATCGCCAACTCAATAAAAAAATACTTATTGAATCTACTCCCATGCCAGACCTCCATACTGCCGCCCATCACTTTGCTGGTGCACGCGTGTTTACGACTCTGGATTTAAACTGCGCCTATCATCAGATTCCTTTGTCGGATGAATGTAAACACGTGACTGCTTTTTCATCTCCGTGGAGACTGTATGAGTTTAATAGGATTCCCTTTGGGATCGCTACCGGTGCACAGGTACTTTCCCGTCTCTTGGACAATTTGTTTTCTGACATTAAATTTAAATTTCTTTACCACTATTTAGACGACCTAGTAGTGTACTCTCCTGATTTTGATTCCCATATCTTACATTTACGTGAGGTGTTTGATCGCTTACAGAAGGCTGGCCTCACGGTTAAAAGGTCTAAAGTGAAGTTCGCTACCACAGAGATTTCTTTCTTGGGTCATTGGGTGTCGCCCGCCGGCATTACTATTGATTTAGAATGCACCAAAGCCGTGCGCAATTTTCCACCCCCTAAGAACTTACGTGCATTGGCTCGTTTTGTTGGTATGGTGAATTTCTTTTCCAAGTTTATTCCTTCCTTCGCTGCCCGGTTTGAACCTTTGAATCGCCTTCGGCGTAAGGGTATTAAGTACGTCTGGGGTGACGAACAACAGCGTGCGTTCGAAGACCTTAAGTCCGCCATTTCCTCTCCTCCTGTTTTGGCGTTTCCAGATTTCAATAGAACTTTTATTCTTCAGACTGACGCTTCTAGTTATTCCCTGGCGGCGGTTCTTCTCCAGGATTTTCCGGAGGGGTGCCGTCCTATTTGCTATGCTTCGCGAACTCTATCTGAAGCTGAACGCAAGTTTTCCATCTATGAGCTCGAAACATTGGCAGTTTTGTTTGGTCTCGAGAAGTACAAACCCTACCTGGAACATGTATCTTTCATATTGGAGTGTGATAACCAGGCTCTCACGTGGGCGTTAGGGACACCACGTAAAACCGGTAAGCTCGCCCATTGGGGCGTGCGGATTGGTGCGTTTAAGTTTACACCGAGGTACATTCGTGGTTCTGATAATGTAGTTGCTGACGCCCTTACACGCATGTTTTCTGAGGAACCGCCCCTGTTACCATCTTCGGGGACGGTTTCTGGCTCTAACGCCTGTCTGTCGTTCCCCGAAATGTTTACCAGTATCGCTGAACATCAGCGCAGGGACGCCTGCATTAATCAGATTATACAGCAGTTTGAGGACGGCCATCCTGTCCCGCCGTATTGCTTACGTGATGGTGTTCTTATGGCGCGTGCTAATTTTGACGGCAAATTTAAGATCGTTTTGCCCGATAGCATCATTCCCATGGTATTTGCTTACTTTCATCTTTCACCCCTTGGTGGGCACCTTGGAGTAAACAAGACTCGCGATAAAATACGTGAGCGCTTTATATGGAAAGGCATGGATCGCAATATTGCGACCCGTGTTAAAGCTTGTAATATTTGTTCCATGGCTAAGCCGGCGCAGCGAACCACGTGGGGTGGTCTCGCGTCTGAGGTGGCATCTAAGCCGATGGAAAAATTATTTGTAGATTTTATAGGCCCATTTCCCCGGTCAATTCAAGGTAATACTTATGCTCTTGTGGTTGTTGACGCCTTTTCTAAGTTCGTGTGGATTTCGGCCGTGCCACGTGCCACGGCTCGTACTGCTACGAAGGTCCTGAATAACATCTTGGCTGCTTTTGGTGCTCCACGTTACGTTGTGTCTGACAATGGCTCGCAGTTCACTTCCAATTGGTTTAAACAATTCTGTTTTCAGTGGGGGGTAAGACATATCACTACCACCCCATATTACCCTAATCCTTCCCAAGCCGAGAGGGTTAATAGAAATTTGAAATCCCCTTTGATTGCTTTCCATCATGAGCACCACAATCAGTGGGATACTAACTTGGGAAAATTGCAGTTTGCTTTTAACTCTGCTCGTCATGAAGCTCACCAGACCACCCCTTTCAGTTTAATGTTTGCTTTTGTACCCAGTTCCCCTTTGGCGAATATGTGGTCCTTAAATGATCTACTTCCTCAGACCTTTTCTCCCGAAACTATTAGACAGAACTGGAGGAGAGCTTTTAATAATTTAAAACGTGCACATGAGCTCACCAAAAGGCGTTATGAAGAAAACAGAAAACCTTCTCCTTTCGCGGTCGGTCAACTGATTATGTGTAAATCTTTCCCTATAAGTTCGCGTAAGGACGCTTTTGCTGCTAAATTAGCTCTGCGTTACTCTGGCCCCTATAAGATCATTAACATTTTTAAGGGCGTGTTCGTTACTTTGGAGCACTGTAATACCCGTGAAATGCGTCGAGCTCACATCACTCAGCTAAAACCGTGCCCTGACGCTATGATTTGATGTCTGTTTTGCTTTGCACTGTTTGTTTTGGTATTTCAGTGTTTGTTTACGTTCCCGTGTTTCTTTTGCTTCTGCGCCCTTGACCTCGGGGCACGGTTGTGTTGTGTGTCGCTCGCGTGGCGTGCTGCCAAGGCATGTACTCACTTTCACTTCTCCTTCTCTCTCTCTCTCTCTCTCTCTCTCTCTCTCTCTCTCTCTCTCTCTCTCTCTCTCTCTCTCTCTCTCTATGCCGGCATATCTCTCTCTTTCTTTTTCTTTCTGTGTGTGTGTGTTTTTCTTATGTGTGAGTGTTATTTAAAAAAAAGTTGTTGGGTACCCATGATTGTGTGTTATTTACTTGTTTATATATGTATGGGTGTATGTGTATATATACAATGTGTCCAATTATGTTGATGTGCTTAATATTGTCTAAAGGTATTTTTTCTTTACTGTTAAAATTTGGATTATTGTTTTGCTGAAAATATTTATTACTTGGAAAGTGTTTATTAGTATTGGTCACTTCAATGGTATTTATCCTTATTGTATTTATTTAAAGAGATTTATTGCTGTTACTCATTTGAAAATATTTATTACTTGGAAAGTGTTTATTAGTATTGGTCACTTCAATGGTATTTATCCTTATTGTATTTATTTAAAGAGATTTATTGCTGTTACTCATTTTAAAATATTTATTACTTGTCCTTCAAAGATATTTCTGCCCCTTATGACCTAAAAATATTTTACAAATTTGGCTTGTTAATATTCTTAGGTTACCACTTCTGCTTCTGGTTCCGTTTCTGGCTTTTGTTTTATGTTTCAGCCTCCTCATCTCCTTCCGTGATCCTTGCCTGTTCTGCCATCCTTGATTTTTCCGCCTCGTGCCAGACCCACCCGGTGGATCCGGTGTGACAGTGACCTTCACGTTTGCCACGCTTCTTCTCAACCTCGGGAGAGTCGCCACGTGGGAGCTAGCTTCGCTTCTACTTCTTCGACTTCAAGCCACATCATCCGTCTTTGCTTTGGTCACCCTTTCGTGACCTACCTGGCTGTTGTAAGACGTTTCAGAGGACTAATCTGCTGCCCTTTGGTAACGTTTTGCCTCTGCTCACTTCTGCTCCTGAAAGACTTGCGCCAGTGTTCAGGCGATCTGCTCTATACGTCACTGCTGTGCGTGTGTAAAATGAGCCAGTGTTCTCAGCGTATGGTATGTCACGGCTGTGAGGGTGAAAAAAAAAAGGAAACTCAGTTTCACACCTGTGCTCTCTACGTCACGACTGTGTGTGTAAAAAGAGACAGTGTTCTCCGTGTAAGAGTGACGTATGGTATGTCACTGCTGTGAAGGTGAAAAGACTCAACTAGTGTACGCAATACTCATATTCATTGCTACCCGGGGCAGACTTTCTATGATGTTTGGTGCTCTTCCGACTCTCCTAGGGTTTCCTTCTTCGGGCTTCATCCTTCCGGGGTCTGGGATGGCCTTCTTCCTTTCCTTTGTTTCTTTCAGCCTTTCCTTTCTTTCCGTTTAGCTTCTCCACCCTGTGTTTCCGATGGGGAGGGGGTGTTTGTGCCGTTTGTTTTCTCCCCGGCACATTTTTGTTGCTCTTCCGGTTCGAGAGCGCTGCTGTCTTGTTGTTTTGGGCTTTCCGCCGTTCCTCTCTGGGGGCGCTGCAGTGCCCGAGGCTTCTTGGGTGGCTCCTTCGAACCGGGAGAGCAGTGTGTGTGCCTGGTTGGTGTCGCGTGGGTGTTTCTTAGGGTAAGTGCTCCAATTCGGGTTTCCCGATTTTTCATAATTGGTCTTTTGGTGAGCCGTGTGGTTTAATGGGGCTCTTTCTCCCAGATTGGGACCAGAAGTAGATAGTTACCTTTATCTGTCTGGTTGGTCTATGCAAAGTGTAGCAAAGAGAACGAGAAAATAAATCCATGTTAAGGTTCTGATAAAGGCGTATGATTTTAATTTAATCCCATGACCCTGGGTTGGCCCGCACATGGCAGATACCAAAATTAGGGATTCACTAAATTAGATATGAACATGGGGTACATTTGTCAGATGTGAACAGGATTTTGTTTAGTTATTCACTATGAGGTAAGGAATGCATCATCGCAGGTGGTCCTAGGGTAAAGTGGCTTTCTACCCTTCTTTATTAACTGATGACTGTAACAAAAGGATACAAAATGAAACAGTACTCTCTTCTCGAATTAATTAGCCAAGTGTTGAAAGTTAATGAAAACATTTGTAAACTTTATGTAAAAGTATAAACAATACCATATGTTAAAGGAACATCTACTTGTAAAAAATTATATTGTATGTATTGTCAGACAACTTGGTAGCACACCTTGCGCTAAAGAGAAATCATATTGTCCACTAACAAAAGACGAGCACAACCATATGCATTCTCCCAGCCAACCAAAAATATGCCCTGCGAAAATATAAAAAATTATTTAGGCGGTAGTACCCGACCAATGAGAGAATAGTTACATTACTTTTCAAATATAAGCTCTAGGAGGGCGAAAAAAAAAGAAAAACCGCGAAATAGACGCGGCGGCTATCAATAAGTCAGTTGGCCTGGGATTGCCAAGCTAAACGGTCGTGTGACATACTTGTACGTGGGGAATAAACCGCATCTATCAAAGAGCCGGCCAAAAGTAATTGCGCCAAACTGTCGCTGTTACATTCGAGGAAGAGGAATCGCGTCTATCAAGCAGTTGTTAAAAAGTGATTACGCAAAATCATAAGTAATCGTCGCCTGCGCGTGATTGAAGATACGTGTGCGAGAGTGAAGAGGTTGCGCGTATAAAATCTAACGGGTGCACAAAATAAATTATATAAAATTGCGCAGGATATTGCGAATAATAAGCTTTGGTTAAGTGCGGGTGAAAATCGCGGAGTGTCGTAGTAAGTGCTAATGAAAGCATACTCTACAAAGGGAGAACGCATTTGAAGATGCAAGGTCTGCTCAAAGTTCGTCTAGAGAAACTTTAGGTCAATCACAATTGAAATATAAGTGATTGCCATAAGAGAACAAAACTGTGTTTCCTTCTAACCCCAGCTGATCCACCCACATAACCCTAAATCCAAGAGATCCTTGCTAGAAACCCCAAATCATACATTTATCAGATTTAGGATAACTTCGAGAGCAGCCGTGAGCATCATTGTTCTCAAGCATCATTGTAGAGGATGACGGAGGCGCCTACCAATATCAGAACAGTCGTCTCTCGGCATTCAGAGGCATAACACACGTGGCTGCTAGCCTTTGAGTACAGGAAGACAGGAACATATATTATTATAGATTAAACTTAACCGGCGACTTGCAGCATTTAATACAAGGAAAGGTAGTCAGTAGAATCATAATTAGGCTAATACTTGCATACCGGCTTGTGTAGGAGTTAAGATTAAGCAGTTTACTATTACAAAGTCCACACCATGTCGGATTACTGTGAATAGGCTACTTCCACGGGGGCAGTGGCCCCCGGGGATTGTCAGTACACAATATGGTAAGTGCCGAAGGAGGAAATACGATAGTACCAGACGTAGGAATGGAAACAGACATTATCACTAACGCATTACTGATTAACATTCCATAAATAGACACACAGATTTTACCAAAACAGAAGACGAATCACGAACAGTCGAATGGGACGCCACCAGATCAAAGCACGGCACCAACCACCAAACTTAAACAACCTTTACGATACGTAACAACGGATCAGGGGCCATTTTTTTGTGATAATATGTAGCAACAGCACAAATATTAGTGACTTTCACCCACTAAAACTAGGTAAATGGCTATTTGTATATGCACAGGGAGTGACACACGGTCATAAATCCGGATTTAACCAGCTAGAAGTCCATTTTGCGACAGCACAATATGCGAACAATTTCTTGGAATCGAACTTTGATAATATTCACAACACACACTCATACATACCATTTTACAATTTATTTGTTATGGGAGTAATTAGAGGAGTGGACTCAGATATGGATTTAGAGGAACTACGCACACATTTACAAATAACGTGACAACTTCCCGTGCACCATGCATACCGATTGAATAGAAGAATACAGACAAATGGGGAAACCCAATATGTACCCACATGGTCTATCAAGATCACTTTCAGAACCCAAACATTACTGGAACATGTATACCTGTATTCTCAACGCTTTGCAGTAGATCCCTTTACACAGCAAGTAGTAATATGTAGCAATTGTGGTAAATTCAACCACCATGCGAAATTTGCCGTAATAGTAGATGATGCCTGCGATGAGGTCAGACACGTGGAGGGACAATCAGACTGTCAAATAGATAGGCCACGATGTGTGAACTGTAAACAGGAACATGCAGCAATGAACAAACAACACTGCCCAGCGTACAAATTAGAAAATCAAATTGCAAGCACCATAGCTAAACTACCAGTATCGAGGTATGAGGCACGACAGATGCCATTAAGGAATATAACATATGCAGACATAGTTAAACATTCCGGAGACAATCCGACAAGAAAGGAAAGGCAGGACAACTATCCTAGATTATCGACCAGAACGGACCAGTACGGATCCCGCTACCCTTCAGCAGAATAGCACTACAAAACGCAAGTGCCTGGTATCACATAAAGCTACTCCACCAGAGTGGAGATCAGAGTGCTGGGCACCACATGGTTGCTGGCCAGTAGAAGCAGCAAGGCCAATACAGACGCGGGTGACAACCAATATTGGGGGACAGATCAGGAGTCCAAGGGCCTTGGACACGGCGAGGCGGAGCGAGGCCCCGGTAATACCCAGAGAGAAGTTTCGAGAGGGACAGGTAGGGGCATAAGAAAAATTGGTGACAGAAAAGGGAAGGAGTGGACCTACGGGAGAACAGCATATAGATACTAGATTGCTGCAACAATTATTTGCGAAGTTAATGAAATAAGCACCGGACCACCTCCTACACACATTAATGGGATTACAAACTCATTTACATTTATAATTAACATAATAACCCTGAATATGTCAGAGTTCACAGTGTTATACTGGAACGACAGAAGCATTACCGGCAAAATAGCTGAGTTCCAAACATTTCTAGGGCGAACACGACCGCAGGCGTTCATCATTGTAGAATCATGGTTACAGACCCACCAATGATTTCGAATCCCAGGATATAAAATATACCGTATGGTTAGACAAACACACGGAGGGTGGGGTGGCCATCGGCATCCAAGAGAATCTAGTCATCTACAACTGGAAGACAGATATTTGTATACCACCACACCTGGAAGCAGTGAGGGTTAATCTGGGACATATCAACCTGTTGGGCATCTATACGACGGGACGACAATTGTCGAGAGAGGAATGGGAAATCCTGCTCACGGCACATCATAACAAACGCTTACTGTGTGGTGATTTTAACATCCCTAATTTCCACAGCCTTAGTGCACAACACAGGTGCAGTCTGCTGCTAGTACAGATGGCCTCAACGTACGACTGGGAATTAATCTCGGGACAATACACGACCCGACAAGGGAGACCGGGACAAACCGAACACACGCCTGACCTGATTTTTGCGTATGCGGACTAGCACCCAAGGCTACAGTAAGGAAATACACTTACACTATGGGCAGTGACCACTTCCCATTGATGATAAACATCCTGACCACCAAACACAGCGGACACCCAACATATCAAGCGCGCAGGAAGGGAGGATTTGATCCACAGCATTTCCGCGAATATATAATAAGGTCAATGGAAAATATCCAAGAGACATCGGTGGAATACGTACATTTAGAAACATCACTAAGGCAATACTTGGAAGGCAACCATCCGGTGACATTGCGACGACAGTCCCGAATACCACAACCTCCCTGGTGGAAGCAGGAGTGCGGAAAAACGATGAGCTTACGCACTATACCAGCGGGAGTGAACGCGAGAGACGTACATGAAGGACAAAAACACAGAGGCACGAGTACACTGTAAGATGCAAAAGATCAAGAAAGCGTCGTGGGCAACATACTGCGCATTTATTACCCCGAACACGCCGACAACTGTCATGTAGCAGCGGCTTAAATGGTTCAAACATTCGAGAAACCAACAGAAACCATATCCAATAATGGGACAACAGGAGTTGCAGGTACAACACTTATCTCATATTGCACCAGATGACTTGGTAGGAAGGACAATGAGAACCCCAGAACCGGTAGATCTGGAAGATTTTCTCCTGCGTCCCATAGTGGCACAGGAGATTCTCAACCACCTACAAGGAACCAATGCCGGGCAAAGATGGTATCACATACAAACATCTAAAATCTATCCCTGAAGCGTGGTATCGCCTCTTGGCCAAAGCATACACACAAATATTACATGCCGGTTACCCCCCAGACTCGTGGAGACATGTAATAATACATCCAATCATGAAACCGGGAGTTGAGGGTCTACATCCCACAGACTATCGACCCATAGGGATGCTGCTTACACTACACAAATTATTTGAAAAAATCTTGCAGGACAAACGTTTCATCTGTAAAGAAACCAGCTATGGCCGAAAACACAGTTCAGTTTCCGTAAGGGGCATGGGACAGCCTTCCCGATATATGTTGATACTGAAATTAAGGGGTGCAATGTATAAAGAATCATGATGGATTTAACAGGAGTCTTGTATGTTTGTTACGACACAAACAGGTGCAGTTGGTTGAGTTGTTATAACAACAGAAATTTAAGAAACAGTGTCCTTAGCAGATTTCTAAAGGGTAGCACTTGACTTTGTTGAATGGGGTATTCTTCGGACCCTTCTTAATGGCATGACAAAATAGTAACAAAGGGAATCTTTGTGTGTATAAAGGGCTTTGAGAAAGTGAAAGCTACCCATTCAGGTGCAGCTGTGAGGACAGTCAGTTCGTGGCTGGCAAGCCATTAAGAAAGTCCTCTTCTTCTGTCTCAGTGGAGGGCAGGCCAGAAGCGATGAGAGTATATTTATCGGTTCATATATACGTGAAGAACGAATTAAGTTTTATCGAGTAATAAACATTTCATAAACAGTAACTCTAAACAGTGATATATTGGTAACCCTTGGTCGGCAACTTCAAGTTCGATGTTCTGATAAAAAGAAGAAGTCAATAAACCAGTTTAAAATGGGCATTCCAGTGTCATTAAAACTATCCTTCTCATACATATCCATGCATACCCTGGGAGAAACCTCATTGCTTTACCCTGAGCTAAACATTATTGTATCAAACTGTAGCGTCAACGTGGAACTTTGCTCGCCAATAATATTTGCTTCAACGTATTGACCACGGATATCCAGATAGCGTTCAGGACCAAAAGACAGATCCTGGTCCTGTTCTTGGATTTGTCTTCAGCATATGACCATGTCTGCATATAGCATTTAACGGAATGTCTAGCAATATACAGGATTCCGGGGATCTTTGGTAGACTCGTAGAAAACCTATATATGCATCAACAAACTTCCCTAGTAACGTACATGAGAAACACAAACAGTCGGTCAACATCACGAGGTTTGATCCAAGGACCGTCCCTCAGTCGGCTGCTCTACGCGTTGTATGTTTGAGATGATATCTCGTCCACAAGGGTCACGGCTAGGATACTACAATTTGCAGACAACATAATATCACTGGGGTTGCAGACAGATGTACAACAATTTGAGGCAGATTGCAATAGGGTCGTCAAGTATCCAAGTGATTTAGGCATGGAAATAAACTTCAAAAAAACACACAGCGTACATTTCCAGAAATCAATGCGTGCATCACAATGCACACTGAGAATACAATATCATGTAATCCGGCCGGTGTGAAGTATCAAATTTCTAGGGGTGCACTTACAACAGAACCAGCAATACACAACACATTTATCATACATTGCTATCGAAATTCACGAAGTTGAAATTGTTATTTCGAGCAATGGCAGCAAATCATTGGGGCATGCACCCCCGACTCATGCTTAAATTAATACCACCTTTAATACACTCCCGCCTTGAGTATGGATTATTAATGGCACCAGCACCAACCGAGGGTGTGCGCCGACAACTGGAGTCTTACTTCTACCAATTGTATAAAATAGTTTTCAGTATCCCAGGACGACCAGCGAAACTCCTCACCTCCAGGCACTTCCCAACATATGACATACAAGAAAGGTCGTGGCAAAATGGATGTCGCTTTACAGCAGATCTGCTTACACACACGCAGAATATACTGCTCCCCAAACAGACTCGCCTAACAGAACAAATGCGACAGGAAAGGGAAGAGGATGGACATCTTCACCGTCCACTGACACATTGTATAGTGGCATTTCAAACTCATATATACATCTACCAGACACTGACATGGCCCATATACTAATTACATAAGCCACCATACGAACTACCACCCAACATTAAAGTAGACATGCAGTATTTTAAGAGAATAACGACAGATTACGAACAGGCATGGCGGGAATTTATATCACCAGTCTTATCTACCAGGCGTACACAGTCGCCAGTTATCATATTCACAGATGGATCAAAAACGACAACAGGTACAAGTGCAGGTTTCTATATATGGAATTCAGGAAAATGCATACGGTTACATCGATATATACGGCAGAAACCATAGCTGTATACGGCGCACTGAAATATGTGCAAAGTCACGGACCAACGAAAGTATTTATACACTCCGACTCCCTTAGCTTATTAACGGCCCTACAACAACCAGTGAAGGGAGTAAAACGACCCATATATGAGATAATCATACCAAACCTGTTGGATATTTTACCACCAACGACAGAGATCGAACTTATATGGATTCCGAGCCATATAGGAATTCTAGGAAACGAGAGAGTGGATGAGGCAGTGCGGGAAGCCACTATCAATAAACTGGTATCAAATACCTCATACAACCACCAGATATAGTGAGGAATATCGCATACAATAACACAAATACAACCCGCTCAGCAGGACAGGGTAGTAACGCCCAGCGTACATTCATTAACATGCCGTATTTAACAAGGAAGGCGTTATCATCATATTTCAGAATTCTATTTCAAGTGGCATTAACACCGGTGTACCTCCTACGGATAGGACGACGAGATAACGACATATGTGAATGTGGAAGAAGAGGTGATCTTAATCACCAAGGGAGAAACCAACAGCGAAATTACCCCCTTGCAAAAAGGTTCACATGTAACAAGATTGACTGGAGTAGGGGAATTTGGTGTGAATAATACATTTTTCTTGAAAGGAATCTGACACAGCTGGCTGGTCCGTCCAGGAAGGAAGACGTGTCTCAGGAAAGTATTTGTTCCTGCGCAACTAACGAATTACATGTTATCGCATAATATGTGCTTCACATACGGCAACTCCAGATAGTAATATAGATTGGTTTCCCTTAGTCGGCAACTTTGCGATTTATGTAATTATCAAAAGAAGCAGCTATTAAACAAGCCTTCAAACTTAGATTCCAGTGTTATCAGTGTCATCCTTACTCCTATATATCCACGCATATTCTGAGAGAAACCTCTTGCTCTAAACTACGGCTACACTGCGCATCGCTTCAATTGGCATAACATTGCACGTAATAGTGGTGACATGGCTGAACACTTTGTACCTGACGACTAAGAAGACGATGATTACATGGCGGCGTGTAGTATATTAACGCGAAGCAAGGTGCAGGAAAAATTAGAAAATACAAGTTTCAAAATAAATATGGATGAAAAAAAGAATGAAAACGTGCAGAAGTGCAAGGAAAGACGTGAAAATGAAGGTAACAGTAAAATTGCCACAGAAATCATGAAAACAAAATCTAACGGAAACCAAGTTGGACCGCCAAAACAAAGCCTGAAAACATGTGACGAGGATACAATATCATCGCTTCAGCTGGTGACAGATATCCTCAACAAAGATCTAAAAAGAGCAAGAGAAGAAATTACCTCCTTAAAACTAGAAAAAGGTGAAAAAGAACAAATAACACTATTAAAAATGGAAAATGAAGAGCTAAAATGTCAAATAGGGAACTTAGTGAAATCGCGGGACATAACCTCAAACGGTATCACCTTGAAAAACAGTTTTGAACTATTAGATCAACTAGAGGAAGAAAATTCTCCCCAAAACGTGGTATCAAGCAAAGAAAACTCCTGGAAAAATTTGCGATATAAATGGAGAAACAAACAATCATCACAGCAGAAGATACAGGACAAAGAGAGAAGCAAGAAGGAAGAGAAGAAAGAAGACAGAAAAAATGTACTAGTGTGTGGTGACTCAGTGATATAAAACGTAGTGTTGAGCAGAAATGATACAACAGTGAAAGTGTTTAGGGGTGTGAAAGCTGAATATATGACAAACCTACTTGACAGAGAAGAAAGCAAGGACAAAATAAACACACATTAGTGCTACATGTAGGCACAAATGACATCTACAAGTCTTGGGGACCAGATGATGTCATGGGTGAAGTGTATAGTGTGATACGACATGCAAAAAAGTTCTTTCCTTCTGCAACTATAGTTGTAAATGGTATAGTAAGAAGAGATGTGGGTAAGAGATACATAGATGACATAAATGAGGGAATACGTTGGGCATGTGATGCACTCAAAGCAGTTTTTGTAGATGTAAATAAATTTTTGGATGATAGTTGTCTAGGTAGGGATGGCCTTCATTTAAATAGGAAGGGATCTCTTATATTAGGAAAAGTAATACACCGGCCGATGATAGAGGCAAAGCCTCAGAAACATGTTCCGGAGAAATTTAAAAGTAAGTGTTGTCTAGTGTCTTTAATCGACTCTCTTTAAAGTTAATTTATCATAACAACACTGTTTTCAACACTTCCAAGAAAGGAATATAAACATCCTTGTAAATAAATTAGAAAAATATGGTATACAAGGCATTGCACAAAACTGGACTAAATCATGTTTAGAAAATAAGACAGCAGTGTGTGGAAATAAACCACACAAATAAGGATAGGATACAAAAAATCTGATCAAAATTTGAATCTGTCAAACATGGAGTTCTGCAAGGCTCAAAACTGGGTCCATTTTTGTTTCTAGTATATATAAATGATATGTTTGAAGTTGTAGCAAGAAACTGGAGCACAGCAATTGGATATGCAGATGATACAACAATAATAAGAGATCATACTATCAAAGGTGCAGAAAATAAAGCAAACCACATTCTAAAAGTACTAAAGGAATACTTTTTTAATTTAGATTTAGTATTAAACATAAAAAAGACTGCCTGGATAAACTTCAAACTCAAAGAACAACACACAGTTAATAATGAACTCAAAATAGATGAAGAAACTATTCCTGAGGCATTAGTAACAAATTTTTTAGGGGTTATTATATGTAAATATCTAAATTAGCAACCACATACAATCCACATAACGAAAAAGATAAATAAAGGTTTGTACATATTACGACAGGTCAAAAATACCATGCATTATAAAACAATGAAGCAGGTGTATTATGCTTTCATATATTCACATATAAAATATGGAATAACTCTATGGGGAAATATTGCAGCTAAGGAGATATTAAAAATATTTAAATTACAAAAGAAGGCAATTAGAATGATCGGGAAATTATATAGAAAACACATTTGCAGAGAAATATACAAAAAATACAACATTCTAACTGTCCCATGTATATACATATATGAAAGCATAAAGCATGTTCTACAAAGTGAACAAATAGCCAAAATAGAAATATCCATACCTATAATGTAAGAAATAAACATGATTACTATAGAACTGCACTCAGGGGAACCTCTCCAGCCTACCTACAATGGACCGTACCAGTAATCAAACATTCACAAAAGCACTTCATTGTGGAAACACCTCATGGTCAGCAGTCAGCAAACAGTTTCTAATGATAGACTCAAACCACTCAGCATTTCTGCTAAATAACATGGATATTACACCATCTAGGCCTCCATCAACAGTGAAACCCACTCTTACAGCTGAACCTTCAGGCAGTAACCAGACAACACAGTGTACTACAAGTTCAGAACGCAAAGACATTTCCCAAAGAGATTCCTTAACATTGTCACTGGGGAGGGAGTATATGGCAGCATGTGACATATACTTGGACTTGTATAAATATTCTTTGTCAATGCTGTTAAAGACGTTATGTAGCATTTGCCTTTTGTTAGTTCAGTCAGCAACACAGCTTTTATTATGATAAATTTTTTTATAAATAAAATACAAGTAAATTCTCAAACAAATCTACACTCTTTACTAGAGAGATGGCATAATAGTGCATGAATAATCCATTTATGAGAGGCATTATGGTTATTGCTACGAAAGGGCATACATAGTTGATATATATTTTTTTGTTTTTAATTAGTTTTACTAAATACTTTTGCATGAATCCAGTTTTGTCTGCCTGAAACCGACCACCAGTTTATTGTCCAAACCCATCTGAAAAGTGGTTAGCAAGAAAAGAATGTCCTTCATTTTGTATGTTTGAATTAAAGATATTTAAACCATATGAGAAAATGTATAAATCAATGCCTGCAAACTTAACTCTGTATCAATCTTCAAAACACTCAGACAACAAAAAGTACAACACTCACAAACAATGCTATCTCTAAATTGAAATAACACTAACACTTGCTTCTGGGATGCAGGGGGACCTGCTCGTCACTTGATAGGTGTTGTCACATGTTTGTAGCGACATGTGGATTAACTGTCTGAAACCAGCTTTTCTAATATCATACAACTTTACCCTAATTTTCTCCAAATTAATTTATTTTTCAAAGTTTGAACCTATGGGACAATCCTCCAACTCTGGAAGTAATAAGAGAGGAAAAGAAGTAAAGAGTTCTATAGCCGAGTAAATATGGTATTAGGCACCAAACAGTTGCAATTCTACAATAATTGCAGAGGCCATGGGAGGAGGGCTCAAGTTCATGACTTGTGCAATAACAACTTGAGCCATAAAACAGGCTGATTGTCCCTATTACACTACAAACTATCCCTTAACAGAACAATGTTGTAACATCAAAGGTGAAATAGCACCAAAATAAATGTTTTCCTTTTATTTGATATGATACGGTTAATCCCCTTGTTTAAAATTCCTTTCTGAAACAGCAAAGACATGATGATCTATGGAATATCTACTCAACCACTGTGAAGACACTTGCAATTAACTTGTAAGCATTCAAAATCAAAATCCCGCATTACAATTTTAGGATAAATTCCTTTTTCAAGTGCACCCTTAGACAGTAAATTGCTTTCTAGGCTTCTATTTATGCTCTTTCCCACGTTTATTTTCAGTCTTCTTTTTTCTTAATTGTTTATGTAAAATATGTATATTTTTGTGATGCCTACTCAAATTATTTGGAGATTTAAACCACATGTCACATTCTGCACAATGGTATGGTTTCTCATCTGTATGCGTACGCTTATGACTCTTCAGTGCTGTTGGATCTGAGTACTTTGCATCACATTCATCACAAGCAAATGGTTTTTCTCCAGTGTGCAGACGCATGTGACGGATAAGGCTTGCACGACTACACGATGGTTTTCCACAGTAAGTGCACCTGTGACAGAGAAAAGACATATTTAATTATGTTTATACTAAAAACATAACAAAACATACAGAAAGGGTAAGTACAAAATAGAGCTGATAGTTTGATTATTTATTTGGTGGAAGATATTATTAATGCTTTCATAATCAAGGCTATGGAAGATACATTTTGTATTCATCTTGGAGCAATCACTCTAAAAAATGGTAAGGTATTTTGTTTGCTTTGCTTTCAGTTTGTATGTATATTCTGGAGCAATCAAGTTATGTGAATTATTCCCTTGTTTCGTTTTCACCCTACATATTCCCAACCACCATCGTCATAGTATGCAGATTGGACAATTATGGGACAAAAGATATATATACTGGACAATTAATATGGAACAGATGCATAACTGACAATTAAAATCGGACAAACAAGGTACGTATACCAGACAATTATTATAGATGGAGGGAGTAAAATAAGAGCAATCTATATAGAATAAAAAGAAGTATTTCAGAAAGTGGAGTGCCATTGTTACTAAAATTAGGCAAGTGAGTCAACCTTGTATATACTTTTCTCCACTTACAAGTTTTTTATGAAGACTAGTTTCTGGGGACTTCTCCCCTATCGTCAGCTCTGTGGTAGACTGATGATGCATCCGGTGTCTGCATCTGGCTTGGTGTTGTGCTGCCATCTAACGTCCTGGTAAGTTTGATGACGTCATCTACGGCGGGAATTTCAAAATTCATCAAGAGGTCCTGTTTTTTCGTAATAAATATGTTTTCCCAAATCTGTAGTTCCAGAGGTTTCTTTGCCTGTTTGATCAGTTCTATTTCTTGTTTTATGTTGTGATTCTCAGACCAAAAGTGATGTGATATGGCCGACTTGTCCATTTGTTTGAATTTAATATTTCTGAAGTGTTCTTTCATTCTTGTTCCCAGATTCCTTTTGGTCTTACCAATGTATATCTTGTCACAATCCTGGCAACTCATTTGGTAAATGCCTGATAATTGAGTTTTCGGTGTGCTATTTTTTAGAGGGTGGTTTAGTAAGTTGCGGATGTTGTGTTTGTTTTGAGGGGCTAATTTTATGTTGAAGCTCTTAAATATCTTTTCAAATTTTTTGAAGTATTTTGGATGAAATGTAAATTTTCCATATCTGGTGTTTGGGTTTTCTAGTTTTTTTAACGTAGTAATGTATTTTAAGTATTTGTTTCTTTTGTGTCTATAGATCAGTTTTTTGATGAAATTTGTGTTATAGTTGTTCAGTTCGGCAACCTGGTGTATGTGAGCGTACTCCTGTTCATATTCTGCTTTTGTTAGCGGAATGTTGATTAATCTGTGAACTAAATTATGGAATACTGCATATTGATGTTGTACTGGGTTGAATGGGTTGCATTTAATGTAATTGTCAACATGTGTTGCTTTTCGGTATATTCCAAATTGTAATCCTGTGGGTGTTCTAATGATTTTCAAATCTAGAAAAGGTAGCCATTCATCCTGCTCTACTTCAATGGTGAAAAATATGGATCTTCCAACAAACAGCAGGCTTGGCCATGGGTAACCCTCTTTCACCATTACTAGCTAATCTGTTCATGAGTAATTTGGAAACACACATTACTAAAGCCTTTCCACATATTTTCAAATGTTGGCATAGATATGTCGACGATGTGTTTGCGATAGTCCCTAGAAGACTAACCGAGGATGCTATAAAGTTGCTAAACCTACAAGAAAAATCCATATTTTTCACCATTGAAGTAGAGCAGGATGAATGGCTACCTTTTCTAGATTTGAAAATCATTAGAACACCCACAGGATTACAATTTGGAATATACCGAAAAGCAACACATGTTGACAATTACATTAAATGCAACCCATTCAACCCAGTACAACATCAATATGCAGTATTCCATAGTTTAGTTCACAGATTAATCAACATTCCGCTAACAAAAGCAGAATATGAACAGGAGTACGCTCACATACACCAGGTTGCCGAACTGAACAACTATAACACAAATTTCATCAAAAAACTGATCTATAGACACAAAAGAAACAAATACTTAAAATACATTACTACGTTAAAAAAACTAGAAAACCCAAACACCAGATATGGAAAATTTACATTTCATCCAAAATACTTCAAAAAATTTGAAAAGATATTTAAGAGCTTCAACATAAAATTAGCCCCTCAAAACAAACACAACATCCGCAACTTACTAAACCACCCTCTAAAAAATAGCACACCGAAAACTCAATTATCAGGCATTTACCAAATGAGCTGCCAGGATTGTGACAAGATATACATTGGTAAGACCAAAAGGAATCTGGGAACAAGAATGAAAGAACACTTCAGAAATATTAAATTCAAACAAATGGACAAGTCGGCCGTATCACATCACTTTTGGTCTGAGAATCACAACATAAAACAAGAAATAGAACTGATCAAACAGGCAAAGAAACCTCTGGAACTACAGATTTGGGAAAACATATTTATTACGAAAAAACAGGACCTCTTGATGAATTTTGAAATTCCCGCCGTAGATGACGTCATCAAACTTACCAGGACGTTAGATGGCAGCACAACACCAAGCCAGATGCAGACACCGGATGCATCATCAGTCTACCACAGAGCTGACGATAGGGGAGAAGTCCCCAGAAACTAGTCTTCATAAAAAACTTGTAAGTGGAGAAAAGTATATACAAGGTTGACTCACTTGCCTAATTTTAGTAATAAGAGCAATCTGTTTGTAAGATAATTCCAATTTGAAAGTGATCCTTATAATTTATATGTAGCTGCACAGAAACCATACAATTTTATTAGTTTCGACAGCTTATATTCATAACTTTTAAAGTAAATTAGTTCTGATAGCATAATAACTGTTTTTATAAATAATGTAAGCTCATAATTTTATATTAAACATTTGAATGTGGGTGATGACAGCTGTACTTTATGATAGAGCTATAATTCCAATATCTTATGACAAAATACAGTCTGATAAAATCATAAATTGAATAAACATTAAATAAATAAACTGAAAGCCTTTAATCCCACAGCACCAAGTACTACTTTTCACCAAAAAAGCTGCTATGGCCGATTCCCATTTTTAGGAAAAGGTTAAACGAACAATCTGCTCAATATAAAACTTACCTGAACATTACACAAATAAAAATATTTGCCACTAAGGCTTCACTCATCTTAAGAAATTGGTGTTGACACTTCTTTTCAAATGGAAATCGATTTCGCAAACAAATCGCTTGCGTCCTCAGACCACAGATAAACTCCGTTGTCAAGCATACCAGTTACCATGCCTTTCTTATGTTTTTTTAGTATTACCAACATCAAAAACGAAACAAACCTAAAGATAGAATCAACTGCTGGTATTTCAAAATTCATTACACGATGTTTATTTTTTAAATTAAATATCTTTTCCCACACTATTAAATCTATCGGACCATTTAATTGTTTTAATAATTTCACTTCAGGATTAATTTCATGGTTAAATGACCAAAAATGACTGCTACGGCCGATTTATCAATTTGTTTATATTTAATGTTATGAAAATGTTCTTTCATTCTGGTTTCCAAATTACGTTTCATCTTTCCAATATAATCCTGATCACAATCTAAACAATTAAATTGATAAGTACCAGATTTTTTATTATTAGGAATTTTATATTTTTTAGAAAAATGTAGTAAATTTCTAATACTATATTTATTTTGAGGAACTAAAGTTAGACCAGCTTCTTTAAAAAAAATTTTGAAAATGTTTATTAGCCCAAGGATGGTAAGTAAATTTTTTTAAAATTATAATAGTCTTTTATTTTTTTAAGGGTAGAAATATCATTAACAGTTTTTTGTTATGTAAATTTTTCAATCTTCTTTTGCATAAAACCTTTATTAAAACCATTAACTAAAGCAGTATTAATAATATGTTTATATTCTTTATTAAATGCTTCTTTATTCAAAAGGGTTAAAACTTTTATTTTTTATCTAATCATCAATATGAGTAGATTTCCTATAAATACCAAAATCTAATTTGTTATTATTTCTTATTATCTTCAAATCTAGAAAAGGAAGAAATCCATTAATTTCATTTTCTAATGTGAATTTTATAGCTTTATCTTGTAAATTTAGAAATTTTAAAGCATCGTTAATTTTTTTTTTCAGGAACAATAGCAAAAATATCATCAACATATCTGTACCATATTACACAAATAAAAATATTTGTAAAAGAATCTCCACTTAACTTAAGAAGTTGATGTTAATACTTCCTTCTTCTTTATAAAATCGATTTCAAAAGCTTATCGCTTTCATCATCAGTTAATTCCAAACTCCATTGTTAAGGAAATCTCGGTTACCATGTTTTCTCTTTTGTTATGTTACGTTTTCAACATTACCAACATCTAAACTAATCAACATCTAATGCTGAAAACGTAACATAACAAAAGAAAAAAACATGGTAACTGAAATTTCCTTAACAACAGAGTTTCGAATTAACTGACGATGAAAGCGATATGCTTTTGAAATCGATTTTATAAAGAAGAAGGAATTATTAACATCAACTTCTTAAGTGGAGATTCTTTTACAAATATTTTTATTTGTGTAATATTTGTTGCTTCACTGTGACTAGCTTCATTTTCTGTGTGATATCTATACCATGTTTTAAAAATAAAGGGAAAAGTTTTAGGGACTTGAATTTCGAAAAAACTCATAAAAAGATCAGTAAGAAAAGGTGAAAGAGCATTACGCATTGCTAAGCCAGAAGTTTGTTGAAAAATTCACCATTAACCCTTTCACCGATATGGACGTCATATGACGTCCAAGTTAAAATGCCCCAAACCGATATGGACGTGTATAGACGTCCTGCGCATACATGCATTTAATGCTCATTTAACGCCAATTATTTTAATCTTGCTGTTTTACAATAAATTCAAATTAGTTCTATAAGGAATGTAAACGTATCCTTAAAGGTTTCTTTTTGAATTGTACACCTCCAAACCTGGATAAACACCCAAGGGCACATCTGCAGATTCACACCAAATAATATTGGTTTCCTTGCGAACTTCTTTTTCGCAACACACTACACATTTTCGAAATGGTTACAAGTTTTTTGGGTGTGGGTGGTATACTTTTAGGAAAGTGTTTTCTCTCAAGTATGAGGGATGATGTGGTGAATTTTGCTACCCCCTAGTATAAAGAGGCCTCTGAGTATTATAATACTCAATTAGGTTACGAGCTCTTTATATGCGCAAGTACAGGTAGATGAATGTCTTTTACAGCTCTGAAAATTACTAAACAACTGTGCATAGTTACATCCAGTGGTATAAAAATACTTTTTTTTTACCATTTAACTGTTTTCCGTAAAGAGGGATAGCTGGTAATAGCTGATCCGTATCACCCATATTTGACCCGCCATTTCCCCAAACAATGGAGTAGCTAACATGCCAGCTGTAGACCAGTACACGTCACTGCTACGTATGTCCTAAAGATCTCCTTCATAATCGTACAACAAATCTTCCAGATTTTCTACAGTAATATCAGAAGCCTGTACACATCATACCCAAGCTAATTTATTTGCTACATTACCGGGATAAGCCATGGTTAACATTGAAATTTAACAATTTCAAATGTGCCATACATTTAGCTTTTGATAGCTACAAGAAATCACTCTGAACACAGAGAGAGTATAAATAACTGAAATACAGAGCGAAAACTGCTGCATAAGGCTACTAGAAACCTTGGTTGAGAAACACTGTAATAACAGATGCTGACAGAGTTTTCATTCCAGTGTGTGAGTGTGTGACGCAACATATTCTCGTCATATTATCGCTTGGCATAGCATAAATAAACTAAACTTGAACCTGAGAAGTCGCTTGCGTAGTATACTATGGCTCGTATACACACAAAACAAAATGATTCACATATTAGGCGTGTTCGGCACAAAGAATGGCTTTTGCTACAGTGAAACAAAGTAGTGAAATTTCAACAATTTATTAATGTAGTCTCTACTTTATTGTTACTGTAGATTTATACTGCCTTTAATGAGTTTTAAACCAGTTTTTGTTTCGTTTAAATAACTTAATAAATACGGAAGATACGGAATTGTATTTATGATGCATTTTTACAGCATTTAACAATTTAAATGTCCTGTTCTGTTTATTGGGTATCCGTTTCCGGCCTCTGAAGGGTTTAAATGGCCATTGGCGAAGCGGTTAAAAGTGAAAAAAAATTTGATCCAAACAAAAATCAGTAAATCGAGATTTACTTCACCACAGTGAAACGAAAAATTATTAAATTTTAGATGATTATTAAATTTACATAGGGAGGACAAAAAGAAACATAGGCACTAGAAAGAAAGAACACTTCAGGCACTTAAGATACAAAAATATTGATAAGTCCGCAATAGCAGCTCATTTCTGGTCTGAAAATCATGAAATTGAAGATAGCACAGAATTACTAAAATACGTACAAAAACATAGTGAACTCGTCATATGGGAGAGGATATACATAGAAAAACATAAAAACCAACTAATGAACTTTGAAATCCCGCCAGAAGAGAATCCCACATTTAAGTTTATCACTAAATCAACAGATGGCAGCAGCAACCCCAGAATTACCCACACCGCTGGATCAAGCTTCAGTCGCATAAGAGCCGTAGATGCAAATGATGATTTGCGAAACATGTCCTCAAAATAGGTATGAAAGTGAAGCAGATGTGTAAAAAATACGACTCATCTAAAATTTAATAAAAATCAGTAAGTTTAACAAAATCAACTATTAAGTTCTCATGTAAATTTATTGAATTCAACCATGTTTTTAAATAAATTAAAAGTTTTTCTCTAGGAATACTATAGTGGCAAATATTTTTATTTGTGTAATATTTATTGCCTCACTGTAGCCAGCTTCATTTTCTATGTAATCTTACCTAAACACTTTATTAGTTTCACATCCTGTTCTAGAGTGAATTGTGTATGTCCTCCTTGCTTTGAAAGACCTTTTACACCCAGTACATTCATATGTACGACGAGGAGCATGGGAAGTTTGATGTTTCTTCCACTGAGGTTGAGTCTTAAAGCGCTTTCCACACAGTTGACATAAAAATGGTGTTTCATCCAAGTGGAGACGTTGATGAACTGACAAATAACTGCTTGTTGTAAATGATTTGCCACATTGCAAACAGGTGTAAGGCCGTTCCCCTGAATGGGTGCGCAGATGTACAACTACTGCTGACCTAGTTGTAAAACGGTGATTGCATATCTGACAGGAAAATGGTCGTTCACCTGTATGACCACGCATATGAACCTGTAACATTAAAATTAAATTAATAGTACTGCATCAGTAAAAGTCAATTACTAACACTTATGCACAAATCTTCTAGGTGAGATCTTCTTAGTTACTGTCATTTTGATTCTTATCTATTTCAGATGCCTAAAAACTAATAATACGTATTTCATTATATCGGTTTCTACTTTTCTGTCAACTGTATACTAAATATATTACTCATCCCTCACTGTTATTACTAATTACTATATCCTTGAGGCGGGAGAAATTTTCGTCAGAATACAAAGTGAATTGCAACTTTTACATTGTTGACTGACTCTTAAAGGAGTAATTAGAATAAGAAAGCACTTATGCTTTTGAATGTGAAACTGTCAAGTTCTTATTAAGAAAAATGAACACTTTTGATAATTAAGAAGTAGTGTTTAATACTCATTTGATTATATAAAATTTGCTTATAATTTAAGTCAGCAAGAGAATATAGTTTATACATAATTGAAAAATGCAAAATCTATTAATTTATGACAAGTTCTATTACTTTAACTTCACTATTTAAAAATTAACTTAGGCTTATATATCAATCCTCAGTCTAGCCTTGATGTTATCGTGGTTTGTCAAAAGTTTTCTTTTGGATAAATGCACTGTGTGACAGAATTATTATAGACTACCAAAATTTAATGCAATTATGCACGAGTGTGCTTGCACACACACACACTAACCCGACTAATTTACACTCAACGGACTACCCGGGAGAAAACAAATTTGCAGCCAATGGTCTTTGACTGAAGTCTTACGCCCCTTTGGGTTGAACCACTGTTCTCATGCTTTTTAGCACCCAATAGTTATCCTTTCTCTACACTATTTTTCCTCTAGTTTGTATGCCTCTTCCCCTCAGTAGGTAGTTTATACGCTTTTACTTACACTTCTCTCTTACATAATTTAATTACTTTACTCTTTCACTTATTTAAACTCTAGTGATCCAATCCCGATGGCCAAATGTAGATTTAAGAAGTATTCTCCAAGTGATGTGCGAGTCATGAGGCAAGCAGTTGCCATTTGTACTTTGGCACTCCTTCTACTCCTTCCAGCCCCAAACTTCTGCTTCCTTCTCTCCTCCTGCTCCTCCCTCCTCTGCTGCTGATTCTCCTCACTCACCCTATACTGCCAAGACTCCATATCCTTCCACTCTATTTCTACAGTTCCCTTGTCTGCCCTGGACATCCTACTTCCTTCCTATTCCTCCTCCTATATCTAATCCCCAGGGGCAATTCTTACCTTCTCCTGGCTATAGCTACCTTCCTATTCTTTCCCGTCCTTTGGCCTCTTACCCTCCTGTTCCAAACCTCAATGCTTCCCTTTCCTGTTCTACTTCCTACTCTGTTTTCTACCATTGTCCTCACTGGATTTTCTGGTGCACACTCCCCTGCACACTATGTGTGGATATGTGCCTTTTTGAGGGGGTACAGAGTTCAATTACAGCTCACCTTGTCCAAACCAACATGCTGTGATGCACATAATATATGTGGTGTGGTAGAGGCCATTAGGGCTGAGGTGAATAGAGGACATCTTTCTGTGTTGCGTGTTGTGCAGCTTAGACGTTACGACTGGTCCAAACACCTCTGCAGCTTTACTTGGCAAACCTGGCAATGGATGACCATCTTCACTGGTTGCAGAAGATCAAGCACGTGCTGCACTTTCCTATGAGACTGTAACCATATTGATAACCGATCATTCCAGTCCAGTGCAGTCGATGTCGGCAGCTTCAGCATGCTGCAGCAATGTATACCTCAAGCACATTTGGTTCTGTAGGGGCACAGCTGCCCACAATTCCTGGAGTTGTGATGTTCAACCACCTCAGAGGAAGTGCGCCTTGTGCCTTGGTTTGGGCCAAGGTACCATATACTGGTCTTGTCTTGAGTGCCAGAGGCAGATTTCGCAGTATACAACCTCTAGAAGACTGGCTGAATGGGTGGCATGTGCAGGAAGCCGCTCCCATGCAAGTATCACCTGCATTTTATGGTGCCAAGGCATCAACTGAGACAACTAAATGGCCTCATAGTTCCAGAGAAATTGCCAACCACTAAGTGAGCCACATTGGTCATCGGAACAAATCAACCATCTAGATCAAGATGACCAACGATCATTAACTGCAGCACCAATGGCAGATTTTCAAGAAATTAAGAGCGAGGGGAGGGGAATGCAAAATAGTGATCTGAAGGAGTCAAAGGATGCTAATGGGTATGGATAAGTAGGGGAACCGCTCTATTCTGGTCAGGTACCGAGATTTATGCAGCTGCTCCTTACCTCAGGATTTCTGGGAACATCAGGATTTCTAAGAACATTTCCCTGCACTAGAACCTCATGACATGGCTCTCTAGAGCACTACAGCACAAAGGACTGAGCTGAAAGAACTCCTTATTTCTAACAATATACATACATGTAGCTTTGGTCACCGAAATCTCATTTACAATCACACATTCAACCTTCCAAGTTACACCATTCACCATACAGATAGGGATAGGTACGGTTACAAGCAACATAATTATAAAACCTACTATTATTTATGACAGGCACTACTACTACACCTTTGAGCAGTAGAAGCAATGAGCATAGCCTAGACAATATCTGAGTGCCTATCACTTTTCGATCAAACATTTTCACAGGAATGGCTGATGAAATGCAGAACTTCTATGATAACGTTCTTGTATGTACATGACTGACAGAGGCTATCCTATTAAATTTCCTACAATTTCTACCTTTCTGATTGATGACTGATAGCAGCCTTGCATAAAGCCCTTGGCAAGGGCCAAAACTGACCAGGAAATAATAGGCCTCCCACTAGTGTCCTAATGAGTGATGATAAATGCCACTGTAAGATGAGTTAGGACACTGATGACCAACACACCTCAAAGGAAGATGACCTCAACAAACAACCTGCTTGAATGACTATCCGACATATTTCTGGGCCATCCTAGATTATAACCTGTTCTATCTGAAAAGATTAGAATCACTATAATTACACCGTGAACAAAATGCAGTTGGAGGCATGGCTTACCAACACTGGAGTCCTCTAGCTTTCCCCTTCTACCGTCATTTTAGACTGCCTTTCCTCCATTGTGCGGGCTGCACTAGTCATGTTTCACTTGCTTTCGCATTCACCGTTACATTCACTTTTTTGCATTTTCTGCTGAATCACTGCATTGTTCCTCAGGGTTTAAAGAAACTATGATTCTATTTGCTGACCGATTGTGAGGTCATGTCTGAGGTAATTATTTTTTGTTAACTTTGAAAATCAAAACAGTATTAAAATACACTCATTTCATGTGGTTTGCAATCTGTTGCATGCAGGAAGGGAGGGGTGGAAGTCACATGATGCTTAGATGGCGTGAAGGGGAGAAGGCTCTCCTCGCACATGCGCACACCAACCGCATTTTGTTTGTGATCTACCTGTAGCATATTTATGCAGTAACAGAGAACTAAGCAATAAATCACAACAGTAACATTAAACACTAGCAGATAAGCCTAAAACTGGCAAGACAAACCATGTGCAATGCTAGAAATTACATCACTCAAAAGTAATGTATGAATTTCACTTGATCTTGCTCAGGTTTCATGGACTCCATTAAGATGTAAAACTTGATATGCTTATTTTCCATTTTAGTAGCATTCACATACTACCCACAGTGCTATGTGAGACCCAACAAGATGGAAAAATGCACATACTAACATTGGAGGAGTTTTGCAGTGGATACATATGGTCCCCTTCATAGTGTAAGGAACCCCACATTGTTCGCCACATGGGTCTCTACTTATAGCCGGGTCTTTTCTCTCTACAGTTAAAAAAAAAAAGTATAGCTTTCTAAAGTAGCTGAGCCAATCATATTTCATCTCTTGGTCTGAACCATTCCCAAGACCCTCACAAAGGAGTGGAATTCTCCATTGTTTCCCTGAAGACGAAGATGATGGAAGCCTTTGAAACAATGGAGGTACAACACTTGACTTGAAGTCTGACAGCCATTTTAGATAAAATATTTGTTAAGAAAATCTCATTTATTATGAATTACATATCATTCTTGTTCAAAAAATACCAATAACAGAATTTTTCTATGAAACACCACACATATATATTAAGTAGTAAGAGCAGATGTAACTCTTATTAACTTATAAAAGTTAAATTTAATATTAGGAACTAAATCAACATTATTCATAAACATGCAGTATATTGTGCACAACTAACCTGGAGATTATCACTTTGAGTGAATTGTTTCTGGCAAATTGTACAGGTGTATGGTTTTTCACCACTATGAACACGCAAGTGTTTACGCAACTTTCCAGTGTCTCGAAACACCTTCCCACACTCTACACAGCACACACATTTTGGGCCCTTCATGTGATTATGTTCATTTTTCCAGTGCTTACTGAAGGTTCGTACATCAACAAATTCCAGGGCACAAAGTCCACATTTGTAAATTCGATCACTGGGATCAGTTAATGTTAATCCAAATATCTCATTTACTTCTTCGTTGCTGAAATATAAACACATATCTCAATACCTGTGACTATTGTGCAGTACTTCATATTGAAACAAATTTCACTTCAGTATCTGTCTTATTATTACTCAGAATGTTTTAAGTATACAACTCAACATAAAACGGATTGAAAAAAACAATGTAAAAGAGACAGCAAACAGAAGTGTATATAATATTTCATACTTAACTCAGTTAACAATAACAATTCACTATTAAGCAAAACACAATTCAGTATTAACACAATTTATTAGCTGCAAGAGAAAATTATACAAGTAGATGAATAACACACTAATTTCATCTGTGGCTCTTTCACAAAGAAACCATGGTTTGAATCCTGGTGCTTCAGTAGCAATTTTAATTTGATTTAGTCCAAGTCTTCATTTCTGACTAGTTCGTGAAACATATAGCCAAGTTCTAACTTGGTTTGGGATTTGTATTAAAAATATTAAGTTCCTTCATTCCATTTCCATCACCTCTGAGAACATATATTACATGTGGGGTAAAAACAATATATTAAATAAATAAATAAATACTGTATTTTATTGCATAATCCCCCCCCCCTTTTTTCTTGAAAAATTTCCTTAAAAACACTGGGGAGGGAATTATGCGAGTGGTGCTTCTAGGAATTCAGAAAGGAAGGGAAACCATGTAGTTATTATGTAAAAGTTATATATATACAGTAATTTGTGAATGAACTGGATACATACCACCGTTTCATTGGGACTACAATGTATTGTTTCATTCTTTTCTCTGACTGTTCTGTGGTCTCACTTTTGTCACTATCATCACTATTTTCATTCATATCTGGCTCAGATAACATATCTTCATTTTCACTATTCCACAACATGTCATCCTCAGAACCACAAATGGCACAAGAAATTCCATTCTTTTTAAACTCTTCTTAACATCGGCACTAATTTTCTCCCATACAAGGATTATCCACTCGCACATCGTCAGTATTGATGGCTTCCTTATCTTGCCTCCTGAAGTGAGCTGATTTTTTTTTCTTTTTTTGTAATTTTACGTCCTCCAACGTTAAGTCATATCAGACGATGAATGGAATGGGTGAAATGATGCTCAAATGAGCCCAGGGTCCATAGAGCTTAGAGTTATCCGACATTCGTCTTTCAGGATAAGGGAAAACCCCAGAAAAAACCTTATCCAGGTAACTCACCCTGACCGAGATTCGAACTCGAGACCTCTTGAACGTGAGGCAGACTCGCTACCACCACGCTACCGAGGTGGGCGAAGTGAGCTGATGAGCTGCTACCATCCATTCTGAATACAGATGTCGAAGATATTCTTTGAAGGGTTTGTTGATGCTGACATCTAAAAGTTGAAGAATGGACGTTAAACCTCCAGGGATGATGACAGGATGGGACTTCATTCATTTCATTTTCTCCTTTACAGCCTCCACCATGTGACCTCGGAAACCTTCTAGGACAAGAAGGGACTTCTTTTGTAACAATGCCCCTGGTCATCTTCTCCAGACTTTCTCGAACCAATCCACCATCAAATCTGCTGTCATCCAGCCCTTTTCCTAAACTCGCAAGTGAATTTCATGTGGGGTAGTCTCCTTTGCTAAGGTCTTCCTCTTAAGTACGTAATTTATTCACCTTAGAAATTGATACAATTTTTGGCTTCATCAAGAAAGAAAGGAAAATAAAAACAAGAAAATTATATATGTGTACTATTTACAAGAAACTACATACAAACAGTATTTAGAGTTAGTTTTGCAATGTAACCATGTGGTTGAGTATAATTTAAATACTTCTGTTTATTAATATATTATTTACAATAAATTTAATCCATTTGAATCAGTCTAAATGCATCACATTAGAAGGAAATACCCACTAATACCTCATTTACAGAGTAGTATTTGTGCTTCATTAGGATAGTTTTTATTTTCTTCCTATATTGATGTGTATTGCATTCAGTTAATCCCTTACTTAGTTTGTTATATAATTTTACGCCCTGATGGTCTATGGATTTTTAATTTTTTGAAGTTCTTTGACTAGAAAGATAGATATGTTGTGTTTTCTTTTACAGTGACTGTGGTATTCCATGCTCATTTTAAAATCACCTATGTACTTATGTATAAAACAAACTGTTTCTAAGATGTACAAACATGGTAGAGGTAGTATATTCAATTTTTGAAAAAGTGATCAACTAGGTGTGTAGTGTGGTGCACCAATATAATTTGAATTATTTTCTTTTGTAGTTTAAATATCATTTGTAAACTATTGTCAGTAGAACCCCAGAATGGTATGGCATACGTGATAATTGACTGTACATAGCCACAATATATAGTTTTTAATGCCGTATTTGTGATTATGTTACTTAGACATCTAAAAGCAAATATTAATTTACATAGTTTTTGCAGACAGATAAGTTGTATGATCCTTCTATTTTAGCCTTGAATCAATCATACCACCTAGGAATTTTGTGTTATCTACTTTGCAAATAGGATTATTGTAAATTGAAATACTGGATGTTTCATTAACAGATGTGACACTAAAAGTTTATGAACAAAGTTTTATTGGAATTTAGCCAATTTGCAAGTTTACCGATCAAGGTTCTTACCTGATCATTTAGTTGTATCAGGTTATTGTGTGAGAAAAGTAGGTTTATATCATCAGCAAACAGCACCGTGTGGCATGGATCAAGAATCTTTGGAAGATCATTGATGAATAACAGGAACAGCAGAGGCTCCATGACTGAGCCTTGCGGTACTCTACAGATAATTACTTTTTCTTTGGACCTAATGGAGGATATTTCTACATACTGCTTTCGGTTTGATAACTAGGAAATAATGCACTTCTTAGCAACACTGCGTAGACCGTAGCTTTCAAGTTTGCTAATTAGTAACTCGTGATTTACACTATCAAAGGCTTTGGTAAGATCTATAAATAAACATAAAGCTAACTGGAAATTAATTGTTCTTTCACACTGGCCGTGTGTAAGCTAAAGTATGGAAAGATAGAGTCAGACTGAAAAATTCAATGCCATAGCTGGGATTTGAACCACAGATCCTCTGGTTGCCGTCCAGCAGCTCTAACCTTTGAGCTACTATGGCCGATATGACATTAAATTCTCCAACTGACTCGTACTTTTCCCGGTAAACCACTTAGGAGTTCTCATAAACAAATGAGACAACTACCTTAATGACGACTTAAAACGTGTAAGTACTTTAAGGCCCGGGCTTTATAGTTAACCACTATTAGGTCAATTAATGGAAATTAATTGTTCTTTCACACTGGCCGTGTGTAGGCTAAAGTATGGAAAGGTAGAGTCAGACTGAAAAATTCAATGCCATAGCCGGGATTTGAACCACGGATCTTCTGGTCTCCATCCAGCCACTTTAACCATTGAGCTACTATGGATAAAAGATGAATAACATCCTAATGCTACAATGAAAGCACTAATTCATATAATTCTAGCATGGCAATAAAATTATATATATTAAACTATTAAGAAAACCTTTATAGGTACATAGTTTCGGTTTAAATTCAAATGCAACAAATGCAAACCTGAAGTTTTCATTATATTTCAGTATCAAAAAGTTCAATAGACCCATACTTAACAAGAAAGTTTATATTTCTTTAAGCTTTGAATGTTTGTATGCTCTTACACCCACCTTTTCTCTAGCATTCCATTCTCTGGAACAGCTTTATCATCCTTAAGAACTACCTCTTCATGTTTGATTCTTACTTCTTCACTATTTATTTCAGACCAGTCCAAAAGTGACTCAACAGGTTCCTCTTTTATAGTTACCTGCTGCAAAATGAAACATATTACATTAATTGGACTCCTGTAAACAAATTCAGTTTATTTTAAATAGAATATTTTCAACTAACAAGTCACCCTTTTTTCATTTTCCCTACTATTTACAGTAAGTAGCAGAAGTATTGTATTTCATTCAAAAATATGGTATTCAGATTTCATAAAAAATACATTTTGAGACTCCTTGATTCTAAAAAAAGCAATCTTAGTAGAACGTTTGCATACATGTATATGTATGTGTGATGCAAGTATGCTTGCGGCATATAGATAGATAATTTATTCACCTTGTAAACCATACATTGTACATGAGTACTATGATATAAGACATGTCAAATTGTGAATTTACGTGCAATTAACTATACTTGTAAATTAACAAGTAATATCCAATAAGGACTATATCTGTCTATGAACAGCATAACTGAGAAATGTAAAATTGGTTAAACATCAAACTTAGCATTTAAGTTAAGCATCTTTTAAAAATGCAATACAAAGATTTCCAACAATAAAAAAACTATCACCCTAAATAAGCCCTTATATAAATGAAATACTTTCAAATTTCAATGGCTTTAATAATTCTGATTAAATTAAGGGGAGGCATCGGTGCAATTTCGTCAAAAATGACAAAAAAGGACATTTTCCGTTTTTTGTATTAAAACTATGTTTAAACATTGTAGTTTCAGAATCTGTAGCACCATTTAAACAGCCACTACGTCATTATTCAAATGCCCATGTGTGGGTGGGCGTGGCCATTTATATTGCTTTTTCTAGTATGTTATAAAGAAATTCTCACGTTTAAACTATGCGGTTTGATTCTGTAACTGTGGTAATGTGCAGAGACATCTTGTGGATGTTTGTGGAAGCTACTGAACTTGTCCGCTACCATTTTCTATATATTATTTCCCACTTACTACTTTTGAAAGTAAACAAACATTTCCACTGGCATGTAATGTTTGTGAAATATGGTTTACATGCAAGTGAAAGCTGTGGATAGCAGCTTATATTAAATTATTGTTGTTAAGAATAGGAATAAAGCCTGATTTAACATTGTAGTGCTTTCTTGTTGCAACAGTAGGTATATGATTCATACCAGGTTAGGTTAGGAGTACAGTGGCTATTTCGAAGCAAAATATAATGATATATATGGTTTTCTAGCCATAATAGTAAGTAATGATACTAGAATGCTCTGCTTGAGGTAAATGTTAAGTGAAAACATATTATAGCCCAAGAGTTAACAGTGATTCTAGTAGGTCACCTTTTGATGTAAATAGAAGAATGGTTTATGTATTTCTGGGCATTGGTAAGGGTCATATTTCTATGCAAAAGTTTTGTATGACCATGGGTATGAATTGCATGAACTATTCTACTTACAATTTCCATTTCATAGACAAAAATAGAGATTAGTTAGTACTATTCTAAGGGAAAGTTGCATTAAAGGAGAAACACAAAATGCTAATGAAATTTTCCATGGAGTAAATGTCACAAAGAAGTTTTTGTATTAAGAAAGAAATTGCAAATTGCAGTGATTGCAGCTGTTAGTGAATTTAATATGGGTTATAAAGATAGACTGAAAGTTAAGGCAAAAGTTGCAGCAAGCAAAGTAAGTCCTGCTAGCAAGAAAATTAACAGCATTAGGGATAGGTGAAAGCTAAAACAAAGTGCTCAGAGTTCATTGAGCAAATATAAATCTGCCAAGCAGCAGTTAAAGGTGACTAAATTAAAAGAAGAAGAGGATAATAAACTAGCTGAGTGGTCTTCATATAGTGCAGGAGGGTTTAGAAACACAGAAAAAAAATGTAGTTTATATTTAGAGCTTCTAACTAGATTTTTCTTCATGTCCACCTTTTAGCATTTTTAATACTCCTTACAGTCCAGACACTAAAGTTTTCAATGAATTTCTTTAAGTTTTGCATATATGTATATTCCTAAATAAGTTTTCTGTAAAAATTGGTATCAGTATGGCTGTATATGAAAAAATTAATAATGATTGGTATTGAAAAAAGAAAACTGACAAAACTTCAAGAAAATTCTATCATATTCCTTAAATTTTCTCCTCCAGAACCATTAGACATGGGCAAATGAGTATATACATATATAGTTTTGTAACTATTATCTAAAGGAACCAGAATCCAAAGTTCCAATCATTTATAACAAAAATTGTAGAGAATGTAAAGAATGTAAAGAAATTGCAGCAAAAAATTAAATTATCACTTTTTTGGTAAAAACTATTGTAGATAGAAAAATTATAAAAAAAAAAAAGGCCAAAGGTAACCAAATTAAAGAGAAAGAAGGTAATAAGATAGCTGTAGGGCCTGCATATGATGCATGGAGTTTTCAAAGTAAAGAAAGTAGTGTAATTTCAATCTAAATCTTTAAATTCATTTTTCTCCACTTTCAATTTTTGAACATTTTTGTATCTTCAAAATGCTCCAACTTCTGCAATTCTCAACGAATTTGTATTAAACTTTGCATACATATTCCTAAATAAATGTTTAATAAAAGTTGGTATTTTTGTTTATTTAAATTGAATAGTTTATTTATTATTGAATTTTAAATCTCAAAATTGCAAAAAAATTAAGAAAAATTTAATATATTCACACATAAAAAAATTTTTTCTCCAAAAATACTTGATACACACTTTAAAAGTATAGCAACTTTTATAACTGATGTACAGAGAAACCTGAATCTAAAATTTAAAGTTTCTAAAAGAAAAACTGTATGACCTGGGACTTTTTATATAACATACAAAAATCATACTCTAAAAAGCACTAAATATCTTTTTAAAAAAAACTATTTAAGATAGAAATTTGAATTTTGAAAGCTTAACTAGATTCCCTATACCCCACCTAATAACAAAATTTCAAGCAGTTCTGATGTAAACTCTGGATTTTAGCATTTTTCACAGATGCCTCCCCTTAAATTACCAAATGTTTAAAATATGTTTAATACATATCAAATATATGACTTGTATTTTCTGCGAATAACCTCTGAAGTCCACGTCATTCTGAATTACTTCCGCTCTGCAGCATAGGTGGTTGCGTGTCTGCCTCACGTTCAAGAGGTTCCAAGTTTGAATCTTGGTCAGTGTGAGTTATCTAGATGGTTATTTCCAGGGTTTCCCCTTATTCTGAAAGATGAATGTTGGGCAACTCTAAGCTCCATGGACCCTGGACTCATTTGAGCATCATTTCAACCAATTCATTCACCGTCCAATATAACTTAACGTTGGGGCGGACGAAAATTACCAAAAAAAAAAAAAAAAAAAAAAATAATAATAATAATTCAGTTGAATTTAGGTCTGGCTTAACCCTTTTTTTTTGCCCCTGGAGATTTCTTAACAAGCCATTCCAAATAACAAAAAAATCTGATATATATCAAATTGAATGCT
Source organism: Mantis religiosa (assembly GCA_030765055.1). Classification (NCBI taxonomy): domain Eukaryota; kingdom Metazoa; phylum Arthropoda; class Insecta; order Mantodea; family Mantidae; genus Mantis; species Mantis religiosa. The sequence goes on from CM060953.1 coordinate 79,294,252, forward strand.
GTGACTGTAGTCAAATTTATATTGGAAAAACCAAAAGAAATTTAGAAACAAGAGCAAAGGAACACTTTAGGAACACAAAATACAAACAATTAGAAAAATAAGCAGTTGCCATGCATTTTTGGGAAAAAAACCACAACATAAATCCAGAACCAGAACTACTAAAACATACATCAGGAAAACAAGAACTTTCCACATTGGAACAAATCTTCATTTTAAAAAATAGGAACAAGGTATTCAGTTTTGACATCCCCCAGAAAGATTTGTTCAGTAAGTTCCTCGAACCACCACCAGAGGAGACCTATGACAAAATATCACCAGCTACACCACTGAGAACCAGTTGATGTCTGGTTGACAATGGAGGCAAATAGCCTCTGAAACATGTTCCGGGAAAATTTAAAAGTGTTGTTTAGTGTCATTAATCGACTCCCTTTAAATTTAATTTATTACAACACTGTTTTTAACACTTCCATGAAAGAAATCACTAATGTATTTGATGAAAGTTTTAAAACAAACATAAAAAATTGTAGCTAATGTGATGTTATTATAGTCTCACGGAGAGATTACATAAAGGTACATAATATATATTTATTGCAAACTAAAAAAATTACAAACCCTGGGTTTAATAAGCATGCTGCACATTGTACTTTTGTTGAAAACACTTTGGGAGCCATTAAGTATGGTAAGTGTGATTTCAAAATTTACAAGCATTTGTGTTTGCCTTTCTTGATACGCTGAACAGTGGTGGACTATTTACAGGAGTTTGAGGTATGGCGTTTACTGAATTAAGCTTCAAATAGAATTTATGTATTATTAATTTTTAGATGAGTCTAAAAATTAATAATTATTTCGCTTCACTGTGGTGTTCCAATACAGTTAAATCTCGAGAATTTATGTATATTTAGTTTTTATTTTTCAATTCAATTCAACTTTTTCTGTTCTGGTGTAGGCAAAAGGTTCCTTTATTTTTAGCATTTCTGTTGCCACAAGTTCACCAATCACATAATTTTCATGTTTTATCAACGTTTTATTTTCACATAATTTCCCTATCATTTGCATTGTTAATACAGCTGCATCCATAAAAACATCAACTTTACGGTTTCTTGTTATGGATGATTTGTTGCATGGGTTCTTATGTAGGTATGTGTCACATGCAGTATACTGGATTAGTATTTCCATGATTTGCATTTGATCTTCTGAATCTATAAAAGCTATGCTCACAGTGCCATTCTACTAACAAAGACAAGTATAATCCAGTACTAGTGGGTATTTTGTACTCTGTATAGCAGACTATAAACTTGTTAATTTCAACCATAATTTAGGGGAAGAAATACATTTATTTTCCAATGGCAAACTGGCCTCCGGAACATGCTCCAGAAAATTAAAGAGTGAGAGTTTAATGTTACTATTTTCTATTTTAAATAAAAATTTAGTTTTATTATTTCTCCAATTTTAAGGAAATCTTACTGAAGTAGATTAGCAAGAAAAACAACAAGGCTTCCAAAAAAGTGGTACTTCCCTTCTGTGTGAGAGTGCTGGACAGAAAGCATGTTGTAATAAAGCCCCTGCTAATAGTGAAAGTTTTTTTTATTTTGCAAATAAACTTTCAGTATTGTACTGTTAGCAATGGTGGAAAAATTCTACAATTTTGTTTCATTACTATAGGATTCCAAGAACAAATTCTGGATGGGGAAGTGTTTATAAGTACAGTGGATAGACTGGAAAACAACAGATTAAATCAAAATTGAATCGAGAATATATTGACACATTGCTTCACTCACACTGTTTATTCACAGGACATGTTTCAAGAGCTCTTGCTCCTATCCTCAGCTGATACTCGACTAGTGCAAGTTGTAGTGGTTTCTTCCTTCTCCGTATTGTCAATAGATGGCGTGATGTACTTGTCAAAGATGTCCGGTGGTGGAGTTTCAAAATTCATGACTTTATGACGATTTTTGTTAATGAAGATTTTTTCCCATACGGAAAGGTCTATGGGGTGATTAACGTATTTTATTAGAGATGTTTCCAAATTGATGTCATGTCTAGTATTCAAAAAATGAAAAGCCACTGCTGATTTTTCTGTTTCACCATTTTTAATGTTTCTCATATGTTCTTTAGTTCTGATGTTAATATTTCTTTTTGTTTTTCCTATATAAATTTTAGGGCAAGTTTCACATTTGATCTCATAGATTCCTGGTTTTTCTTTGGTAGTGATTGAATTTTTGGGAGGGCCTTTTAACAAATTTCTGATATTAAACCTATTTTGAGGTGCAAGAGTTATGTTGTGTTTTGAGAAGATTTTTTGGAATTTGTTATAGGCTGATGGGTGGAAGGTAAATTTTTTAAAAAGTTTTTTCTCTTTTTCTCCTGTAGGTTCTAGGGTGGTGGTTTCTTTTATTTTCTTAGCTTTGTTGAGTCTGTTAACAGTTTTGTCTACTAAATTTGGGTTGAAACCGTTGGATATAGCTACTTTTTTATGTGTAGGTATTCTTCTTGATAATCTTCTCTGTTTAGTGGAAAGTTGATCATTCGAAAGATTAAACTTGAAAATGGCATGTTGGTGTTGTTTTGGGTTGAAACTGTTGTTCTTAATGTAATTATCTGTGTGTGTCGGTTTCCTGTAGATACCAAAAGTGAGTTTGTTGTTCATTTTTTTGATCTTGATGTCCAAAAAGGGGAGCACACCATCCTCTTCTGTTTCCAATGTAAATTTTATAGCTGGATTTTGTATATTCAAAAGTTTAAGACCATCTTGTATGAGTTTTTTAGGTACTATTGCAAAAATGTCGTCAACATAGCGATACCACACTTTGAAATAATTTGGAAAAGCTTTTGTGATATGTGTTTCAAAAGCACTCATGAATAAATCTGCCAAGAAGGGAGACAATGGGTTGCCCATAGCTAGGCCCGTTTTTTGTTTATAGATCTGTCCATTAAAGCTGAAAAAATTTTGATTGATACAAATTTCTGTAAGTTGTGAAAGTTCTTCTATTTCTTCAGGTGTTATTTGTATTGATTCCAGCCATTTTTTGAGAAGTGGAATAAGCTAATTGGTCGGTATACTTGGATATAAAGAAATGACGTCAAAGGAAACTAAAGCATCTGTAGAGTTGATCTTTGTGTCTTTCAGGAGATTTAACAATTCGAAAAAATGGACAACCTTTTAAACGGAAAAGAATTTGTTAAACTAGAAAACAATCCATTAAAGAAAGCATGCAAATCTGTGGAATTAGCAATTAAAAACAGTAAAATCATGACTAAAAGAGATAAATTGAACAATAAAATAGACAGTCCAAAAACACCATACATATATGGTTTACCCAAAACACATAAACCTGAAATTACCCTCAGACCAATAATTAATGACATTGATGCACCCACTTACCAACTATCAAAATGGCTGGTTCAAATCTTCAGATCCTTCACAAAATTTGAAAATTTAAGTATCAAAAACTCGTTTGAATTGTTAAATCTCCTGAAAGACACAAAGATCAACTCTACAGATGCTTTAGTTTCCTTTGACGTCATTTCTTTATATCCAAGTATACCGACCAATGAGCTTATTCCACTTCTCAAAAAATGGCTGGAATCAATACAAATAACACCTGAAGAAATAGAAGAACTTTCACAACTTACAGAAATTTGTATCAATCAAAATTTTTTCAGCTTTAATGGACAGATCTATAAACCAAAAATGGGCCTAGCTATGGGCAACCCATTGTCTCCCTTCTTGGCAGATTTATTCATGAGTGCTTTTGAAACACATATCACAAAAGCTTTTCCAAATTATTTCAAAGTGTGGTATCGCTATGTTGACGACATTTTTGCAATAGTACCTAAAAAACTCATACAAGATAGTCTTAAACTTTTGAATATACAAAATCCAGCTATAAAATTTACATTGGAAACAGAAGAGGATGGTGTGCTCCCCTTTTTGGACATCAAGATCAAAAAAATGAACAACAAACTCACTTTTGGTATCTACAGGAAACCGACACACACAGATAATTACATTAAGAACAACAGTTTCAACCCAAAACAACACCAACATGCCATTTTCAACAGTTTAATCTTTCGAATGATCAACTTTCCACTAAACAGAGAAGATTATCAAGAAGAATACCTACACATAAAAAAAGTAGCTATATCCAACGGTTTCAACCCAAATTTAGTAGACAAAACTGTTAACAGACTCAACAAAGCTAAGAAAATAAAAGAAACCACCACCCTAGAACCTACAGGAGAAAAAGAGAAAAAACTTTTTAAAAAATTCACCTTCCACCCATCAGCCTATAACAAATTCCAAAAAATCTTCTCAAAACACACCTCTCTTGCACCTCAAAATAGGTTTAATATCAGAAATTTGTTAAAAGGCCCTCCCAAAAATTCAATCACTACCAAAGAAAAACCAGGAATCTATGAGATCAAATGTGAAACTTGCCCTAAAATTTATATAGGAAAAACAAAAAGAAATATTAACATCAGAACTAAAGAACATATGAGAAACATTAAAAATGGTGAAACAGAAAAATCAGCAGTGGCTTTTCATTTTTTGAATACTAGACATGACATCAATTTGGAAACATCTCTAATAAAATACGTTAATCACCCCATAGACCTTTCCGTATGGGAAAAAATCTTCATTAACAAAAATCGTCATAAAGTCATGAATTTTGAAACTCCACCACCGGACATCTTTGACAAGTACATCACGCCATCTATTGACAATACGGAGAAGGAAGAAACCACTACAACTTGCACTAGTCGAGTATCAGCTGAGGATAGGAGCAAGAGCTCTTGAAACATGTCCTGTGAATAAACAGTGTGAGTGAAGCAATGTGTCAATATATTCTCGATTCAATTTTGATCTAATTTGTGCTTCGCTGTCCCTACGCTTCTTTCAAGTTTATACTTTGAACAGATTAAATCTTCTGCAAGATCAACCACTACCAGTACTCCAAATTAGTGACAGATGACACTTTCCCGCTAACCACCAGAATTTTGAAACCATATAGCAGGTCTCCTGGAAGAATATTCAATTACAGGCAATTAAAGCCTGAAATTAGTTAAAGACATATTTGGAATTGTGTGTTCTGTGTTGAGTGTATTCTGAATATGAGTGTTAAAATGACAATTTCAGTAACAATGGCATAATCTTTTAGCAAGAAATGCAGGAATCTATACTGCCCCAGGGTTGTTTGATTTGAACTACTCTACATGGTGCCTGGAGAGACAAAGCAGAAGTACTTGGCTTTCGATCTTTAGAAAGACCTACTAGAAGAAGCAATTACATACCCTAAATTCAAGATAATATAACATATATAACAGAAATAATAACATAATAAGAGATCACTGAAAGACAAAATGCCTCCACTCAAAAACAGGGATACATCAAATAGACTTTTCTGATTTCCACCAAGTAGATGGAAAAATAACACAAAACCAGAATCAAGAAACAGTTTAGAAATATTAAATTCAAAGCATATTTTTAAACCATAATCCAGAAATAATCCAGTTAAAAAACATTTACATAAAATCTGCAAATATTCAAAGTTAACTGATAGAAATTAATCACTAGCCATATTATAGGCAAATGTTTTGGATAGAAAGAGCCAAACTGAAAAATTCAATACCACAGCCAGGATTTGAAACACAGATATCCTGGTTTCCATCTAGTCGCTCTTACCCATTGAGCTACCATAGCCAACGTGCCATCATCACATTAAATTCTCCAACTGACTCATATATTTTCCAGTAAACCACTAGGGGCCATTTGTAGCGACTTATTATTGTAAGTACTTGAGTCCAAAACCTTAGCCTATATATGTCTAGTGTGAAGGAATGACTAATTTCCATCAATTAACTTAAATTTGGCACTCAAGTACTTACAATAGTAAGTCACCACAAACGGTGTATCTCGAATACGAGAGCCCCTAGTGGTTTACTGGGAAAATATATGAGTCAATTGGAGAATTTAATGTCACAACGGCACATTGGCCATGATAGCTCAATGGATAAGAGCGAAACCAGGAGATCCTTGATTCAAATCCCAGCCATGGCACTGAATTTTTCAGTTTGACTATCTGTTCAATCAAAATGGACAATTTGCCAAAAAACAAAATTTGCATAATGAATTTTGAAGTACTGTGCAATACCAACTCAACAAATTCATCATCCAACCAATCCACAAGTTACCTATAGGCACACCGATTTCTCTATGACTGCACTGGAGCTGCCGCTGCATCTCTTGCCATTCCAGGCATTTCTGAGGATAGGAACAAATGATTCCCAAATGTGTTCTAACAATTATAAGTTAGGTGTAGTGTTACAATTCTGAATATTATGACTTCATATAACTCTATACTTACATCAATTTCTTGCTTTACTGTTGTCAATAGTATAGATTCTGGGGGTGGAAGTGACTCTTCCTCTCTTGTTGCATTTGCCATGACCATATATAATGGCCATTGGATCACTTAATAAAATCTGCAACATAAAAGAAATGTTTTAAATTAATTTGCACATTTACCAAGCTTCATTTAGAACAAAGGAACAATGAACAGTAATATAGTAAAATCTATCTACCAGAAACCTGGGCAAACAGAAAATAAATCTCGGAATGATGCTATTTCCTATGATAAATAATAATCTAAACCAGAAAACTGACTCATGTAGAAATGGACCTCAAACAGTTTGCTTAATGCGTAAATGTACAGCTATATTAAATTTGTTAGGTGATAGATATTGTCACGGCAACAGGCATAAAAGTTTCGGCACAAATAAGAAAACAGTCGGTGGATAAAGTTTCATGGTAATAATGAGCCTTGCTAAGCAGTTAATGATAGCGCGGCTATTGTAAACAAGTGCCGTCAAGCAGAGATAACTGAGGTAAAGGACTTGCCAGCATAGATTAAGTTACGCTTCTAGAATGTGATAGAATATTTGGTTTCTTTATTCTTCCGGAAATTTCTGGACTGATAGAGATTGTTCAGGTTCTGGCTTATTGTAGAACAATCTAGAGTTATGAATTAGGTATTTAAGGACGTAATGGCTCACAAAGTTAGTTGTTGTAAAACAGTGAGTTGTAAACAGAGTAAGCAGAGAACAGCTGAGAGTGTTGTTGAAAAGACAGTTAAGTTGTTGTAACGAGAGCTAATGTAATCAGCTGTCACGGTTTGTTATTGTCATCGACCTTGGAAGATTGTGTTATTATGTGATGTAATGTTGTTTGTGAGAATTGAACAGTGTATCTCTACGGAAATAAAGGAGATTTTTAATTTCTGCAACTCTGCCTTTTAATTCTACAAACCCACAAAGTCACAATATTAATTTTGAACACACCTGTACTTGCACTAAAGTTTTAAGAACCATTTGTGTGAGATATCACTTGGCACAAGTTATGTGATACCTATCAGACAATCTATTAGAAAAATTGTAATTAAAGTTGAAAATGCAGCAAAATGCATATTAAAACTTATATTTTATTTGCAGACTTTTATTTCAACTTATTCTCTTATTTTAATTGTATGTAATCACATTCTTACTTTCTCTACATATGTAGTTACAGTAAGAAGAGGAAGTATGGTATAGTACCAAAAAATTAATACTGAGATTTCACCATGAATACATATTTAGACTTGATGTGTGTTTGGAGGAATTTAGTAACAGTGACGTCAAAATTAATATAAAAATTATTTGTGGTTGGTTTATTGACACTCGTCACTTACTTTTTCATATATTTATGAGAGACTAGTTTCAAAGGCCCTGGCCTCCATTTCCTTGGGAAGAGATTGAAAATGGAGGCCAGGGCCTTTGAAACTAGTCTCTCATAAATATATGAAAAAGTAAGTGACGAGTGTCAATAAACCAACCACAAATAATTTTTATACATATTTAGACTGCCTGAAAAAAAAAATAAATAAGGTTTGTGCATGTGTATCTATGCAAAACAAAGCTCTTCAAGCAAATAACCCACACACAAACTAAGTTTTGAATAGAAAATGTTTCAAACTTTTTTGATTTTCTCAAAAATCTGATGATTCTGATTTTGCTCTAATGATTTTGATTAAAATACCATATGTATTTCTGTACACGGTTTTATTAATATACAACCGTTTTATCAGATGGAAACTTGTGAAAACTGAAAAAGAATACTAGAACAATCACATTCTGTTCCAGGCAGGTTTTATATAGTGAAAAATATTGCAGCTGTCCTAGACTAGAATGCATCCTGAGTCTCTAAAGCTTGCCATAAGCATGTTATTCTTTACAGAAACAACATGGCATTTCACTTCCTAAGACAACTTGTGTGCAATTGTGGTGAAAATTTTGTTCAATAAAATAAAATAAAAATGATTACACATCCTTTAACTGTAAATGAAAGAAAATAAGCAGTTTAATTTAAACACTAAATGGTACACACACTTGAGGTAAACAAAACAGGGGTATAGTAGATACAGAAAGTTTAGATGCATATGTAAGCTTTCAATGAAAATCAATAAAAATATGATACGAAACACATACATGGTGTAACACCTAAACTTGATATACAAAAAATCTATTTTCATATTACTGCTAGGAAAGCTTCAAGTCGTGGTTGATAAACAGAACCAATTCATTTTATTTTAATTTACAGTTATGTATCTTCTACAACAAAATGAAAGAAATACAATACAATATTAGTTACATTACACTTAGCTGAGAGATGCTCATAAGTTGGTGACTTATTATGTGTTTCAAACAGGAAGAGTTTTGGAGACCAGCTAATCAGATGCCGGATCACACTCAGCGTTGCCAGCTTGTTACCCCACTCCTTTTATCTCTCCCTCCCCCTCCCCCTCCCCTCCCCCTATCTCGCACTCATACAACATGCGGGTCTGCTTGCCAAAGACGTAAGGGTAAGCAAATTATATTTTACAAACTTTTACAATGATGCAGTTACCAAAATCAAAATTGGAAAGAGCATTTTCGCAAATTATGTATATTTTTAAATACTGTAGCTGTATTTATAGTTTATGAATTACCTGTTTGTCTAATCTAATGGAACTGTCAGTGATTCAACCATATCGCTGTCAATGTCACTTCTGTTAAGAGACAATTCGTCATTGTCACTGTCTTCATCGTCTGAGTTTTGCAAATTTATGACTTTAGGTTCCAAAGACTTGTCACGTGCATTTCTTTTCTTAAAATTGTCTTCTTTAAGGTTTTCTGCATTCCTTACGTAGATTTCCCAGTCCTGTTGTGTTACCTTGTCAATTTCTTCATGAACAAGTCGTTCAATTTCCGTCACTTTAAAAGTATTATTTCTGTTTGCAACCCCCCTTTATATTTGAGCCCATACCAACTCAATTGGATTATATTGGCAGTGGTAAGGTGGGAGGCATATTACCTCGTGTCGCATTTCAATGCAAGTTGATCCAGCTGATACACTTTTTCCATGTTTTTAAACGGAAGTACTCTTTGCAATAACTCACTTTTAGTTTCTGTTTCCAAAAATTCAACCCCCCTTTTTTTGTAACCATTCAACAATTTCGTTTTTTCTGCTGGCCGAATTCGATACTTTATTTGCAATAACCGAATGATACGGTACATTATCCATTATAATAATGCTTCCCTCTTCTAAATAATTTAAGAAACCATTCTTTAAATGTATCAGCTTTCATCTCTTCATAATAGTCTGAGGTATTTTGGAGGGAAAAATCCATTTACTTTCTGGCAGGAACCCTGTCTTAGCAGATCCAGCATTACAAATGATGAACCGACTGCCTTTTCCATCAGGTACCTTTAGGCAACCCTTTTTTGAGGAGTCTTGCCAGATTGACTTTTGAATATGGTTTTTATTTATCCATGTCTCATCTAAGTAAAAGATAGGTCTCGCATCAGCAGAATGTCTAATTTCATGCATTTTGCATAAGAATTTTAATCTTGTCACAACAATGTTACTCCTCTCCATTAAAATTGATGCCCATCATTTGTCTTTCTGTACCTGAACCCTAATCCCCTCAAAATTCTAAAAGTCGATGATTTTGACCCAATGTATGAAATTTTGGTTCTAAGAGCGCAAGTTACTTTTTGTATAGTTGGAAATTCACCTTGACCATAAAACTCAAACACAGTTCTACGTACAACGTCCTTGTCAAAGTCACTTAAATTTGTAACCCTCTTCGGAGGACCAACATGTTTCCTGGGCGACACAAACACCTGGGCATTACTGGGATCAAATTTTCTTGCCTCTCCACAAATGCAGAACACACTTGTTTTGCCTACACCACACACTTCAGCAGTAAGCCGTTGAGCATTTTTTAAATTGAGCTGATTTCTATATTCCTCATTGCCCAATTTTTTGAAGAATGTGTACACCTTAAAAATAATATTTCAAGCCTGACTTCACAATACCTGCCTTTTTGACTCGCCATTAAATTCACTGCAAGAAGCCATTGCACTAGCATACAGCATTCCACAGGCTAACAAGAAATGAAGTGTTTGCTCTTTCTCGAATTTAACACCTTGACTTATTCACAGTAATTCCTTTATCACATCATGTCAGTAGTTTAAATTTCAGTTCTGAGTAATTAAAAGTATATGTACATACATACACACCAACCACTTTGAACTCTCTAGAGTAAATAGAGATTACGAACCATTCATAAACAAGAGATATAATGTGACCAGACACATTCTGCCACGGCAGCATGAAATTTTTTGTTTCCTCTCGCTCGAATTGGCTTATTCAAAGTAACTCTTTTATCATGCCATGTCAAACATTTACGTTTCAGTTCTGAGTAATTACAAATATACGTGCACGCATACATGCCAACCAATAATGATATTCATACAGTGCTTATGTCGCAATGTACTGTTATAATACAGGTAATAGTGGTTTATTTATTTGTATTAGGAAAACTATTTGAGCTAAAAATATGGGGTTTTCATGGTTATGTTAGATACATTACTCTCTACCTTCCACATGGATCAGTTTTGGCAAAATCTGAATTTTTGTCTTAGCATGAATAGTATTTCATACATTCAATATTACAAATAGAAGCATTATTAACAGTGAAGTTTTCTTCATATTGAAGTTTTGTTGAGTCACACTTGTTTACACTCACCTTCACTTATTATTTTTAAAAATGCTGGAACGTTTTCCAGGACATTTGCCCTCTTCCTCAGAAGTTTAGTGACTATTTGTTAATTACTGCATTTGAGTCATTAAACCCAAGGACAAATACCTTACCATTTGAAACACATAATAATGTGGTATACAGGACCATATTACAGCTGTGAGAGCTCTGTCCAAGTTACCACTGTAGCTTCTTAACTCTAATGTCAATTATAATTTACACAAAGTGAAAAAGTGAATTGCGGCAAAACATAAAGCTTGGGAAAGAAAGTGAAAAAAAAAAAAAAAAAATGTGTAGATCATTACTATTCTAAGATCTTTGTTTAATACTCTCTAGGGCATCTCTCTTATACAGAAAAGAACTTCCAATCACAGTCAAGGTCATGGACGAGTGCAGCATAAGATTTTTTTTTTACCCCTCTGAAATAAGCAGTAAAAGACTAGTGGTATAATAATTGTTTTCTGTATCTGCTATTACTTAATTAAACCTGTAACTAAAAATGAAGCTAGTTACAGAGGAGTGATAAATATTACACAAATAAAAATATTTGTTAATTACTATCCACTTATCTTAAGAAGTTGATGTTAATACTACTTTCTTCTTTTCAAAATCGATTTCGAAGGCATATTGCATTCATCCTCAGTTAAACAAACTCTGTTGTCACAAACAACAACAAAAACATACAACAAACAACAACAAAAACAACGGAGTTTGTTTAACTGAGGATGAATGCAATATGCCTTCGAAATCGATTTTAAAAAGAAGAAAGAAGTATTAACATCAATTTCTTAAGATAAGTAGATAGTAATTAACAAATATTTTTATTTCTGTAACTAAAAGTTTCTGGTTACTTCATCATTACTACACTTTGGATTTTAGATTTCATACTTGCTTTTTCTGAAGAAAATACATAATATAAAGGTACACATTTGTAAAATTTATACCCCCTGTATCAGTTTACCTAAAAATGACTTTTACCCTTTAGTATATACATCCTTTCTTAGCTTAAAATTGCCCTTTTTCTAAAAACAAATTGCAGAAAAAGTATAAAATTAATTTTTAAACATAACCCAAACTCTGACATAATTTAACTTGGTAGATGTATTTGACAGTATTGACATACATTTAATTTTTCTCTAGGTACTTAAAGTAAACAGAGGAAGCACTATATGCCACTCTAGAATCTTATACCAAAATTTCACTGGAAAGGAAACATTTTGAGACTTCATGAAACCAGAAAAAAATACACAAAATATAATTATTTGTCACAAACTTATCTTTTAAGAAAATTGATGAAAATTTCCACAGAATTAAAGAGACTAGTTTCATAAAAGTTTACATCGTCAGCCATTTCCTTCGTTGTCATCATTATGCTCACTACATGTTGTAATATTTGTGTATTGCCAAACTTAAAGACAGAATTGATTGGTAATATTTCAAAATTCATTAAGTGATTTCTATTCTTTTAAATAAATATTATTTCCCAAACCACTAAATCTATTGGACCATTCAATTGCCTAAATTCTTGAATTCTGTGGAAATTTTCATCAATTTTCTTGAAAGATAAGTGAATTTTCTTACAAATAATATTTTATGTAATATTTGTTGCTTCACTGTGCTAGCTTCAATTATTTTATACACCAGAAAAAAAAAAAAACATTTTTTAGAAATGTGTGTGTACATACATCTGAATGTCTGTGAACAGCACAACTAAAAACAAAACAAGTAGTTAAATTACCAAATTTGGTACTTCAGTTCCAATGTTTTCCAAGGATCTCACAAATATTTACCAAAAATTTCCTCCATGCCAACTATCCTTTATATGATACATTTTGAGAAAATGTCTACTATCTCAAAATGCTCTAACAATATTAATTTCATTTCAATATGTTAGATATTTTCATGAGCAAAGTAAGGTGTATCTTGAATTTTCTGGGTATAGCCGTTGAAATGATTTTCATTTGAATGACTCACATAACTAGTAAACCATAAGAGATGAGACAAAATCTCACAAAACTTGGGATCCTATTAATGCACACAATATATACAAGTTTCTTTGTCGAGTTAACCATTTCCAAATTTCTACATATTGGTTTGCATTTTAAAATACCTATACTTTTATCAAATGGGAAGTCATTCATTTATTTTATCTCTTGCTTGACCAAACAGCTTTTCAAAGCAACCTACTCTTAAGATTTGACTGTCAATTAAATGAAATTTGATATGTATAGTGTTTAATGCCTGCTTTTACTACATGCAGCACCACATGCAGCACTGATATGATTGATACAGGAGATCAAGATGGAGCAACCATGGAATGAGATGGCAGGGGAATCCAGAGATCCCAGAGAAAACCTGTCCCACTGCCGTGTTGTCCATCACAAATCTCACTTTGCGGTCACCTGGGATTGAACCTGGGCTGCCTTGATGAGAGTCGGGTGGTCTAACCACTCAGCTATCACTTAAATCTACTGTATTCCCCTATTGCTAACGTACCTACAAGAAAATATTCAATAAAACAATTTCTGCCAATTTTTAAGCCAATTAATCTGAAGCAGATAGGATAACACAAACCTACTAAACTCTGCAAAGAACAACAGCATTCACATTATTGTCTATAGAATACCATGCAGTTGTGGTCAAGTGTACAGAAGCGAGCATATGTTTTCCGATGCGGGCAAGACTGGCCTACGTGAGGAAGGCGGGCTTCTTATCAGTTAGTTGCACTTTTTTTTTTATTTTTTTTTTGGGGGAAAACAGGAATAAAGGTATAGGAAAAACAAACAACAGGGTATATTGGGTATCTGGGCAGGAAGAAGGATGGGGCATGGGAGGGATGTTGTTCTGAGGTGATTCTATTTATTGGGGCCTGTGGTGCTATTTTAGTTTGGGCTGTTGAAGCGAAGTTGATGGCCGGTACCGCCGAAGCAACCCGGCTGTTCGTGGGTGGAAACTAGGGTTTGCGGAAAATCCGCTTGTGGTGATCAGGTAGCAGCCATGATCCAGGGGACCCTGACTGCGACCTGTGAACTGTGGTGACTATTGAATTTTAACTTTGGCAAAGTGAGCAACCGCCAGGGCCGCAGTTGTCAGAGCTGCAACCGATGCCTTCAAGGGCTCGGTTTCATGTGGCGGCGGCGTCCAATGGGCACGAGAGTCTCTGCGAGGCTGGGCGTGAGGAGGCGGTGCTCCGTTGTCTCGAGCGAGGGTTCTCCGGAGGTCATCAATGCTCTGCATGATGTAGCCCAGGTGATTCACTTTCCTTATACCTGACCAGCGATTTCGGCGCACAGGTATTTAAGCCTCAATGGAAAATAAAAACAATTTTTCCACATGAATCGTAGGTGGTTTTATATAACTCTCTATTATCAACCTTGTATCTATCGATCATTTTTAATAACGTTATTTCCTCTCTCTCGCACACCACACCTCAACCTTTTAATCTCCTTTCTTCCTTTTAAATGCATTTCCTATACTCAAAGTTTTAGCTTTATCTGGAATGAAATACTTCTACCTTTCATAGGTTAGCGATACTATAATGTTAAACTGTGTGGTATTTAAAATTAATATCTAAAATTAATGTTTAAAATTTATATCTTGTTCCGAAAATAAATATATTACTTTTGTCACAGTTCTAAAGAACAGCTTACATGAATATACTACAACAGTTAATATAGCCACCAAATTGAATATATATATATTAGACTTTTAATGACCAACGAAATAAATAAAATAACTATTATGTTTGATAATGATCACGATAGCGTGAACGGCATGTCAGAGGTTTCACGAAGGAGTTCTTTAAATGTCAGTAAAACTGATATGATGCATTTCAGTTTTAGCTACACGTAGAAACCATCGAACTAGACCAGGCTTGAACTCGCAACCTTTGGATCAGAATGCCAGCATCTAAGTCAATCTGATCAGGTTTTATAATGATGATGGTGATAGTGATGTTTTTTCTTTTCTTTTTTTTAATTTACGTTCTCCAACATTAAGTCTTACCGGACGATGAATGGAATGGGTGAAATGATGCTCAAATGAGCCCAGAGTCCATAGAGCTTAGAGTTACCCGACATTCGTCTTTTAGGATAAGGGAAAACCCTGGAAAAACCTTATCCAGGTAACTTACCCTGATCGACATACGAACTCGGGACCTCTTGAATGTGAGGTAGACACGCTACCACCATGCTACTGAGGCGAGCGATGATGGTAATGATGATGATGATAATTATGATGACAAAAAAACCTGAAAGGTTAAATAAGAGTGTAACGCTAATCTAATATGCAGCTATAACAGAATTAAAGATTTAAACAAGAAATAGTTTACGTATTTGAAGCATATATAGCTCAAAGCAGTGTGCAGCAATTATCTGCTCTAGAGGCTGTGAACATTACATTTCAGGTAACAAATTAACACAAAGATCGCAAAAAATGAACTGTCATGTAGATGCCGTTGCCGAAACTGGTCAATTTAATACCTTAGTGTTAGCACTTTCTTCGTTCAAGTATTTTAGGGAAATAATGTAGATTTACTTCAAGAATATTTTAAAAGTTTCGTCTTCCAGTGAACTTGTCTATATAGGCAATAGGACTGTCACTGAGGTTAAATGGACATGTGGTCGATGCACTCTGCGATTGGTAGTTACCTCCTCGGGGTCAAAGGTCACATTTGCATTTTATATATAAGAGTGGAAGGTTTGCATTTGATTTAAAAATGACAAAGAGTATCATTGTATCGTGCATTAGGGTGAGAAAGATTAGAGAAGAATGCCTTTAAACTCGGAAGTCACTTGGAACAGGTCTTGCTACCACACAAATAGCTAATTCTGTGGGAAGAGGACTTGACTGCGTTCTTTACTAGATCCGGCAGTTCCAGGAAGAGGGAGAAGAAGGATTAAAAACCCGACCTAAATCCGGAAGACCCAGGGTTACCTCTCCGGATATGGATGCAGTCATAGTGCAGAATTCCAGAGAGAATCCGTTCCGCCCTTCTACGTCAATCGTAAGGCATATGGGACTTCAGATAGCGCCTTCGACTGTTAGAAGGCGTCTTCATGCTGCCGGATATCCACATTCGGAAGCCAGCTCGAGAAGAGAACCTCACAGAAGCACATCAAGCTGCTCGTGTGGGATTTGCTCTCAATTTCCTTCCAATGGCTTAGACATTCTGAGACACTGTAGTATGGACGGACGAGAAAGTGTTCTCATCCGACGAAGAGGGAAGGATGATACTTTGGCGTCCAAACAAGACACGCTACAACCCAGAGTAAGAAGCGGCAGGATTAGCATCGCTTTCTGGGGCTGGATGTCGGCTGCCAGTGTGGGTCAACTGGTCCGTGTATCCCCGAGAATGAATTCTGAGGAGTATGTGGAGGTGTTAGAGGGCTACATACCAAGTGTTCGTTCCGTATATCCTGAAGAAGATATGCCCATCATTAACTATGTTCATGATAACAGCAGCACTCACACTTCAGCATTTACGCGAGATTGGATAGAGCAACATCCTGAAATTTCTCCTCTCCCTTGGCCAGCCAAATCACCAGATCTGAATCCCATTGAACACATTTGGGCTATTATAGTTAACAAATGGGATTGTGGGCAGAAAAAACTCCTGAAAGCCTCGAGGATCACGTTCAGGAAGCATGGGAAAGCGTGCGCAGACGACCTCATATTTGTGAATCTCTCGTCGCTTCTCTTCCTAGGAGGCTCAATACTCTTTTAGATGTAAATGGTTGGACAGGGTTGGTGGACAGCCATTAATCGTTTGTTCCCTATCCCGTACTATGCCATACATGTTCAAGCTAATATTTCCATTCTTTCCTTTCTTCATATGCACATAGGCATCGATTTAGAAATTGGCTTCAGATTTACCTATATATTATTTTAAATGAAAATTATCCTTTATTTTCTGTCTCAATAATTATTATCAAGGATAAAATAAATTCAATTTTACAGTAAAATTAAGATTTAAGTATTGCACTTATAAGACAAAAAATTCGACATTCAATTGGAACCTCATATAATAAAATGTATAATTTACTACAGAGTGTTATGCTTAAACTTCCTCCTCCTCATTATGATGATATGATTATTATTATTATTATTATTATTATTATTATTATTATTATTATTATTATTATTATTATTATTATTATTATTATTATTATTATTATTATTATTATTATTATTATTATTATTATTATTATTACTATTATTATGATTATTATGATTATTATTTTTATTATCATCATTATCATCATCGTCGTTATCGTCATCATCATTATTATTATCATTGTTATTAATATCATTACGATTATCGTTGTAGCTATCATTATTGTTATGGCTGGGTAGAGTGCTTAAATATATAGCATTAATTGTTATTACGTTCATCTTCCCCTACCTGCAGTGGGAAGTCGGAGGAGGGGAATGTCTTGCTGATAGCAGGTAAACCTGACCTTTCCTCTCACCAGACTCAACTAAACGATAATCGGATTTTGTTCCCCTTGCCTCTCCAACCCCCTTGTCCATTGGAAAACTTCTGCATCGTTCTGTACATATGGAGCTTAGCACATATTTGAAAGAGCATGAACAACACAGCTGTTTGGGGGTAAGTCAGCAGTGGCAGAATATTCTCTGCTATTTAGCTATGACATTAACTACAGGGACACTGTAGTAAAGTCACTACCAAACTTGATTGACACAAGAAGTGACAAATATTTAAACATGACAACACCTTCAATCCCAATGAGGAGAAGCAAGAAATAAGCAAAGCATGGTTCCCAGCTCTGAAAAGAGCGAGGATGAAACCAGAGAAAAGGGGAAGCCATTCTACTAATACTTTCATCTAAGACAGGCCAGCAATAGGTGATGGCTATTCATAATCAGGATCCAATCCTCAACAGGGTATACCCACCTTCCAGTGCAATAAATAGTGTGCTAGCAGACAAAACACTTATTCTTGGCTTGACATCGTTGGATACCAGATGCAGTTTCCAGCGAAACACTGGAGAAGGAAACATCTGGATCATGGCCTCAAGCCCAGAAAACATATATATTGGGAGTAAAAGAATAATTGCAATTCCTTTCTTGGAAGTGTTGAAAACAGTGTTGTTATGATAAATTAAATTTAAAGGGAGTCGATTAATGACACTAAACAACACTTACTATTAAATTTTTCCGGAACATGTTTCAGAGGCTTTGCCTCTATCCTCAGCCGGCAAAGCCTCTGAAACATGTTCCGGAAAAATTTAAAAGTAAGTGTTGTTTAGTGTCATTAATCGACTTCCTTTAAATTTAAAAGAATAATTGTTGGTAAAAATAATTTTTACAAGAGTAAACAGAGAAATTCATGAGAGTGCACATCAGATTATTTTAGAACTGTTAACTTTTAATGTTTCCCTAAATATTGTAGCAAATAGCTTTTATTAGTATAAAATTATTTGTGGTTGGTTTATTGACACTCGTCACTTACTTTTTCATATATTTATGAGAGACTAGTTTCAAAGGCCCTGGCCTCCATTTTCAATCTCTTCCCAACAATTAGATTTATTATTTTATATTATATTACGCACAAGGAAAGGTTATTGCTACATGTTGGGATCTTACATAACACAACTTGCTGGCAACAGAGTAAGTAACGTCATGGTTTCGTATAACATGGGAATGGCATAGTTGCGGATTTTTGAACGTAAGTCATTCGTGTAGCCAGTGGAAAGGCTTCTCTAGAAGCCTGAATGAGCAGAGGGGAGGGGGTAAAAACTGTTTCTGGCTTATTGAAGACGCTTACACTTAAGAGTCGAGTCAGTAGATGAATCGACCCCAATGGTGAAGGAGTCTGTTTGCTGCATCTCCCGAGGTCTGCAGATGTAGATCGTCATTGAATCATGTAAAGGTACTCCAGAGTCTTGTTTATTAATAAATGTGAGTTCTATTCTCAATCTTCCTATATTCTTGATTTAGCTAATTTTCCCTTAATTTCTGAAGTCCTGAATTTCCTCTTGTGTGAACAATGCATGCCAAGCAAGTAATCATTCCCATTCCCCATCAAAACCATTTAGGTTCAGATTAATTAAATTATAAAGAATAATCACAGAGGGTTATGACATTTTGTGGAGGCTCGGGTATAGAAGTAATGTGGAAATTTTTAATTTGTCAGATGTGAAACTTTTTTCTCCTCACCATGTGGTCATTTCCTTTGTTCAGGTCATGTAGTGAAACGTTTTAACTTTGTGATAGAGTTTATGCTATTTGTTATTTGGCTGTCGGTTTGAAAACATAATTAATGCATTTAAATACTTAATTTTTTATAAATTTGCGTAACTTTGTAACTTCCAGGTGTTTTGTGCAACTTTTTTTTTTTTTTTTTTTTTTATTTTACATCCTCCAACGTTAAGTCATATCGGACGATGAATGGAATGGATGAAATGATGCTCAAATGAGCCCAGGGTCCATTGAGCTTAGAGTTACCCAAGTCTTTTAGGATAAGGGAAAACTCTGGAAAAAACCTTATCCAGGTAACTCACCCTGACCGAGATTCGAACTCGGACCTCTTGAACGTTTGTGCAACAATTTCATATAGCTCACTTTATAAAGTATAAAAAAAAAATTGTTCTTTCTTTAGTATAATTTTGGCTAAATAATTTTTTATTAACATTTAATAAACATGTATATGTTAATAAACAATTTCAAAAAATTTTAGAGTTTGTTATAACTTTAGTTCCTCAAAATATAGTATTAAAAATTTACTACATTTCTCTTAAAAAGATAAAATTCCTAATAATAAAAAATCTGGTATTTATCAATTTAATTGTTTAGATTGTGATCAGGCTTATATTGGAAAGACGAAACGTAATTTGGAAACCAGAACGAAAGAACATTTTCGCAACATTAAGTATAAACAATTGGCCATAGCACATCATTTTTGGTAACTTAACCATAAAATAAATCCTGAAGTTAAATTATTAAAACAATTAAATGGTCCGACAGATTTAATGGTTTGGGGAGAGATATTTTAAAAAATAAACACTGTGTACTGAATATAGAATAAAAAGACGTATTTCAGAAAGTGGAGTGCCATTGTTACATTGTTAGTAATAATTGTGTACTGAATTTTGAAATACCAGCAGTTGATTCTGTTTTTAGGTGTGTTTCATTTTCAGATTTTGGTAATACTGAAAAAACATAGTAACATAGTAACCTGTATCTTTGACAACGAAGTGTGCTGACTGAAGATGCGGGCAAATGTTCGTGAAATCGATCTCAATAAGAAAATTGACATCATGTTCTTAAGACAAGTGAAGTTTTTGTTACAAATAGTTATATTTGTGTAACATCTACAAGATCTTCGTTGGCAACCAGTAAAGTAATACTCATACTTGTGTTGTGCCATTTATACACCATTTCTGCTACTATCACACCTATACACAGACCTATTAGTGTCAAGTGGAAAAATGCAGTGTACTATGGTGGTGGGGGGGGGGGGACAAGGTTTACTACTTATGCATGCTTTTTTTAAGAAAAGTGAAAGAAAGGAAAACAGATAAACAAGAGCATTACCTTTCTCTTCTACAATTTATCTTTAATAGAACATTTCAGGCTTGGGAACTCCTATGTAATTTTGTTTATAACTTACACAGATATTTTGCTACCATACTTTTCTTTCCTTAATGCTAAATGTTGTTTTTGTCTCGTTTTGTATATGTGGTCTCTATTTACATGTAATTTTCTAGGAGTACATATGTTGACGAGGACGTCAATTTTTCGAGAGGCCAAGGATACGTAGCCAATAGGTTTTATTAGATTTATTATTTTATATTACGCACAAGGAAAGGTTATTGCTACATGTTGGGATCTTACATAACGTATCTTGCAGGCGCCAGAGTAAGTAACGTCACGGTTTTGTATAACATGGGAATGGCATAGTTGCAGACTTTTGAACGGTAAGTCATTCATGTAGCCAGTGGAAAGGTTTCTCTAGAAGCCTGAGTCAGCAGAGGGGAGGGGAAAAAACTGTTTCTGGCTTATTGAAGACGCTTACACTTAGAGTCGAGTCAGTAGATGAATCGACCCCAATGCATGCCAAGCGAGTAAACATTCCCCCCCCCCCCCAAATCCCATCGAACCCAAGTGACTAAGTTCAGATTAATTAAATTATAAAGAATAATCACAGAGGTGTACCACAATTCACACTTGGAAATAAAGACATTTGCTCTGATGTAACACACTTAAATCTCAACTGTGAGTATTTTCTTTTCCCCCCTTAAACAAGCCCTATGCTGTGGCAACTACAGGCTCTTTCTTTGTTATTTTTTTTAGACAATCAAGACCAAACAAGACAAGGCAATTACAGACTTAGCTTCAGTTTTGTTTGTTTTGGCCACCATCCATGGCATGCAATGTCATCGTGCTGACAGAGCTGATGGCTATGGGGGCACAGCAGTTTACATATGTCGTGGTATCCTACACCATCGATTACATTTGCCAGCCACTGAAGGATTGGAAGGGACAGGAGTCCAAGTCGAAACAGATAAGGGCCCCCTCAATGTCTACTCGGTGTATATCTCTCCTGGTAGAGCTATTTCCTACCAGGACTTGGACTTAATTTTTACGGGTGCCTCAACACTAGCATTGGGAGACTTTAATGCTAAGAGTACTCTATGGAATTCCACCATAACAAATCAACGTGGTCGTCTCCTGGAGCACTATTTGGAGCAAAAATACTTGGCTATGCTTTCTTCCTCATCTCCTACCATCACTCATGGAGAGCACTGTCCACCAGATTGGTTAGACATAGCTCTTATGCAAAATGTCCGCTGTCATCCGAAAATATTTTCGCTCCCTGAACTCTCATCTGATCATTACCCTCTATTACTTTTCTTTCAGGCTAAAGTGAAGCCTAAGCCCCTAAATCCATCAATACAGCCAAGATGTACCAATTGGAGTAAATTTAACATCATGACTAGCAAGCCAGCCCAAATAGAACCTGTACTACCGCAGAATTGGCTGATGAACTTGCAAACACCATCACCACCACCATGGTAGCTGCCATGAAAGAAGCAACACCAGTTCGACGAGCCCCATACAATCCCCAGAAACCCCTTCCCCAACCAATATGTGAGTTAATATCCACCAAAAACAGAGCAAGGCGTAGATATCAAAATACACGCAACCCACAGGATAAGCACGAGTGGAATAGACTCCAAGCACTGGTGAAGATGGAAATCTCTGACTTCAGCTACAACGAATGGGAAAGACGTCTCAGCACCCTTGATCCTGCAGATGTCTCCCTCTGGAGGATGTCTAAGGCACTGTTGCGCATCCCCTCTTCTGACCCGCCACTGACTGATGGCAGAAGAATAGCCCAATCGTCCAGAGAAAAGGTGGAACTACTTGCCGAACATCTGGCCTCCACCTTTCATCCAGCTGAATCCCCAGATGCTGAGCAGGTAGCAGAAATAGAAGAGGTTGTGAGTCGCTTCATTCACTCTCCTTATGATGCCCACAACGTACCCCTTACAACACCCCAGGAGGTTGGACAAATTATTGCTTCAGTTCGTCCTTTTAAAGCTGCTGGTTATGATAAAATACTCTATGCCGCCTTCAAAGCTCTTCCAAAAAACTGGATTGATTTACTCGTCCATCTCTTCAACAGTCTGCTTCTCCTCTCCCACTATCCTGCTGCATGGAAGCATGCTCGCATAATCACCCTCCCTAAACCAGGCAAAGATTCCAAAAATATCACAAATCACCGCCTAATCAGTCTCCTTCCTGCCATTAGTAAATTATTTGAGAAGGTGCTTCAATGTCGGCTACAGCACATCATGGATGATTTAAATATCCTCAGACCTGAACAATTTGGTTTTCGGTGACAACATTCCACCTCACATCAACTTCTACGCTTCGTCGATGATACCATCCGTGGCTTCAACAACAGACATTATGTTGTAGCCCTATTTCTTGACATCTCTAAAGCATTCGATTCAGTCTGGCATGAAGGTCTTCTTTTTCGCTTAATTCAATATGCCTTTCCCCCTTACCTCATCCATTTACTCCTTAAATATCAAGCAAATCACACCTTCGTCGTTGCTAGAGATGATATTGTATCCCAGCCATATTCCATTCATGCAGGAGTTCCACAGGGCAGTGTCCTTGGCCCCCTGCTCTTCTATCTAAAACCCACCTTAACAAACTCCAAGTACTCCAGAACAGATATCTTCGCACAGCAACAGGTGCTGATTGGTACATACCAAACGCAAATATACACCTGATTTATCCTTTCCTAAATTGACTGACTACATTCTTGACCTTTCATGTAAATTCTACGCCAGCCTGCCAGACAGTTTCAACCATCTAATCCGTGGCCTCGGGGAATATGAGACACCTATCATCATCCCAGAGCTGTCTTAGGCACTTAACATCATCTCATCATTGCAACTCCAAATTTCAATTATTCTTTCACATCTTCTATACCTAACTTTACATTAACCCTTCTAGAAATAAAACTCACCACCTAACCACCATCTGTATATTAACTTACTTTATGCCAGTAATGGACAATGTCCCGGGATGGCTAAATGTCGAAGGCTCCTGCTCTTCAGAGTAGGGTGTACCTTCAACGACACCACTGCTGCTGCTACTTTTGTTTTAATGTGATATGTAGAACCCTGATGCGCCAATAAAATATATCAAATATTACTTTGAAATGTAGTTATATAAACATGTTTCATATACTATTTTTGAAGATATAAATAGGTACGTAAGTGAAGCCGATGTGTAATAAATACGACTTGTCAATAAATTAATAATCTAAGCTATTATTTATTGAAGCAGTGGGACAAATCTAGCAACATCTGTAAATTAATTTTTGAAATAAAATCAAATGTGGGAGGTATGAACTGAGGTAATATCTTATACTGCCTGTAATGTATTAAATTTTGTTGTTGATGTCAGTAAACTACCAATTGTTTCAATTTTCCTGTATATATACAACTGGTTGTATGACTGCCTACTTTGACACCTTTTAAGTGCAAATTTTATAAATGTCTTGCATATAGCTTTATGTGTGTTTGTAAAAATATAAAAATATCAAAACTTACTCTTCAAAAAGTGCCAAGATCTTTAAAGTTTTTCCTTTACATGGCAAAGTAATTACCAAAAATGCATAGTTAAGGGATTTTGTGTGGACACATTTTGAATTTGATCCTCATCCAGATCCATTGGCATCAACCTGCTATTCAGGAGTTAAAGAGAAAACAGCCAAAATCTTCATAGAACCTATCGTATGACCGATTTCAAAGCATACCTCAAAGGAGGTACTCTCCAATTTCCATTCTTGTCTGTATGGGTAAATTGTTCACCACACACACCCCAGCTTTATGCCTCTACTCTAGGAATAACTGTCTGTGCCTTCCCACTGTAAGCTGCACTGTGTGTAAAACAAACACGGATTCAGGGGACTTGATTACAAGGAGCTACGTGGTTGAATGTGACAGTGCAACGGGCTCTGCACCTAAAGCTACACATAGAGGCAGTACGAGGGGTCCACTGAAATCATGGAAAAGAGCCGCGGAGATAGAACAGATCCCTGCTGGTGATCTATTTAAAACTTTAAAAACTAGTAATCATAATAAAAGCTAGAAGATGAAGGTGATGAGTTGTTGCTGTTGAGCGAGGTCTCAGGGGAGTCAAAACTCTCCCTCCAATACCAGGGAGCACCGGAGTTGCTTCAATTAGGGCAACACCTTAGTACTGACAAGACAGTACATAGATGAGGCACAGTGGAGGAAGGGATGAAATGGCAGTAAGTGGTTCTGGACTCCAGGATCGCCAAATTCCCTACCTAACGCAGTAGGCTCCTAAGGGGCTATATATGATATAGGATATATCAGGATATATGAGGCCGTATCACTGTGATTTAAACACCATTGAACTGATATGAAATTTCATGAAACAAAAAACAGCAGAAGAAATTTGTGTTCTATGACTTTAAACACACTTAAAGTACTAACCAGACAGTGTTTAAATGACAACACTGAAGAGCATCAGAAAAATGCATCAAATTAAGTAGAATAAGAATACTGGCATCGAGAACCCTTGATGGAAGAAAAAGAAGAATAGCAATCAATGTGGGTTTGGATAGCAGTGATGGCTTGCGGGTATAACCGGTAAACCTAAAGTTTACATTTCAACTTCAAAATTATTCCCACCCAAGAATTGCCTGGATATTCAACATTTAAACAAAACTTATTCCCATCCAAGAATTGCCTGGATATTCAACATTCAAACATTTCCAAAAATTTACACCCTGCAGTGCACAAAATGCCGTTGCACCTGATTTCTAAACCGTTGAGGAGTTTAAGCTACCTCTCTTCTTTACCCCAACCTAAATTAAAAATTTACACCCTGCAGTGCACAAAATGCCGTTGCACCTGATTTCTCAACCGTTGAGGAGTTTAAGCTACCTCCATTCTTTACTCCAACCTAAATTCCAACCGCCATCCTGCAAAACCTACATTTCCGACATTCGCAGTTAAGTTAAGGACAGGTATAGGCATGACACACCTAGGGCTGTCCGTCAGCCCACCAAAAGCACGACGACGAAACATCGCTAGTCTCGCTGCTTCTCACCCCAGGCCTCACATCAATTGCTGGGCGCGGTAGACCTTTCTGGAATTAGAAAGCTCTCGAAATACCGTCACGAAAGTTCTTTTGCGTAGTAACAATATGAGCGGGTTCCTGATGTCAGCTCTCCATGAGTGCGTGTTAATTTCTCATGGCACTTCCGTGATCGCCAATGTGACAATATTTATAGATGACAATTTTAGAAAAGATTAAAGAAAATAAAATGTATTAATGAATAAAGAAATAGCTAAATAATTTACTTTACGCAGACAATCTAGAGCAGAGGTGTCATTGAGGGGAAACAGGGTGGTTACCTTTCCCCCTCTCCTAGTTAACTGTCGCAGGTGACCTAACAGATATTGGGGTGAGGAAGAGCATGCGAAAGATTTAGTGGCGGGTTGTAAAACTATTTGTTCTTATTTTTATGTGCATAATGTGTACTGAATACCATTGTGATTTTTAGTTTTATAGCTACATGTTAATATTATTAGTTCATAATTTAAGTGGTTCTTATTCTTCCTGGCTATCAATTTGTCAATGTCGAGCTCTGTAATGGGACATGATGATGGCCTGTCGCTTACTTGTATTTGTTTTAAAACACAAACGGGTGTAGACGTACCGCAATAGCCAATGACAGTCAGCTGTTCCCTTGCACCTCTGTGACGCTAAGCAAAAAGTTGAAGAAGGGGAAAAGGAGGGGAGTCACCCTCAGTGACACTCGATGGCACCTCTGATCTAGAGCAAGAACAGTAATAGATTGACAAAAAGCCACCAGCATGATAGATACATTTTGCACAGAAAAAGACAAATATAACTATGAAAAACAAAAATAGTACTAAAAAAAATAGAACAAAGATGAGCAATGTCAAGAAAACTTGACAATGCTTAAACATTTTAGGACTGAAGTTTTCTGTCTGGCTCTACCTTTCCAAACTTTGGCCTACACATGGCTGGTGAGAAAGAACAATTAATTTTCATGAATTGACCTAACAGTAGTTAAACTATAAAGCCCAGGACTTAAAGCACTTATACGTTCTGAAGGCCGTAATTGCCATATGGGAGTGTCTAAGCTATGTAAAACTGATTACTATGACAAGCACGACTTAGATATTTAGGGCAGATCAAAACCAGTTTCCAGTAATGGACATGCTGATGATGATGTTTAGTTAGATAGATTTATTCACTGTTAATGTAACAAAGTATACATGCACCTTTGTCTGTGAGTATTGTGTTTATGTATTCTCTGTATGAAATATAGGGGATGAATAAATTGAAATTGAAAATCGGAAGAAAAAAAAAAAAAAAAAAAAGTCGCCATTAAGGTAGTTGTTTCATGTGCATGAGACCTCCTAGTGGTTTACCGGGAAAAATATGAAACAGAGAATTTAATGTTGTGCTGGCATGTTGCACAAGGTAGCTCAGTGGTTAAAAGCTACTGGACGGAGACCGAGAGATCCGTGTTTCAAATCTATGGCACTGAATTTTCAGTCTGACTCTACCTCTCCAAGAAAGAGAAGGATTTGCATGGGCAGGACAGGAGTAATATTAAGGAAAGAGTAAGAAGACGTGAAATAAAGCAACATGTGGAGTAATGGAGAGTTTAGACCGAGACATTCGTGGTTCAAATCTATGGCACTGAATTTTTTAGTCTGACTCTACCTTTCCAAGAAAGAGAAGGATTTGCATGGGCGGAACAGGAGTAATATTAAGGAAAGAGTAAGAAGACGTGAAGTAAAGCAATATGTGGAGTAAAGGGGAGTTAATAACATGTTTTCTCAGATACTAAACTGGTAGTATTTCAGAAAATAAGAGACTAGAAGAGATATGGAACAATATGAATACAAAATTCCAGCCATGAAAATGTTTACAAACAAAGGGGACCAGAGAGTGAAAATAATGGGGAAATGTTTAGAAAAATCAGGAAGTGAATAAGAAAGGTTACAAATCAAGAGAGGGAAGGAAAATTAGAATAGGGAGAGCAATTAGAATAAAAAAGTGTACCAACTTCCAAAATTGCCAAAGAGTAAGGTTTAAAAGCAGTAGATAACTAACACAGGAGGAAATGCACGTCTTAAATTGTGCAAAGAAAAAATTTAAAAAAGAAATCCTGCAAGAAGGATGTAAATTTGTATAGATTAAGTACTCTAAATTCAATCCAACTAACACTGTGCTTTGTTCCCCTTTTTATTATCGGTAGCAAACAAATGAAGTCAGCTTATTGGAACACAAACTGTGCAACCTGCTACATATTCTGCCACCTGTCAACACACTATTAGCTTCTGTTTTAAGCATATAAAAACAAACGGGAAAAATGTTTTAAATGCAAGTTTACTGTAAGCTCAATGGGATTTCCCTTTTGATTTATTATTGTTCTTGTTCTTTCAGTTGAGAAGTATCTAGCAATGGCCAATATACATGTTGGGTGATTTACATATCATTTTACTATGGAAAAAAGAAAGAAAATATTTTTTATCTTTTGGTAAATGTTTAAAATATTTTATAAATATATTATATTTTTAATGCATAAAAAATAAATAAATTTAGCTTTGTAACACTACAACAAAAACATTACAACTCTGTTCTCTAAATATGAGCTCTATTTGAAAAACAAAAGAATTTTAATTAAAAGAACATTGTTTCTTCCACAGTTATATATATTGTCGCGAAGCCGTTATCTACGATAGCGCAGCTTGTGTATACAAAGAGCCGGCAAATAAAGATACTGTGATAAAGGACTTGCTGGCATAGATTAAGTTACGCTTCAGGAAGGTGATAGAACGTTCAAGTTCTTGTTAATTCCAGAAATATCTCGTGATTGTTACAGAACAGTCTCAAACTTATCAATGAGGTATTTAAGAAGGCGACGACTTGCCAAGAGTCAGTTGTAAGCAGAAAACAGCTGTAGAGTGTTGTTGTAACGAGAACAGATGTTGTGACAGGAGAGTTGTAAACAGATGTAATCAGAATGCTGTTTGTTATTGTCATCGACCTTGGTGTTGTAGATTGTGATATGGGATGTAATTCTGCTGCTACGGAGTGTGTTTCTACGCAAATAAAGAACATTTCGAATTTCGGCAAATTCAATTTTTAATTCTACGAACCCACGAAGTCACAATATATATATATATATATATATATATATATATTATTTGTGTGCTGTTTAACTGCAGTGGGTCTGTGTCCTTTTCCATATTGGTTGTGAAAGACTGCTTAATTTTGTTCAGAGAGTTCTTTATCAGACTTGAGGTTCTTTTATGTGTCACTTTACTTCCCTTTAGAAGGAAGTCATGCTAAGGAATATTATGCCCAAAAAAAATACATTGCCCCTTACTGGGTTTGAATCCATGACCTCAGGATCTATGCTATCCCTAGACCATGGAGGATGACATATGACAAGCATTGTTCTAGCTAAGATATTGTGTGGCCTACCCTATGGTCATAGGCTCAAACCAAGATGCCAATTGCTCTTTGGTGCGCTTAAAAGCACAGCCTCGTATCATTTGAGTTAATGGCATGTAAAAGAACAAAATTCTGACAATGTGGACAATGATAATAACCTGGCAATTGACAACATTGTTAACCAAAATTATTTGTGATAGTGAACAATCATGGTCGCATTATGTAAGTGCCATTTTCAACTTTTCCTCCAAACTGATTCTGCCACCACTGCTTACATGCAGAACATGTGACCTTCCCACCACTACTTCCTTGCAGATTGTATTTTGTCATGTAGCACTTGCACAGATCATCTTTCAGTCTATTTGATGAAATTTATGTGGAGCAACTGTGCAAGAAAAAGCCATGGAGAGCTTCTAAACTGTGCAAGAAAAAGCCATGGAGAGCTTCTACAACCTCCAACAGATTTCTGTTAGGACTCCAATGGTTGCTTCTATAGCCAGCAAATTCTTCTTAAGAGCAGATTCTTTTTATGTTTGAAATAAATAAATCAATAAATCTAATGTATTCATTCTCTGTGCTACCTCCTCTCCTTCCACTCTGTAATTGAAAAAATAATTCAAAAGAAATATTTAAATATGTTTTATTTAATACAATTTTGAGCAAATAATCCTCTCCTTGCTCATTCCTTTAAAAATTAAAATAAATTTACATTACTTATTAATTTTTAGATGAGTCGTATTTATTACACATCTGCTTCACTTTCGTACCTATTTTGAGGACATGTTTCGCAAATCATCATTTGCATCTTCGGCTCTTATGCGACTAATATAAAAATTAATAATTATTTCGCTTCACTGTGGTGTTCCAATACAGTTAAATCTCGTTACATTACTTGTTTCGTTACAAATTTCCTGTCTCAATCCTTTAAAAGAAGTTATTAACCAATGGATACTAAATGTGAGAACAGGCTAATGACAAGTTTACCATATTAAGATGCATATACCTCTACCTCTTAATTTCACAGTGATTATGGACATTTGATGATGTGGGCAACCCTTCTTATACTTTGTTTTCCCAGTATGCAAAGTGTGACAACACCAGTGATGGGAGCACTTAGAAAGCAAGGGAAATGAACCTCATAGGAGGAGAGGCTGAGAAGTGATGTTAAGTGAAAGGATCCAGATTGTTCACTATTACTAAAATATTTATTTTAAAACATTGTACACAATTTGCCTTGGTACCTTGATAGGTACAAAATGAAATAGAAACATCGCATGAAACAGAAGTTTTCTGGAAAAAAATTAAGTGTTAAATCTAATCTTGACAGTCAATATCATTCACTCTTTCAAATATGTTTATCTAGTATTGCAACTTAGGAAGGCTATGAGGAAAAATAGTATCGAAGTCTCACTCTTATTTTTTTTTAATTCACAGGGCCTGAAACATTTCTCTGGAAGCCTCAACATTGAATCTTTAGATGGAGTGCAATAGTTCTAGAACTGCTGGTTACATACTAAAATTATATAAAAAAACTATGCATGCCTTTCCCTACTAATCGTGTTTATTTTTATATAGCTTCATCAAACTATTAAAACAAAAGCTTCTTTCATTCTGCTAATTCATGGTGATTGATAAAATAATATTTTATCTTTTAATGATATTGTCAACTGCATCAACACCACTGGTGTGTGTCAGAATTTGATCCTGCAAGAGTTCTTTCACATGCCAGTAAACCTATTACAATGGAGCTGTTGATTTTAAGCATACTTAAAAATCATTGGTCTGAACCCATGACTTTGGAAACAGTAAGTACCACGCCTAACCATTTGGGAGGAGTAGTAGAATGCAAACATTTACAGGTGTACTTTGCAACAATTGAATGAAATAAATCATTACAGAAATATTTTCATTACACATTTCATTGTAGGTACAAGACATAGAGAGGAAAAAGAATCAAAATCAACATTTTAAAGTTGGTCCCTATATACTGATCTAGAAATTCCACATCACAAGAAACAGCTGATTAGCGACATCGCTTTAGAAATGGCAAAGATATTGAAAAATTCAAACCAATATCAAATCTTGGAAATGGATACCACAAAAGATATCTTGAATAAAGTGTTTTAAAGAAGCTACATTTTTTGTACATTAGATTTTTGTCCATTTCTTATACAAATCAAAGTTATTCAGCAATTTTTGAGAAAATTGAAAATGTTTAACAATCTTCGAGTAAAGGTAGTTAAAGAAGGGAGATTTTCTTCAAAATTTTTGGCATCTTTGGAACACACTGAATCAAAATACTTGAAACTTATTTTATGAATTATGTTATTTACAAACAAAAGTGCAGACCTTTTGCTATAATTGATTTGTTTTATTATCTTATTTTTATTAGGGAGCCTCCAAACCTGTCTTAATAAAATTTGTGTGGAATGTTACTTGCTTTAGCTTTAGGTAGGGGCAGATAAGGAAAAAATTTAATTTCGGGGGGCCAAAACATATATTTCTGCTGAAATCTGGGTGCCGAATTAAGTTCTTGGAATACTTCCTCTTCCTCTACTCTTATGTAATTCTAGAGAAAGTAATTTACGTTCCAAAAGCTAGGTTAAGTTAGAAGTTAATCCAAAGGTAACATCCACCCTGAAACACCATTAGTAAAACAAGGTATACCTGTCATAAGTCAATTTATTTAATCCTTGTTTGTGCAGAGGAGATTCAAAACTACTTTTAAGAGT
Organism: Mantis religiosa; assembly: GCA_030765055.1. Lineage (NCBI taxonomy): Eukaryota > Metazoa > Arthropoda > Insecta > Mantodea > Mantidae > Mantis > Mantis religiosa. The sequence goes on from CM060953.1 coordinate 79,326,122, forward strand.
TATTTCATATTGGAAAAGCTGGAACTCCAAGACCTAAAAATATGATCTTGGCCTAATAACAATAAGCGTATAATCTTATTATTTCTGTTTACTTTACCTGAGCTGCACCGCTAATTCATTTAGATCTAAGCTTCCTTTCCCAGGCAATAGTTAAATCAAAAAAACACACAACTATTCTACATCAACATCTTAAAACCAAATTTGTACGATTAGTGGTACTGGTGGTCATTCCGTTTCGCGCTGTGGTTTCGCGGCCTGTTTTGTTTTTGTAGAATGTTATGTAGAATTCACAAAACTTCTAAAAGATGGCACTATTTTATACGGAATTATGGAAAAGTAATGTCGGAATGTTAAAGTGTATTGACTTGCAGAATACGCTAATACAAAGGATTACGATTTTGAACTTACGGAAATGATTTTTTCATTAATGAACTTGAATTGGTATATTTTATGAACTGCATCATCATGTGAGTTAGACATGATAAATAAGGTTAGTACCGTATGGGAAATTAACACTTTGGAACATTGTGGGTATTTTAATTAACTTACAAACGTCATGAGATGCCTCTTAGTTATCAAGTATGAATACAATTCGCTCATTGTAAGTAAAGACAGTCAGCTTCAATGTTGGAAAAAGAAAAACTACAACGTACTGACATGCATAGGATTAGCAATCTATCAACTTAGAGGTTAGATATAAATGTCATTTTGCTATTTAAATGATAGCACGGTATAAGACTATCATTAACAACAGGAGTAATATTAAGTAAAAACTACAGTGCCATTTCAAAAACTTGAGACTTGTGGTATTCATTCGGAACGGAGAAGTACGAGAGTTGCATTGTTGCATTGTTAAAGCAGCTGTAGCTCTGTAGTTAGTGCACTGAGTGGTAAACATCTCCCAGGAATTCAGCATTTAATAGATCCGATATGTTTACAGCTAGGATATTGCTGCTTGTTCAGCGCATAAAGAAGCTCATACAGCATGCATCTAGATGGGTAGTGTACAAAATATGTAGAAAATAACTTTTCAGTATCTATAATTGGGATTGATGTATTTCAAATTACTTTCCAGTTATAATAAATTAAAAGTTGACATTTCTTTTTCCTTTGTAAATAAAATATAAATTAATATTAAGGTAAAAGCTCAGTTATTGGGTGTAGCTCCATATACCTAATTACAGTGTCCATGGTTATATTGGGTAACTTCAAAAAGCAAGTTGCTTCCTTGTCACAAAAAGAAGAAGGATGAACTGCTGGTAGAGATGATAACATTATCCATTCTCTCGTCTAAAATTCTTTCCTACTCTTCTTCAACAAATCTTGTGTTATTGATATCACAGTCTGACACGTGCTCAGTTGTTTCCATTTTTAGCTGCTCTACTTTGGCGAAGGTACTCTATATTATGTTTAAATATGTTACTTTTAATATCTGAACTGCAGGTCTTCCTCCTTTGCATGGTATTTGAGACATTGTAAGACAATATTACAGTTGCTGCAGTATCTAGTTTTTCATATGACATGTCTTTTTTGAAACACTAAGGGCTATTTAATAATTATTATAATTGCAATTATCTCTGAACATACAACTGCTGAACAAAAGGTAGTAAGTTACAAAAGTAAAGGGAATACAAATTAATACAAGTAGCACTAAACCAGGTTCTACAGTTTAGAGTAACAACCTATCCCTCAAAGTTCATCTTGAAGGCAAAGGGAAAGGAGAGTGGTACAGTTGTGGAGAGGAGATTGCCATGGAACCATACTGCTCCAAGAAGTGCCAGAAGTGTTATTTTTATTAAATTCTACTGCAAGTGTTTACAGTTTCTGCTTCAGAATTCTTGTTTTTTGCATCTAGGAAATATTTGTTGCTGCTTTTAAAACACACACATTATATTATTGTAGATTCAAGTACCTACTCCTTAGCAGTCTCAAATATGTTTGTGTTCAAAGTATAAACTTGAACGAAGCGTAGGGACAGTGAAGCACAAGTGTGAGTGAAGCAATGTGTCAATATCTTCTCGATTCACTTTTGTGCTATGTTTGTGTTGTTTACCAATGACATTGGGGATTAGTGACATCTCCTTCACAGAGAGTGCACTTGGATGTAGATAAGCAGCATTTCTTGTAGCAGTGTTCTGTGAGGCAGTTTTGACCTGTTTCCATCCTAAATAGGGTCATTGCTGTTTTTCTTGGCATTTTTTGTATGTCAACTCCGTCTCTGATATTCTTATAACTCTTGTCTTTTAATTTTATCGTGTTCATCAAGTCTCTGCTGTCTTTTGAAATGTTTAATTGTTTATTTCTATTTTTCCTAAGGGTTTTATTTGTTGTATTGCACCTTTCTTTGCTAATTGATCCACATATTCGTTGCCCAAAAGTCCAACAAAGGCTGGGATCCATTGTACATTAACATGATTTCTTGTTTCAACTGCTTTAATTAGACTTCTTATTTCTTTGATATTTCTAATTGTTGTAATTTCTATCCCTTCTATAGATGATTTTGAGTTTGATAAAATGACTATTTTTGGTTTTCTGTATTGTCTTTTTAGGATGCTCTATAGTGCTGCTTTATAGCTGTTAATTCTCTATCATAATTATTTGAAAGCTTCATCTGATATTAGATACTGTGAAAAATACTTACAATATACTCCTGCACCAGCATCTATTTTATTAATGAGAAATCTGTCTGTATATTTATTAATTTTTAGATGAGTCGTATTTATTACACATCTGCTTCACTTTCGTACCTATTTTGAGGACATGTTTCGCAAATCATCGTTTGCATCTTCTGCTCTTATGCGACTAAAGCTTGATCCAGTGGTGTGGTGGGTGTGGGTAATTCTGGAGTTGCTGCTGCCATCTGTTGATTTAGTGATGAACTTAAATGTGGGATTCTCTTCTGGTGGGATTTCAAAGTTCATTAGTTGGTTTTTATGCTTTTCTATGTATATTCTCTCCCATATGACGAGTTCACTATGTTTTTGTACGTATTTTAGTAATTCTGTGCTATCTTCAATTTCATGATTTTCAGACCAGAAATGAGCTGCTATTGCAGACTTATCAATATTTTTGTATCTTAAGTGCCTGAAGTGTTCTTTCTTTTTAGTGCCTATGTTTCTTTTTGTCCTCCCTATGTAAATTTTTTCACAGTCTTTACACTTAATCTTGTAAATGCCTGACTTTTTCTCTGGTTTGTTCTTATCAGTATTATTACTGTGAAGTAGGTTTTTAATGTTGTAATTGCTTTTGGTGCCAATGTTATATTGTATTTCTTGAATATTTTTTGGAACTTTTTTGTGGCCCAGGGGTGGTAAGTAAATTTAGCAAATCTAATTTCTTGTTTTATTGGTGTGAGAGCTGTGATCTGTTTTAATCTCTTTTGAAGTTTGAATGATTTTAGTTTTTTATCTACAAGGTTTTTTCCATATCCATTTTTAATTGCAGTTTTTAAGATTTGATGGTATTCGTTTTGATATTCTTGCTGGCTGAGGGGTAGATTTACTAATCTGTGTGTGAGAATGTTGATGGTGGCATGTTTGTGTGAAATTGGGTTGAAACTATTTGCTTTGATGTAATTATCTGTGTGTGTTGCTTTTCTATGGATACCAAATTCTAGTTTTTCATTGCTTTTTGTGATTTTAAGGTCCAAAAAAGGTAGAGTACAGTCCTCTTCAGTTTCCACTGTGAATTCCACATAATTATTTCGCTTCACTGTGGTGTTCCAATACAGTTACATCTGTCTGTATATATTCAGAGCTATTCTTTTTCTGGATATCTTTCATTTTCCGTGGCTCTTATTTCATCTGCTATATTGTTTTGTTTGTGTATTCTTACATCAGGTCATTCAGATATATATTGTAATGGATTTCAAAATAATATCCTATGAATAAAATAACATTTCACATAAAGTAAAATTAGATACTAAAAATGAATTGTTATTCCTTTTGAGAAAAACTCTTAAAATGGAGGCTATCCACCTAAAAACAGCAATAAAGAATGTAAATTTAATAATTGTTTTTATTTTATATATCAAAATTTAACTGTATTGGAACACCACAGTGAAGCGAAATAATTATTAATTTTTAGATGAGTCGTATTTATTACACATCTGCTTCACTTTTGTGCAAAAAGTGCAGATGTGTAATAAATACGACTCATCTAAAAATTAATAATTGTTTTTATTGTTTAGCAAATTAAAAGTTTCTTGTTATCTCTGTTGCTATTTTTGTAATTATGCCCTTGTTAGATGTTCTGAAGCTTATTTGAATTTTTAGATCACTTACAGAGTCTGCTGTGTGATACCACTTGTGTCTACTGTGTGATACCACTTGTGTCTGCTTCCATTGCCTTGCAGATTTTGTGCTAGGGTAATTGCATTCAGTTCATGTTTCATTTTTATGGCCATGTTTTTTGTGAAGTTTTGTAGTTCTGCAGTCCAATTCTGTTAAATTTTAATGCATCTGTAGATCATATACATGATATAGAATTTATCAAGTATTTACAGTATTTACATATTGGTGTTTACATGTCAATATTAACCAAAATAAAATGACTACAGCTTACAGAATACAAGAAAATATTTACAAAATTACATTTTGCAATCTATATATCAATATTAAACAAAATGATATACTTATTACATTTTACAGTGGAAAAAACTAGTTATTATACATTCTACTTCCTACCAGGTAATTACAAATGAATATTACATAAATATCACATAAAACAGTTTGTAAAAGTATTACACAAGTCATAAAATAAACCACTATGTATTTATGAGTTTATTCAATTATTCAAATGCCAAGAATTCATCCATTGCATAAAAACATTTATCAAGTAAGAATTTTCGAACCTTCTTTTTAAAATTTGCTACCGGCTGTGTATTTTTAATTTCCAGAGGTACACTGTTGTAAAATTTTACACCTTGACAATAAAAACTATTCTCAAATAGTTTGCTATTATGTGGTGTTAGATGTAATTTACATTTACCTCTTGTAACATGATTATGAATGTCTTGAGTTTTTGTCAAAGTTTTTAAGTAAGGTTTTCATTTTTACAACGGTTTCATATATGTATGCATGCATGCGCTTGGTAATGACAATATTTGTGAGAACTTAAAATATGGCTTACAGCTCGTAGTATTTGACAGATTTAGCATAATTCTAATAATATTTTTTTAATTCCTGAATATCTTTATCGCTTAACTGCTCTTTCCCACAAGGTTATTCCATTAGATATAAGTGAATGGGCTTTTGCAACGTAAACTACCCTTAGTATCTGAATACCTACACAGCTTTTTAGTGCCGACATCTGATAGCATGACTGCCTGAGTCTTCATATTAGTTCTTGTATGTGTATATTCCAGTTCAGATTGTGGTCAACCCAAAGTCCAAGAAATTTTGTTTCATCCAAGTATTTTACCTCTTTTCCATCTAGGGTAATTTTTTGCAAATGTTTCATTTTTATTAATCTTGTGGTGAAATCTCAGTGTTAGACATTTTTCTTTGTTAATGCACAAATTGTCTTCTTCGAACCACGATGTTATGTAGTTAGATAAGTTATGGGCATTTAAATTTAGAGTGTCATGATTTTTATTGGCGATTAGAATGCTTGTGTCATCAGCAAATAAGGAAAATGTTTAATCCTGATTAAGATCATGATATGTGCAGTCATTAATTTATAAGAGGAATAGTAAAGGTCCCACACAGATCTTTGAGGTATGCCATATTCCATTTTTTGCATATTTGAAAGTATGGATCTAAACTCTTTTTTACTGGTATCAAAAAATTCTATTTCTACTACTTATTTTCGGTTTTTCAAATAGGAACTAAACCAGTCATATGCCACTCCTCTTATTCCATATTTATATAGCTTGTTAAATAGGATATTATGATCTAAAAGTTTGAAGGCTTTTGACAGACCTAGGAACATGCCCCTGCAGTGTTCAGAATTCTCTAATTTTTTAGAAATTTCATTAATAAAATTAATTAATGCTGTTGTTGATTTTTTTTTTTTCTGGAATCCGAACTGAGAAGCTGAAAGTATATTATTCTGTAGGATAAATTTTGTTTATTATATATGACCTTTTCTATTATTTTGGAAAATAATGATAAAGAAATAGGTCTGTAATTTTTAACTTCTGTATGACCTTGCTTTTTTAAATATAGGTTTTATTTTTGCTACTTTTAGACATTCTGGAAAGGCACCATTTTCCATTGATAGATTTATCATGTAACATAGGGGTTTCACTGCATTCATGCAGCATGCTTTTAGTTAAAGGTTTGAACAGCTATCTAGGCCACCGGTGGATTTTTTGTTCTTATGACTGTTAATAATAGTTATTAATTCACTTTCTGTTGTAGGAGCCAGAAAGATACTAGGCAATGAAGCCATTAGCTCTCTTGCTCTCCAATATTTCTGTGTAGTGGGTCCGGCAGGTAGGGCTTCACAGGTTAAAAGATGTTCTTCAGTCATTTCCTCTTTGTTGCACAGAGGACAATTTGGACTTGTATAAATTCCTATTCTGTGTGTTTGGCCAAATAATCATGTTCTGTAAGTAATCTAAAATTTGCTACTGCAGCTTTACGTGGGATTTCTGGAATAATTTCTGGATTTTTAATTAAAATGTTCCATTTTTTATCTTTGGCTTTGTTAGATATTGATTGGTTTTGTTTGTTTTTATAATTGATTTTGATTAATCTTTTTATGGATGTAAAGGGTAAGTTTTTACTTTTGTTCTGAATTAAATTTGCACCTCTTTTGGCAAGAAAATCAGCTGATTCATTTCCAGCAATTCCACAATGTGCAGGTATCCACTGTAATATAATTCTTTTTTGTAATTTTTGAAGTTGTTTGATCATTTTGTGAAATTCTTTAATTTGGATTGGCCTCATTTTATATGAACTTATTGCACATAATGCTGCTTTAGAATCAGAAAGTATGACAGCATTTTTGAATTTATCTATTCTGTATAGAAGGTGTTGGAGTAAAATATGAAAAGTTTCAGATTTTGTAACTATTTGTTCTAAATCTAATTGAATATTAATTGGTTCAAAAGTCAGTGGGTTTTCTTTGATTAAAATGTTTTCTATAGAATTAGGAAGATTCAGATCTGTTTTTAATTCCATAACTTTGTGTAGGAAACTTGTTTGTGTTTTCATCTTGATTTGGTTGTAGTAATCTTTTCTCCCATTTTGTTGTTTTTAACCGCAACATTTTTTCATGTTGTATTAGTGCCTGCTCCTCTAAAGTTAGATGTATTGGATAGTTCCAAGTTGACGCTTGCATTGCCGTGATTGGAGTTGATTTTGCTGCATCGGTTATTAGTTGCAGGGTCTGATTTTGGCATTTTGGCATACTTCTAGGTGATTTATGTTAGAACTGTTTGCTGTAATTATTACCTCTGCATTATAAAGAAGTATTGGCTTGATGAATGTTTTGTATGTGGTGTTCAGTGTCTCCCGATTACTGCCCCACTTGACTCCAGCTAATCTTTTCAAAATTGAAAATTTTTTTGTTGATTTGTTTACTACTGCTTCAGTATGATGTCTCCAAGATAATTTTGAATGAAAAATTGTTCCTAAATATTTTGTTTCATATGTTTGTTTCAGGTTAGTTTTCTTGAACTGCAGATTTAGTTTAGGGATTTTCTTTTTTAAGCTAAATATTTGGAATGTTGTTTTATCAGTATTTATTTTCATCAAATTGTTGTCAGTCCACTTTTCCAATAGTATCAGAGCCTTTTCCATTGAAGTTTTGGATTTCTCTATTTGTGGGGAAGATGTCCACATGATCATGTCATCTGCAAAAAGTGCTGTCTTTATTTCTGTGTTTGATACAGCGGCGGGAAGATCATTGACGTAGATGTTGAACAAGGTTGTACTCAGTACTGCACCTTGTGATAGGCCCATTTTTATTTGTCGGAATTTGGATGTACTGTCATTGTATTTTGTAGCACAGAAACGTTGAGAGAGAAACAGTGATCTAATTTAACTTGTTATCTTGAATGCCTAGTTTTCAAAGTTTCTCAAGATGTTTATGCCTCCATACTGAATCGTATGGAGATGATTATAATCGTATGTGACGGATTTGTTATCATTTTGTCTTATGGAGTAATTAGGCAACTTTTTGCTTTGGTCTTGTGTCTCTTGTTTAATAATATTTCAAAAAGTTTTTACTTTTTTAGTTATCTATTAACCTGTCGTTGTGAAGTTCTTTTAGCAGCTTTTATAACTTTATTATAAATATTTTTATATTTTTTATAGTATACCCTGAATGACATACTTTTTTGCTTTTACATGCTTGCTCAAGTATCTTAAATTTTCACTAGAGATACGTATCCCTTTTGTAATCCAACTTGCAGCTTTTTTGTTTCTTAAAAGGATTCTTTTGAGTGGTATTTCAGTGTTGATATAATAATAAAAATACTTTGAAAGTTTTTAAAAGCTACATTAACATCAGTTTGCATGTACACTTTTTCCCAATCTTCCTGTGCCACTAAATGCTGCAGGTAATGAATGTTTTCACTTCCAGTACATCTCTTATATTGATATCTATTTTCATTACTATTTATTTTATGTATACCTTTTCTGGCTGTATGCCTGTTCTGCTATAAAAACTGCTCCTGTTATTATTCTTAGGTTAATTATTTTGCAAAGTTTCTAGTTTACTTTTGAGTTTCTTGTTTACTGTTAGCAGTTCTCCTCCATACAGTAGGTTAGGTTTTATGTATGTTTATGTATTAAGAAGATTCAGTATAAGTATTTGGACATCTGCTCTATATTTAAAAGTTAGCTCAATCATGTTCTCAAATTTTCTGAAATGTGCCAAATCCTAATAAGGTAATGCAGTCAAATAAATATAATTTGGGTATTGTTTATTTTTGTTCATAAAGTGATACCATGGTAAGCAATGCTTAGAAATAATGAACATATTATACGGTACTCAATGCTGTTACTAAATTTGTCATATTTCATTTAGACACAAGAATCTATAGATTCACAAAAGTGCAATTAAGATCTGTCAAGAATTACACCTAGCAACTCTTTGGGAACACATGTAACATAGCATGGTTTTAACCCTCTTAATTCTTCATCTAGCATAAAGCTGAACACTAAAACTTTGAATAACACAAAACTTAACAATTTAAAAGTATCAAAAGAGTGCCAAAGATTTATCTCAAAATATTTTACATTGATACAATCAACCACTCCCATCCCTACTTTTATGCAACATTAAAATTTTCACTTCCTCATCCATTCTAATAATCGTTGACATCAAGTTTGAGTATTATATCAGTATAGTAAATTGCAAGCAAAGATCTGGATACATCTGCACTTAAACTAGCATTACTATAAATCAAGTACAGGAGATACAGTACCTCCCTGCCATTGTCTCTGGACACTTTCTTGTTGAATTACAGTACGTTACTCATTATTGTAATAGTGTTTCTTCTTACATGTAACTTCATGCAAAGTAATTTTATAGAATAAAATGAAACAGAAAATCCAGGTGTTAAGATTACTTTCATATGCAGCAAAACTAACCACTTGCAAAATTACTCTTTATTAAAAATTCACATGAAAGCTTTAAGTCTTACAAAATTACTCTTATTGTAATAATAAATAAATAATTGCATTCAAATAAAGAACAAAAACAAAATTGTACCATAATTAGAACATTGCTCTCCGCTGTAACCGTGCATTTATTGGCTTTTGAAAAAAAATTCAATAAGAAAAGAAAAAATATTTCTTTCTGTACATGGCTGGAAACAGTCTTCTTGAGGATGCAACCAGCCTGCATTATGTTTGTTGGACTTTTTTTTTTTAGTGGGGAGATGTTAGAGAAGAAACTACCAAGTGATGGACCCACCATATCCATCTATTTTCCAACTCCTGCAGCAGTCAAAATAAAAATAGGTGCATTGTTGCAATGCTTATAGTATTCTTTGAAAAGACCTCAAGGTTCAAGCATATTTTTTTCCAGTCCATGGAATTGTTGCATGGCTTCTAGCCAAGTGTTTGTTAGAATAAAAATATCATACCAAAAGAAAGAAAACAGCTTGTCTTCTAAAGAGTGTTATTATATATTAAAATATTGAAAGAACTAGTGAAAGTTCTCAAAATACTGGGAAATCAAAAAACCTTAAGTATAGCGCTGAGAAAGGACTAAAATCTAGTTTACCATTCAAAACAAATAGCATCTCATCACATAAAAAAAATGTTAATGTATCGATGAAAAACATACTTTAGAGATTCAGTAAGTTCTTAGGAGAAAATCATGTTATCCAGCATTATTATCCACTATTCTTCCAAAGCAAAACATGGTCAGCACTATTTTGGAGTACCATATGATGCAATTGACTTCTACAAAGATGTCCTAGCAAAAAAATATAAATTCAACCTTCTCTCTAGATATGAGGCTAGGAATGTTGTATAAATTATGTAATGATTTCAGTAACATATTATTGTGTTGTGTGTATTATTAAAAATTATATATTTCCATGTTTAATATATTATTCTTTTTGTTTTGTGCTTTTGATATTATGGTTATTCTGAACAAAGTTAGGAACTAAATACTTAAATTAAAGGAACTAATAAATGAAATGAAAGTAAAACATTAGGTATATAATAACTGATAATGTAAATCATTAATAAAGTGTTTACTTTTGTTTGTTTTGTTTTTGTAATTTACGTCCTCCAATGTTAAGTCATATCGGACGATGAATGGAATGGGTGAAATGATGCTCATATGAGCCTGGGGTCCATAGAGCTTAGAGTTACCCGACATTCGTCTTCCAGGATAAGGGAAAACCCCAGAAAAACCTTAACCAGGTAACTCACCCTGACCGAGCTTCGAACTCGGGACCTCTTAAACATGAGGCACACATGCTACCATCTACGCTACCAAGGCGGATGTTAATAAAGTGTAAAAAACACTTCTATTTTTTGACCATACAGGGATTCATAATGCATTACAGTAGAACTCCAGTAATGATTATTTTGTGAATTAATATACCCACTTAGGTGGAACCTGATCCATTGAAAAAGAAAATTAGATGAAGGTAAATTTATCCATTGTGTGTCATATTCAAAATCCATTTACGGAACTCCAACCTTTTTTCAGTGTTTAAGTTCTTGCAGTGCAGTAATTTTATCTGATTTTCTAGGAGACCTTTCCAGAACAAGTCCATTATTATGCAGAGTTTCTTCTATGAGCATTGTAAATGGTTGCCTATTTACTTACTAATTTATGAAATCAAACTCCAGTCCAGAATGTGAACATAAGGAAATTCCTCTTGAAATAATCTCCTTATAGCATATGCTGATTCTGTGCGCTCATATGAATAATATTTAAATACTATTTGGGAAATAGAATATCGTCACTGATGGCATTGCTGTGAGCCATGACAAGCCGGAGCCAGAAGCATGGGCAGGAGAGACAGAGAGACAGAGAGAGGCTCCAGAGTGCTAGTTCTATTGTTGCCGAGAAATTTCTGGGAAGGTCTACAGCATTCTAGAAACAATGGCTGGGGGTATATATACCCTGCAAGGTGCTAGAAGCAGCAGTTGTGTGATGGTTATTGCGACAGTCAACGTTTGAAGTATACTGCAGTGATTTCTTTCATTTGTTTTTGTGCGGCAGAGCACTGAGTCGACCTTGAAGACAGCTGATTGTCAATTTCACATCTTTTTACTGCAACAAAAGTTGTTTTAGATTTCTAAATTTGGATTTCCAAATCAACGTAACCCTCGCAGTAACAGTACTTGTATTGCCGCATTTTGCTTGATTCACTTTCACCCAATACGTTATGTTGCATTGCCTGACAAACATATGCTACTCCACAAATTTCAACTCATATTGAAGCTTTCATGCAGCAGAAAGAAAATATACTTCCCTCCTTCACTGACATAGCAACTGATCACATGGTTGTATCTAAGATTGTTGCACAGGATAAAAATGTCAGTAGGCCTTGTTGCTACACACCTGCTTGTAACTGCTTGGCTGTCAGTGCATATACAGTATCTGGGACTCAGTATGAAAGTTGGCAATACAGCAAAGCTAAAGTAACATGTCCTGAAATACCATCGTGAATTACCCATGAAAATGATTTGGACTTTATATATTTCCAGTCTGTTCTTTTGTGTAATATATAGATAGGTGTGCACAAATCATTACTTTGTTTTTAACATCTTTTTTTTTTTTTTTACATTATCTTGACTTTTTCTTATTCTTGCCATTTCTATTTAGTCATTATCTTGCATGTGTATTGAGTTTATCATTTTCCTTGCTGAGTACAGTTGTTTTTGAGGCTGAAAGTAAGATTCAAGCTGAAAACAACCTTATTGATCTGCAGTTCAATTCCCTTTAAGGTAAATTGGCACACATAGGTGCAGCACAAAAACAACCTTAAGTAATGTCAGATTATCAAAATTTAACTGTATTGAAACACTACAGCAAAGCGAAGTAATTATTAAATTATAGATGAGTCGTTTTTATTACACATCAGCTTCACTTACGTACCTAATTTGAGGATATGTTTCGCGCACCATCGTTCTCATCGTCGGCTCTTATGCGACTCAACTGTCGCATAAGAACTGACGATGCGGACGATGGTTCGTAAAACATGTCCTCAAATTAGGTAAGGTGAAGCTGATATGTAATAAATACGACTCATCTATAATTTAATAATGTCAGATAACTTAAATGGGATGGAGGATATAAAAAGTTTTACATTGTTGACGATTTGTATAGGGATAACTTTTCAAATGCAGAAATTTCAGTACCCAGCTGAGAAATAAGAGTAATTTTACTCTAGATGTTCTCAGGCTTCAAGCCAGGTGTATAGAGCTGATTAACCATTGATGTTTTGGGAGCGTACATCATCCTGATGACGGAAGAAATGTGCGTTCCTGAAACACCAGTGGCTAATTATCTATACACCTACCTTGAAGCCCAAGAACATCTAGAATATAGTCATTGCCAGGGAAATTTCAGATCTTATTTCAAGAGTAATTTTTGTACAACCTTTACTCATATTCTTAGGAAACGGTTACATTCTTATATAATAGTCTGGAAAATATTGCTTGTAGGTGGAGGAGTGAGATTGCCAGGGAAGCAGGTTTACTACTTATGAATTTATGTTCCAAACTGGATGAGACGTTTCCCTTCTTCATGTTAATGAAGGAGAAGATTGAGGTTGCTATTGTCCTTTTTTTAAATTTACGTCCTCCAATTAATTTTGGTCATTTTGTAGATAATTTTTCAAACATTTAGGTCATCAAAATCAAGATTCTGATAATAAATGTAATGTTATTTGAATTAAAAGCAAAAACAGTTAGCAGTAAAGTATTTAAAGGATGTAGACTTCACTTCGTTAGAAACTTTACATTAAACTTATACAGGAACTAAACATTATATACTCTGAAGAGAGCCCTTTGACCAGACACTCTTATGTTTGAGCTGGCAAGAACGCCTTCTTCATTGGAGAGCATTTACTGCAGCATACAGAAGAGAGGGAAATTTAAGAAAAGGCATGTGAAAATTGTTATATAATGTTACAGGTGCCATGATCAGCTGTGCAAATGAATGCAGAGGGGATTGAAGTCATGGCATACAGTGACTGAACTTTCAAAATACTGCTTACATTTCAAACTGTGAATTACCACTAAGCAGAAATGGAACATATATTTATCAAATCTGATGAAAATTGCAGTAAATACTATACTACATTGCAAGGTATGAAATGAATCCATAACAAAATTCTGCTCCATACATTCACTTGAATGTATATGGTGCAGCAGATTTTACTTCATTTATATCATGTAAACACTGTTTAGTCACTGGATCTTCAAACTTAGCTTTGTATGCTGTGGTTGTGTCCCAAATTAATATCAGCTTAAGAGTAATTATAGAGGTAATCTGTACTTTTAGTTTCGGCATAAAAGAATTGAATTCACTTTATCTTCATTTTGTACTTATCTTCTGGATATGTATGCTCTTTGGAAGCAGTTCATATAATGTATTGAACAGTACCTAATGAGCAAGTTCTTCCATGCATTATTTATTGCCTGTGGTAACAGAAGTATAGTTTCCCAGCAAGCAGCTGACTAACTATTGGTTTTTAGCTCCTACTTAAAAAATTATATGAACATAAAAGGAGGAAGAAGAAAAAAGCTGGATCAATTTTAATTGGTTCCTTTCCATCAAAATTTGTTCCATTCATCATTGCATTAGCCTTTATTTTTTCTTTTAATGCATTGAGTATAAAGTACATATGAAGGGTATTCTAAATATTCTGGGCCTGACTCAGAGTTCTCATGAAGATCTTAAATCTTTAGAATTCATGCTGCTATAAAGTTTCAAATGCCCATATGTAGTTTATTTGTAATGATCATGTAAATAAACTAGTGTTAACATATGTAAAAACTGAAGCTATTTACAGTGAAGCAATACAATTATTACAATAAAATATAATAATTTGTGACAAACTTCATTTATGTGTTTAAAACATTATTAATCCTTCAGGACTGCTTTTGAAATATATCTATTGCATCCTTAGGTTTATTTTCCTTGGTTATGGATTGTTCACTATCATGCTGCCATCTACTGGAAGCAAAATAAATTTATGTGTAGAATCACTTGACAGTATTTCAAAATTCATCACATGATTTCTGTTTTTCAAGATAAATATTTTCTTTCAAACCATTAAGTCTATCGTTCCATTTATCTTCTGGATTTATTTTACAGTTAAATAACAAAAATAATCTGCCACAGTTGATTTATCATTCTGTTTATGCTTAATATTTATAAATTGTTCCTTCCTTCTGGATTCCAAATTACATTTGGTCCTTCCAATGTTAACCCAGTCACAGACTAAATGGTTAAATTATCTGAAATTTTACCTTTTTTAGACAAACCTAGTAAATGTTTTAATTATGTTTATTTAGGATCCAAGATTACACCAAATTCTTAAAAGAATTTAGCATTTTTAATAGCCCAAGAATGATAAGTTTTTAAAATTATAATCTTCTTTTATTTTGTTAAGGGTAGACACATCATTTACATCTTTTATATGTTTAAATTTATCAATCTTTTTTAAAACTAGTAATTAAATTACATTCCTCTTTATTTAAGTGTATATTTATTAACCTGTAAATTAAACTATTAAAAACACCAAGTTTATGTTAAAAAAATGTTAAAACTTTTATATTTTGTGTAACTATCAATGGGAGTTGATTTCCTGTAAATGCCAAAGTTTAATTTATTGCTATTTTTAATTATCTTTAGATCTACAAAAAGAATGCAACCATTATTTTCAATTTCTAATGTGAACTTTATAGCTTTATCTTATGAATTTATAACTTTTAAAGCATCATCAGGAACAATAGCAAAAATGTCATGCAAGTTTTAAAAATTAAAGAAATGCTTTAGTGACTTGCATTTCAAGAAAGCTCATAAAGGATCAGCAAGAAAAGGTAAAAGTGGACTATCCATTGCTAAACCAGAAGTTGTTGAATGAATTGACCATTAAAATTGAAAGAAAAAAAAATTGATCCAAACAAAGATTAGTAAGTTTAACAAAATCATCTATTAATTCCTCATTAAAATCTCTAGAACTCAACCATTCTTTCAAAAACATCAAAAGCTTTTCTCTAGGAATACTAGGAAATAAAGCAGTTACATCAAACAAAACAAGTTTATCATTCTTAAGTAATACTATGTTGCTGATCTTTTTTACCAGCTCAAAAGAATTTGTAATACTTAAGCTCTGAAATTTATCAAAAGTACTACATTTTTTATTTAACCATTTAGCTGGATTGTAAGTAGGTGAATGTGTACCATTTACAATGGTTCACATTTAATTTCCAGGTTAGTGAATATTAGAAAGAGCATAAAGTGTAGGCTAATGAATTCTGAAGAATTTATAATTTTTCAAACAGTTAGTGAAGTTTCATCATCTTTCATGGTTTAGACCATTACTGATCTGTTCTGGCTCCAAAGTGTAGTTGCACACTCCATCTTTTAATTGGTCATCCTCGACTTCCATGATCTTATGGCTTATAATTTAGGATTATACGAGGCAATCTCTCTTCATTCATTCTGTTGACATGTTCTGTCCAGCTTACAACTGTTCGGAAGTTATGAGTAAAATGAGTTTTACATGAGAGGGAAGCTTGTCACTAATTATTACATTTTCTTGTAATAGTGTTAACATTTTCTACAAAATCATTAAAACTGAAACACAAGCTTTGATAAAGTATTTCCTTTTGGAGAGTGTAACCCCGAAAGAAATGCAAAATAAATTAGATTCTACATTAAATAATTGTTCCCCTTTATTTTTGATGATTGAAAAGCGGGTATTGCTATGCTTGATGAAATTGTGACAACAGTAGACAATATTTTACAATATTGTACCTCTCGGTGACTGCCAGTTGAAGGTTTGCAAATTGACATTGCAGAAATCCTGATAGGCCATGTGCATTGTATTATGTTTTGGTTTGAGAAAGCTTTCCGCCTGATGGCTGCTATGTTTGTTAACTTGGATCAAAAACCTATTTAAATTAACATTTCTCAAGAGGATTAACTTATTTAAAAGCAGTTCTGTTATTTAAGCTCAATTATGAATCTCCATAACAATAAATGAAACCAGTATTCATCATTGTACATACTAGAGACAAAGAAGGAGTCCAAACATGGGTTGCAAAGATGCTCCAAACAAAGCAAAATAGTTTCATCTGCAGAAAACATAGCTACAATATTTTAAGGTTATGTCATGATATTCATAGACTCTGCAGGAAAGCAGAATCATATCTGGAAAGTATTATAACTACTGGAGCACTTTAGGATGCTATTCAGACTAAATGTCCACACCTTATGAAGATTATGAAGATTTTAATATTTTATCAGAGCAGCATGAAACCACATTTATAAGAGGCAAAGGGGAGGATTTATCATAAAAATCATCTAGATAATTGTAAAGAAATTAACAAATTAAATTAGATGAATAAGATTAATTAATTTGTCACTCAAGTTTTTAAAACTAACCATACAATATTGTATAAGCCAGTTAGTGTATGATATAATGTAATTATCCAGTCATGCAAGAAAAAGCTACAAAAAGATACTATTTTTTTCACTGCTTTGTAGAGTTGCTGAATCATGTTGCACATATGCGAAAAAGATAAAATCTTAAAAATGGGAAGAAGGCTAAGCAAATTAACAGATCAAGTGGGGACTGAAACTGAAAGCTCTTAAATTGAAATGGCTTCTGGTGAAATCAACTATACAGCTTTAGCTCACTGGATAGATAACAAAATGTATTATTCTAATGTGTACAGGATGAATAGATATAGATAAATATGAATTATTAAGAAATTAGTAAATTGTAAACAGCAAAATTGAAAAAGGGTATGAAAATATAATTTATGTAAATTATTGATAGTTTGTCTTTATTTATTTGTTCTTAGTTAATTCAAAAAAATAAACAAATACCTTAAACATATATAAAACTTATCAGTTTGTATAAATTAAATGTTAAGCATGCTCAAGAGTTGTTACAGGATGGAAGGAAAGGGGTGTTATGTATTTGCATTTTTTTTTTCTAATTTTAAATTCTTTCTATTTTCAGTGTTGGTGATTAACAAAAGGATAAATTAAAAATAATAATGTCTCGATATGCTCGAGATTCAGAAAAGCAAGGTAAGCTTAATGTGCATTGCTCTTTCCAAGTACTATAACCTTGTCCATCCAGAATACCTGAAACAGAAGACAAATGGATTGACAAAAATCCAAATAATCAAGTAAGATGTGATTTATACATGGAAGAAATTTTTAATTCTTTTGCTATACAATGAATGTCTACAGAAACAAAAGTTTTCAGTCTCCTTCTGGTTTTTCTTTCAGTTAGATACAATTAACTTTTCAACCTCTAAAGGCTGGTTAAAATAATCCAACAAGGCAACCAAAATGGAAACTAGAATGAGAAGCAAGGTAACATACAAGATTTTGATTCAAATTGCCTAGTAACATGTATGGAAATACATGTCAATGATCATATCAATCACAAAGTGGAAAGTCACAGGGCCAAAGTAGTGGTAACCCTTTGAAATGGTTTTCTTATTATCTTGGCATTAAAATGAATACTGTGATTTTGTGGGTTCGTAGAATTAAAAGGCCGAGTTGCAGAAATTAAAAATCTCCTTTATTTCCGTACAGATACACTGTTCATTTCTCACGTAACAACATTACATCGCATAACAACACAATGTTCCAAGGTCAATGACAGTAACAAACCGTGACAGCTGATTACATTAGCTCTCATTACAACACTCTTGTTACACAACTTCAAAGCTGACTCTCGTTTTACACACAACTGACTCATCACTATCCATGGCTTCTTTTTTATACACCCATTCATGAATTCCAGACTGTTCTCTACAATCACTAGATGTTTCTCGAATCAACAAGACATCTAATGACGTAATCCGAATATTCTATCACCTTCCGGAAACGTCTGGGCCGGCAGGTCTTTTATCTCGGCTATCAGTTTACACTAGCCGCACTATTGTTAACTGCTTATGCAAGCTCTTCATTACAGTGAAACAATATCCGCCGCCCATTTTCTATTTGTGCCGAAAATTTATTGCCTGTTGCCGCGACACTGCTCCCTCCTCAAGGCTGGTCGTCCCGAACAGCATCATTGTAGCGGGCCAGGCGATCCAGATATACCACCAACATCTTCCCTCGGGGCACCTTCGGATGCGGTAGACCACGTCGTTAATCCTCTTTCCCACCTGGTACGGTCCTTGCCATGGTTGTAGAAGTTTGTCGATTGTTCGGTTTGCTCCCAGGTGTCCTCCTGAAGTACCGGCGTGCACTTCCTCCAAGACCTCCGGGACCTTACTTTGGGGAAGTACCAACTGTTGTCTCTGCGTCTTCCCATCGGGCGATTCCCATACTCGTAACAGCACGCCCTCTCTGATCTTCAGCGAGTCCCATTGGGCCCAGTACGACTTATAGGTGGCGCTCCTCGGTGCGATGTCCTCGCAGGTTGGTCTTGTCCCTGCCTCCGCTTTTTTCAAGAGTGGTCCCACGTCTGCGTCTGCCAGCTGCTCCCTCCTCAGGCCTGCGCTATCCCAGCCAATTGCAGACATTGCCGTGACTACTCGGACTGCTACGGCACGCTCCTTCTCTTCCACTCTTGTGCTTTGGCCGCACTCCTCTGGACAGGGTCTTCGGGACATGGTGTCTGCGTTGCCATGGCACTTCCCTCTACGATGTTCAGAGGTGAAGTCGTACTTCTGCAGCCTCTGGACCCAACGTGCTGTCTGGCCTTCCAGGTTCTTAAAGCTCAATAGCCAGGCTAGGGTGGAATGGTCAGCTCTCGGGTGGAATGGCTGACCGTACAGGTACTTGTGGAAGTGCTCTAGCGTCT
This sequence comes from Mantis religiosa, assembly GCA_030765055.1. Classification (NCBI taxonomy): domain Eukaryota; kingdom Metazoa; phylum Arthropoda; class Insecta; order Mantodea; family Mantidae; genus Mantis; species Mantis religiosa. Next base: position 79,345,557 of record CM060953.1, read on the forward strand.
TTACTACCGCCAATAACTCTCGTCGGGTGATGCAGTAGTTCTTCTCTGCCTTGGATAGCGTCTTGCTGTAGTAGGCTATCAGCCGCTCATGGCCGTCCTGGATTTGTGATAGGACGCCTCCAATGCAATGGTCGCTGGCGTCGGTGTCCACAATGAAGGTGCCGCCTGGTTGTGGAAATCCCAAAATTAGAGCACTGCAAAGCGTCTTCTTCAGCTGTTCTGCGGTCAGGTGATCGGCCGCCATCTCCAGTAGGCCTTCCAGCCGGGGCCCCAGGTGTTGCGTTGGCACCGGCTCCTGTGTCTTGTCGATCGCTTTCACGATGACCACGGGCTCGCACGTCCCCATCTCCGTTCCGGCCTGGACGTCGTGATCGGTGTCTGCCAGGTTGAGCAGTCTCACTGGCACCTCCTCTCGGCACGGCAATTATGTCCTGGCTACACAGAGTCCGTGCACAGGCGTCATCTGGTCCAGCATCATGTTCTTCGTCCGCTGACCTTACAGTCGCGCCGTCACCACCACCTCGCTTCTTGCGGGGACCACCACGCCTTCCTTCAAGATGACCCTGCAGATTCCAAGGCGCTCGTCGGGTTGCCGGAGTATGACCTCTTCTCCATTGAGCCGCAGGACCTTCCTGCCGTCGTCGACCGTCGCCTCGTGGCTCCTGAGGGCATTCTGTTCCAGTATCACCTCCTCAGCCACCTCCACGACGAACACCCACTGACGTACGGCACTCCATCCCAAGGTCAACTGCAGCAGGGCCTCCCTCTCCACGGTCAAGGTTTCGCCCGATGCCGTCACTAGCTGGTATGGTCGGCTTGGTTTTCTCGACGGCGAACCTCTGGCTACATCGGGTCTGATGACGGCCATGGCTGCTCCGCTGTCTATGGCTTCCCTCTGATCCAACCGTCCGCGATGAGGCTGTCATCCATACGTCGGCTTTTGGCGTGCAGTGTCACTCGAGGGGATGGTGGTGATGGCGCCGACGTGCTCCTCTCCATGCCAGTTCTAACTCGTTCCTCCGGCTGCTCTTCCTGGTGTCGGTCATCTTCGCTGTCATCGTCGCGCCCAATTTGCAGCTTCCGTCTTCGTTGTTAATTTGGTCTTCATTTCTTCCATCTTCTCGGTGGTGTTGTCGTCCCGCTTCCTGACACCAATTGTGATTTTGTGGGTTCATAAAATTAAAAGGCCGAGTTATAGAAATTAAAAATCTCCTTTATTTCCATAGTGATACACTGTTCAATTCTCACGTAACAACATTACATCACATAGTAACACAATCTTCCAAGGTCAATGACAATAACAAACCGTGACAGCTGATTACATTAGCTCTCGTTACAACAACACTCCTGTTACACAACTTCAAAGCTGACTCTCGTTTTACACACAACTGACTTATCACTAGCCATGGTTTCTTTTTCATACACCCATTCATGAATTCCAGACTGTTCTCTACAATCACTAGATGTTTCTTGAATCAACAAAGCATCTAATGACATAATCGGAATATTCTATCATCTTCCGGAAACGTCTGGGCCGGCAAGTCTTTTATCTCGGCTATCGGTTTACACTAGCCGTGCTATCGTTAACTGCTTATGCAAGCTCTTCATTACAGTGAAACAATACGCGCCGTCCGTTTTCTATTTGTGCCTAAACTTTATTGCCTGTTGCCGCGACACTACAGTAGAGTCTCAGTTATCTGACTTTCGGTAATCCGACATTCTATATTATTTGACTCTCACCAGTGTTTGGTCAGAAGGATATGCATTCTCAAACCTTTAGTAAGTGTGCAGGAAAATACTGTTTTCATTTCCTGTGAACACAGTATGGCAAGTAAAAGAAGAAACTGGTTGTTTCCATGGAAGACAAGTTGACTGCATTAAAGAGATTGGACAAGGGGAAAACTCTTCAAAAAATGGCTTCAGATTATTGTGTTGGGCATGTTACAGTGCAGGACAGGAAAAAAAGAGAGAAAAAATTGCAAAGTAGTGTGCTGCCAGAGCAACAAGTGATGCACTAAGACACAGGAAAACAATGAAACAATGTGAATATGAAAAAGTTAGCGAACTACTGTTTCTTTGGTTCACTCAAAAACGAGGAAAGGTTCTACCAATAACAGGCTGCGCTGTATTTCTGGAAAACGTTCAATGAAGGGCATCCTAATTTTACTGCTAGCATTCGATGGTTTGATCATTGAAAGAAACGGTACAACTCAAAAACGAGGAAAGGGTGTACCAATAACAGGCTGCGCTGTATTTCTGGAAAACGTTCAATGAAGGGCATACTAATTTTACTGCTAGCATTCGGTGGTTTGGTCATTGAAAGAAATGGTGCGGTATTGGGCAGCTTAATACCTGTGGTGAAAAATTGTCTGCTAAATCTGACAACTACAAATAGTTTTTGAGATTAACATTTTGAAATTTAAAAAGGAATTCCAAGAATTAATTCTTGCTGAAGGATCAACTGGTTATCAGATTTTTAATTGTGTCGAAACTGGACTAAATTTAAAGATGCTACCATGTAAAACTCTTGCAGGCCGAGGAGAGGCATCTGCCTCTGTCTAAAAGCATAGTAAGGAAAGGATTACTATCCTTGCCTGTAGTAATATAATGGGAACTTCAAAGCTAAATTGCTAATGATTGGTAAATCTAAAAGATCTAGGACATTTAAAAACATTTCTGTTAATGCTCTACCAGTACATTACACTAACCAGAATTCTGCCTGGACATCTGCTGCCATCTTTAAAGACTGGTTCTTTACACAGTTTGAGCCATATATAGAGCAGTTTCTAGCTGCCAACGACATCCCAAGAAGAATTCTCCTTCTGCCCTATCACACCGAAATGTAGAAGAACTTAGAAGTGGTGATATCAAGGTCTTGTCTCTCTCACCTAAGGTGACATCATTGTGCCAGCCACTGGACCAAGGTATGCTGGAAACATTGAAAAGAAAAGAAGAACTTAGAAGTGGTGATATCAAGGTCTTGTCTCTCTCACCTAAGGTGACATCATTGTGCCAGCCAATGGACCAAGGTATGCTGGAAACATTGAAAAGAAAAGAAAATATCGGCGACAACTCCTTTTGTGCTGATAGAGGAAATGGACAATGGCAGAGACATGATGAAAATGTTAAGATCAACATGAACGACGTTGCATACTGGGTGGCTCAGGCTTGGGAAAAAGTTGAAACAAAGTACAGTTAACAAAGTCTTGGACCATGCTGTTAGGTGGTGATGAAAATAAAGAAGAGATAGTACAAGAAGACATGGGTGACATTGTTCCCTTACTAAACCACATTCTTGGATGTGAGGATGCTACAGCTCAAGATGCGAGTAGCTGGTGAGCAGATCAACCGTTGGAACTCACAGACTCTGATATTGTTGATTTTGTGAATGGTGATGACAAGAGGATGAAGCAGAATGGGAAATTGAAGAGTAGAATGAGAAGAAGAGTCATGCTAAAGGTTTAAGTGCTTTAGAGATGGCATTAAGATACGTAGAGCAACAGCCGAAGCCAAGTGCAACTGAGGTGTTGATAGATTGAGTCAACATGAAAAATTCAATGCCATGGCCGGGATTTGAATCACGGATCTCCTGGTTTCCATCCAGTCGCTCTAACCCATTGAGCTACCATGGTCAACGTGCCGTCCCGACATTAAATTCTCCATTTGGCTCGTATATTTCCCTGGTAAACCACTAGGGGCTCTCGTATTCGTGATACACCGTTTGTGGCGACTTACCATCATAAGTGCTTGAGTCCCGGGCTTCATCATTTAACTCTTATTATTTTAGTTATATGATGGAAATTAATAATTTCAACATACTAGCTGTATATAGGCTAAGGTTTTAGATAGATTGAGTCAACATGAATGTTTTCTGTGGAACATTGTCCTTCCTTGTGGCACCATAGATAAGCAATAAAAAATAATAAGTTTACCCTATAGACGTCCTAAACCGGGCAAAGGTCTCCTGTTTACACAGGAACAAGCTCATAATTAGGCTCTAAAGGCGACCATATCCTTGGGAGCTTTGTCGTGTTGTTACGCTTCTTCTTTTCTCTATTCCTATTTTTCACTCATATCATTTCCAGTCTACTTTTCCCCCAAACACTTCTGCACTGCACTTTTTGCACTCGTACCATTGTTGTTTTGTCCTGCTCAGTACCTGTTGATTCTTGCTTGGTACTGTCTCCAAACTTCTCTGTCTCTTACCACTTGCCACTCTTGGTCCATTGACTTTGGTTTTGAAGTAGTTTGACCATCTGGTTCTCTGGCACGCCTCGTTTCTTCATCCTTCTCTTGAGTCCCACATTGTGGTCAGAGAAACTAAAATAATTTAAATATCCTACGAAAACGTTCTCTGAAAATAACCTATTTTCTTAAAATGCATAATTTTTATGACTTTTTAGATATTTGCATGCTCCATTTAAATTCAGTATAACACACATACCTGTTTCCAATCAAACACCTTTCTAAGAGTTTAGTTAATAATTTTACTAAAAATAATTAGTTTTAATAAATTATTAAATTATTATTTATATTTTATAAATATTTAAAAATATTTTAATAATTTTAGTAAAATTATTAACTAAACTCTTAGAAAGGTGTTTGATTGGAAACAGGTATGTGTGTTATATTGAATTTAAATGGAGCATGCAAATATCTAAAAAGTACATAAAAATTATGCATTTTAAGAAAATAGGTTATTTTCAGAAAATGTTTTCATAGGATATTTAAATTATTTTAGTTTCTCTGACCACAATGTGGAACTCAAGAGAAGGATGAAGAAACGTGGCGTGCCAAAGAACCAGATGGTCAAACTACTTCAAAACCAAAGTCAATGGACAAGGGTGGCAAGTGGTAAGAGACAGAGAAGCTTGTAGACAGTACCAAGCAAGAATCAACAGGTACCGAGCAGGACAAAACAACAATGGTACGAGTGCAATATGTAAAAAGTGCAGTGCAGAAGTGTTTGGGGGAAAAGTAGACTGGAAATGATATGAGTGAAAAATAGGAATAGAGAAAAGAAGAAGCAGTAACAACACAACAAAACTCCCAAGGATATGGTCGCCTTTAGAGCCTAATTATGAGCTTGTTCCTGTGTAAACAGGAGGTCTTTGCCCTGTTTAGGATGTCTATAGGCTAAACTTATTATTTTTCATTGTTTATCTATGGTGCCACAAGGAAGGACAATGTTCCACATAAAACATTCATGTTGACTCAATCTATCTAAAGCCTTATCCTATATTCAGCTAGTATGTTGAAATTATTAATTTCCATCATATAACTAAAATAATGAGGTATTGATGTTTCGTCGATGGCAAAATCTCACAGCAAGAAAACGTCATTCAGCAGGCAAGCAGGCTTCATTGAAAATTTTCCTTTCTGAAGACATTTGGAGCTTCTTTTTGTTCAATATTGCATGTAGATTTGGTTTGATTATCCAGTAAATACCGCAAAACATAGTATACCTACAATGTTTTATTACATTTTCTAACTTATTTTTGTATTATCCGACATTTTCGGTTATCCGACCTTGTCCAGAGCCAGTTTGTGTCGGAAATCAAGATTCTACTGTACTCTAAACAACTGTTAGCAAAATAGTAACAAAGCTAACTCAACAATTTTCTGAATTTGTAATTTGCTTCAGCATAAAATATGAAAGTAAAACTGTCAATGGGAAAAGATACTTATGCTTGGAAATAAATTTGTAAACATAATAAATAAAACAAAAATATCTGAAATCCATCCACATTAAAGAAGATTAGATAATTAATTAGATAATTAGATTAGGTTTTATTGTATTTTTACTTTCCGTGTATTATTTCTTTTAACAATGAACACACATCGATAAGTCTGTGTAAAGTTTCTTCCAGAAAGCAAACTAACAGACAAGATTAATTTCATGTGTCTAATACAGTAGATGACCTCCAAGAAATTGACATATTTAGGGATGTAAAATTCTCTTTTAACTTAAGATATGATAAAGTACTCAATTACAAACAAAAGATTTCATTTAAAATTCTGGTCTCATTTGTTAGTGTGCACACCCAATACTTTTAGTAAAATGATGTAATAAAATAAATAATTATGAATTTTACATCCCATAATGCACAGAATGTAATACTTGCTTGCACTTACATGTTAAGCTGTGTAATTCAGAAACTGATATTAATGCTGTAATTTAAAAATGTGAAAATGTAAAATTAACATGATTTCTTTAAAAAAGTTAAAAAAATGATGGTGATGATGACTATGACAATGACAATGATATATTGAGCATTTTGATCTAGGAGTTCAAAATCGCACTCCATTACATTCTGTGTATTTTTAATACTTGTTTCAGAAGGTTGACATTGTTTCTAGTGCTGCGTGATTTTATTGATTAACCGAAATGATTAATCTGTTAATATTTTATTTTAGGTTAAAGATAAAACATTTTAATTGAATAATCAAGTCAGTTAAATTTAATCGATTACAATAAATATTAATTAAAACTCTTTTAGGCAAATTTGGCCCTCTTTGTTTTGATGTATTGCTTCCAACCTAAACAGCATTTCCAACACATCAAGCTTTCACTAGATACATAATGTTCTTTGAACTTTGAGATAATATAACTCGTGATAGCTAAAAGAAATCATTCTGAACCCCAAGAGAGTCTAAATAACACTTCTGTTGTGAAATATTCTAAGAGGTACATAACTACATACAGATGTTGACAGAGAGGTTTCATTCCTTACAGCGTGTGTGTGACAACATATCGAATACAACTGATTATTTATCGTTCGCTAGCATAAACTTAGCTGTACAACCTTGAACCGAACACTTCACTTACCAGCTATGGAAACAATAGCTGATATCTCTTCTCAGGACTGGTGGTGGTGTAACTTTGCTGTTAAAACTGCAGTAAGCCAGTAACATTTCTGAGTTCGTGACAGTGAGTGAAAGGTTTGTGTTAAAAAAGTTAAAATAAGGAAAAACGTTTTGTGCTGAGTGGAATTAAAATTATGGCATACGAAAATTTGCAAGGGAAACTAGGTGTGCATTTTGGCTTTAAGCTAAATGAATCTGGTAAAGTGTCTGACAGAAAAAAAGTATTTTGTAAAATTTGTGGGAAATCATTTAGTTATAGTGATAGTGCTAGTAGTTTGAATTATCATTTGAAACACACCCATCCATTTCAAAGTGCTAACGAATCATCTCCAATCTAAATAATTTCATAGCCAAACTGATTTATTCCATTAAGGAAGCTGAATTAACAAATAAAATCATAAAATGGATAGTAAACAATGGCTGACCTATCAATATTGTTTCGGATGAAGGGCTAAAAGAATTTTTAAGAGAAGCCGCTGGAAACTGTATAATCTTCCATCAAAAGATATATGTAAGTAGACGAATTGACAAGTTATATGATAGAGGTTTATTTCTTCTTTCATTTTGAAACATAATGTTGTTACGTGTGGAAGAGAACTTCATTTAAGGGGGGCCGTACGAGAAAATGTTCAAAAAATCTAATTTTTTTTATTGTTTTATAAAATAGTATGTAGTATTAGCTATCAAACACCAAAATATTATGACTGTACGTGGTCTGTATGTACCTTTAAACAATTAAATGCCCTAGTGTTGCATAGTAGCATAATAGCAACACATAGTCTTCCATCAGCTGTCTTGAAATCAATAAAGCCCATCTACGAATTCTTAGCACACCCAGACACCCAGATCTAAAAAATATGTCTCTATGGAGAGACACAAAACCCAAATGAAAGCCTCAACAGTGTGATATGGAAAAGGTGTCCCAAAACATCATTTGTGTCTTCCATAGTTGTGAAAATTGCTACATTTGATGCTGCAATAGTGTTTAATAATGGGAATATTGGCAGAAAGAAAGTTATGCATCAGTTAGGGTATCAACCTGGTGTGTTTATGGAAACAATTTTGCAGAGTATCGACAACATTTGCATCGCTGGTGCAGAAATAGCTATGAAATTAATGCAGAAAGAAGCAAGTCAGAAGAGGAATTTAAAAAGAAAGGCTGAAGAAGACCAGAATGAGGATACAGACTATGGATATGGGAAGTTCTGACTTAAAATTAAAAGGCAAACTGAATAATACTTTGAGATTTAACTGTATTGGAACACCACAGTGAAGCGAAATAATTATTAATTTTTAGATGAGTCGTATTTATTACACATCTGCTTCACTTTCGTACCTATTTTGAGGACATGTTTCCGAAATTTGTAAGAAAAATAGTAAAATTTAACCACAACAGTAGAGAACAATTAGCTGCTGAAAAAGCTGTGTTAAAATCCGAAAAAGCAAATCACTACAGAAAACTAACTAATATAGACCTCTCATTGTACAACCTACATTTGAAACTGGTAAAATTACTAGGAAACTCAGCATGGGACCATTTAGAAACCAAATCATTTGAACATATCAATTATAAAGTCAAAGAGAAAGTTTATCGTCAAAAGAAGAAACTAAAGCATAACCATAATCATTGGCAACAAAAACAAAACAAAATTTCAGCAAAGAACACATCCCTAGACAATGTAATTAATCTCTCAAAGCAAAATATTAACACTGAAGAAATATATGTGCTTAACCAAGGCCTAAAAACATGTATAACATACTCCAGCAACCCGGATGAATTCATTGCAGATATAGAATTAGCAGTAGAAGGCTTGGAAACCATGGACAAAAATATAATTAGGAAAAAATCATCTCCTATATTGGAAAACTTAATAAATAAAAAACCAGGAAAACATTTGAAACAAATTAAGATAGTTAAATCTTTAAGGAAAAAGGATGTAATCTTCTCAAGGGCTGATAAAGGGAACAAAATAGTAATCTTAGATACAGCTACATACAAGAAAAAAATGTTAGAGTTACTACAACAAAAAGAATTCCAAGAAATAGATTCTAATCCACTCAACAGATGCATAAAAGATGTACAAAAAACCATCATTAATAGTAAAATTTTAACAACTGCAGAACAAAAAACTATCAAACCGGACAACTCTACCCTTGCAAGACTATATGGTTTGCCTAAAATACACAAACCCAACATACCCATGAGACCCATTGTAAATAATATAAACACTCCTACTTACCTTCTGGCAAAATGGCTGTCCAAAAAATTTCAGTCCTTTCCACAGTTCCATACTCTGAGCATAAAAAACTCTTTAGACCTGGTAGAAAAAATTCAAAATCTTAAACTAAAACCTCATGACACTTTAGTATCCTTTGATGTCCGCTCCCTCTTCCCTAGCATTCCGTTAGACAAACTTTTGATTCAACTGAAAAAATGGCTAAACTCTATAAACCTAGATGCCAATGCAATAGAAGAATATTTGGCAATGACTGAAATATGTATACATCAAAATTATTTTGTCTTCGATAGAAAATATTATAAACAAATTTCAGGACTAGCTATGGGAAGCCCGCTATCACCATTTTTGGCCAATCTATACATGAGCTTTTTTGAAACACATATAACTAAAGCCTTCCCTTATATTTTTAAAACATGGTACAGATACGTAGACGACATCTTTGCAATAGTGCCCTACAAACAAATAGACGATGCTTTGAAACTACTCAACCTGCAAGAACCCAGCATACAATTCACAGTGGAAACTGAAGAGGACTGTACTCTACCTTTTTTGGACCTTAAAATCACAAAAAGCAATGAAAAACTAGAATTTGGTATCCATAAAAAAGCAACACACACAGATAATTACATCAAAGCAAATAGTTTCAACCCAATTCCACACAAGCATGCCACCATCAACAGTCTCACACACAGATTAGTAAATCTACCCCTCAGCCAGCAAGAATATCAAATCGAATACCATCAAATCTTAAAAACTGCAATTAAAAATGGATATGGAAAAAACCTTGTAGATAAAAAACTAAAATCATTCAAACTTCAAAAGAGATTAAAACAGATCACAGCTCTCACACCAATAAAACAAGAAATTAGATTTGCTAAATTTACTTACCACCCCTGGGCCACAAAAAAGTTCCAAAAAATATTCAAGAAATACAATATAACATTGGCACCAAAAAACAATTACAACATTAAAAACCTACTTCACAGTAATAATACTGATAAGATAAAACCAGAGGAAAAGTCAGGCATTTACAAGATTAAGTGTAACGACTGAAAAAATTTACATAGGGAGGACAAAAAGAAACATAGGCACTAGAAAGAAAGAACACTTCAGGCACTTAAGATACAAAAATTTTGATAAGTCCGCAATAGCAGCTCATTTCTGGTCTGAAAATCATGAAATTGAAGATAACACAGAATTACTAAAATACGTACAAAAACATAGTGAACTCGTCATATGGGAGAGAATATACATAGAAAAACATAAAAACCAACTAATGAACTTTGAAATCCCGCCAGAAGAGAATCCCACATTTAAGTTCATCACTAAATCAACAGATGGCAGCAGCAACTCCAGAATTACCCACACCCACCACACCACTGGATCAAGCTTTAGTCGCATAAGAGCAGAAGATGCAAACGATGATTTGCGAAACATGTCCTCAAAATAGGTACGAAAGTGAAGCAGATGTGTAATAAATACGACTCATCTAAAAATTAATAATGAATAATACTTATTTTATTTTTAACTGCCTTTCCCCGTAACTTGCATTTTCTACAACTTCAACCCATTTTTCTCTCAAACTACTTCATCTACAGTGATGACATTTAGCACACAGCATTCTTATGCCACAATGAACATTTTGTTGGTTCTAGAATTTAAGATTAAGCTCCAGATGGAATGTGATGATACAAAATATATGAAATTATTTTAATTTTTAAAGGATGCATATGATTAACATTTTTTTTAAATTCTGTACAGCTTCAATAAGAAATCTAAATCCAGCAAATTTATTTTTAGTGTGTTTTAAAATAATATACCAAATTTCAGAAAGATAGCAAATGTGAATTTTGAAAAAAAATGGGCTTAAGTTTGTAAATATCTCTGCATATAGAAAAAGTATGTAGCATTAGTTATAAACAATGGAAAATTATGAAAAAATTGTGCATATTAACTTTATTATCTTAAATGAGTATACTAAGTTTCACTTCTCTAACTTGAAAACTTTGGATGTTATGGTTATTTATGTAAGGCCCTGAATATTTGCATACGTCCCCCCTTGTGACTGCTGCAACTTCGTTGGCTTGTGCGTGTATGGTTGACCCAATTTTCAATGACAGAATAACATAAATTAGGTCCAAATGCATGAATAGCATGTGTGATGTTATTCATAAGATCATTTACTGTTTCTGGCTTGTTGGCATAAACTCAAGATTTAACATAACCCCACAAGAAGTAATCCAACGGCATTAAATCGCATGATCTCGAGGGCCAGTTTACATCTCCACCATGGTAAATGATGAAACATCTGAAATTATCCTTCAAAACATAGATTGATTTTGAGAGCAGTATGGAATGTGGCACCATCTTGCTGGAACCATATATTTCTGAGATCCATACCATCTATTTGAGGCCAAAAATAGTCCCTTATAAGAGCCCAGTATCACGCAATACATGCAAGGTTTGTTGAACAGATGATTCATTATGGTAACAAATTTTCACAATTTCTATGCATTGCTGAATGCTGTAACATTCCATGGCTATTGGACAATAACAACAGTAACCACTTGAAAAACAATGACTGCTGTAACTCAATAACAACAGCAGTTCTCACGTGTCAAAAATAGGACACTCTTGTTGAAAGACCCTTTAGAACTCAGTCTTTGCTAATATGTTTCCTGATAAAGCTTTCATAGTAAATTGGCCTTTTTATTGACCTATGGAAGGTCAGATATTCTGAACAGCTCCTTGCAGGACAATAATTCAAACAATTTTCAGCTCATCAGTAAAGTTGGAAAGAAAGGAAAAAAAAGCCTTTACTGTGGAAGAAGAATTTGATAAAAGGTGATTATATGATGTTAATTTTGGTGCAGTATTAAAGACGAATATAAAGTGATGAGCAAGAAGACACTTTTAGCTTTAATACTATTGGTAGTGTTTATCTTTATTTGTATGATTTTCCTGCAACTGTCTGTTTCAAAATCTTAATATAGAGCTAACCCAGTATTGTGCAGCTGTCACAGCCATTTGCCGCCTCTCGCTGCATACATACCTGGACTCAAAGTCAGGACACTCCCATAGGATTTGTAGCTGGTCTGTGTTTGCTTTCCTGTTGCATCCAGCTGCTGTAAATTGCTTCTCCTGTATGGGATCTTTGGGTTCTAAGTGTGTAGGATCAAGACAATCCAACAGAAAACATGATAGCTCACCAGAGAGCAAGTTTTTGTTAAATGAATCTGCCCAGATTCACGATACAACATATTACACTGAAAATGACAGTTTCAATTTTACAAACATGACCATAATATTATGTTGTACTGTTCTCAAATATATACAATTATTGAACCAATTTATAGTAATTATTGATAAGAAATTTATTATACATTTTGTAGATAATTTAGGTTTATTACCAAAAGTTCCTCTTTCATTTGCAAAAGAAATTAGTGTTGCTTTATCAAAAGTTATACCAAGTTACCATGAGCTGATTTAGATAAATGAGCACATCTCTCTTATTACGGCAGAATGTTTAAAATAGTGTTTTATAATTTAATATAAAATGTAGCTTTCAAATTTTGACTATACACTTTAAGATAAAAAAATTAGCAAACCTTTGAAGTGTAGCTATTTATAAGGGTAATCCGTGATAAATGATTGTATTAACACACAAACTGTGTGCATGCAATTTTGAAAGATAGAATTACAATTGAAAAATTCAGTACCATACCCAGGATTTGAACCACAGATTTTCACTCATAGAGGGGAAGATCCCTGATTCAGATCCTGGCTATAGCATTGAATTTTCCAGCTCTCGTTTTATCTCTCTTATTGTTATATATTTGTTAAAGTCCAAATCATTTCTATGGCCAGGCACCACTCCTCAGAATGCTGCCTTTAGCTTTATTCTACTGTCACCATTCATATTGAGTCCAAGTTAATGAATATACACTGACAAACTATTATAAGCAGGTTGATATCCCAAGCATAATTTTTTTTCCTAAAAAAAAATGCAGTGTTCATTAGGCATATAATAAAATTTCCAATTGCTAAAGCTAGTACAAAAGTGAATCGAGTTTATACTTTGAGATGAACTCATGTTACTCCTCAAGAAATGGCTCATCCAGGCTAACATTTCAGCAGAAGAAATAGAAGATCTCACAAAACTTACTCATTTATACGTACATCAAAATTTCTTTACATTCAATGGTAAATTCTATCAACAGACCTCAGGCCTAACAATGGGCAATCCACTTTCACCTTTCTTAGCCAACCTCTTTATGAGCTACTTTGAAACACATATTACATCATCCTTCCCATACATCTTCAAATACTGGTATAGATATGTTGATATTTTTGCCATTGTTCCACACAAATTCATACAAGATTCCTTAAAACTATTGAACATACAGAATAGAGCAATAAAGTTCACAATAAAAATAGAAAAAGATGGCTACTTACCTTTCTTAGATTTGAAGATAATCCATGAATTAAATAACATATCTTTTGACATCTACAGGAAGCCAACACAAACAGATAATTACATCAAGAATATTAGCTACAACCCTACACCCCTCAAACCTGCAGTGTTGGACAGCTTAGCATATAGACTAGTCAACATCCCATTGAAAAAGAATGAATACAACAAAGAATATAACCACATGATTAACATAGCTGCAATTAATGGATACAGTAAACTATTAATAGAAAAGAAAGTTTGGCACATATTGGATACCACAAAATTAACAGAATCAAAAACCGAGACACAGTTCAGGAAATTCACATATCATCCCAGAGTGCATCATAAATTCAACAAGATATTCAAGAAGTACATCATCACCCTAGCCCCAATAAATAAATTCAGTTTAAAAAACTTATTATGCAACAACCTGAAAGACCCAGTACCTGAAAACAAGAAATCAGGTATAAACAAAATCAACTGCTCAGACTGCAATAAGCTCTACATAGGAAAAACCATAAGAAGTTTACATATTAGATTACAGGAATATATGAGATGTGAGAAATACAAACAAATAGAAAAATCAGCAATAGCTCGCCATTTCTGGTCTACCAATCATGAAATTGTACCAAATATAAAACTATTAAAACCAGCCAGTAATGCAGCCGAACTCGATGTTTGGGAAAAATTGCTAATTATGAAAAACAAACAGTATACTTTAAATTTTGAATTGCCGCCTGAAAACTCTCTTTGGAAGTTCATCTCACAGACAACAGATGTCGCCACAGACAAGCTCACTTCAAGAAACCACGGATCCAACCAGTCGGATAACTGCTGACGATTGGGACAAAACGTTCTCCGAAACATGTCCAAGTAAGGATAATTTAAGTGATGTTAGTGTTTGAATTACCGATTCATTACTTTCAAATGTTAAATACATAACTGTTTATAACCTTTTGCTTCAAATAATAGTTTCTCAGATTTCTTTCAAGTCATATAAACAGAACGTCTCTGATGCATAAAATACAAACAGGTGGAAAAATTAGCTTTATCAGCACACTTTTGGAACAACCACCATAATACTAACTCATAAATCAACCAACTTTCTTAGCCAATTGAACTATCTTAATATGGGAAATCACCCATGTTACAAAAAATTAGGATCGAATTATGAAATTCAAACTTCCACCATCATAGCAGCTCAGGAAATCTGTATCATCACCATCTTTGATTTCCACCATCAACACAACCACAGGTAGACTGCAAACAAAATGCAGTTGGTGTGCACATGAGCATGGAGAGCCTTCTCCCCTTCTCGCCATCCAAGCATCAGGTGACTCCCATCCCTCCCTTCCTGCATATGACAGAGGCAAACCACGCCAAATGCATGTATTTTAATGCTGTTTTGATTTTCAAAGTTAACAGAAAATAATTACCTCAGACATGACCTCACAATCGATCAACAAATAGATAGAATCATAGTTTCTTTAGAGGAACTAAACAGTGATTTGGCAGAAAATGCAAGGAGTGAATGTAACAGTGAATGCGAAAGTGAGTGAAACAGATGAACAAGTGCAGCCTGCGCGATGGACAAGACGCAACCGAAAATGATGGTAGAGGGGGGAAAGCTAGAGTTGGTAAGCCAAGCCTCCTACTGCATTTTGTTCCCAGTCTAGTTATAGTTAGTTGTCAACTGATAAAGGAAGTAAATGTTCCTGAAACATCTTTTGATTTTACGAAACTCAGGTGGTGTAAACATAACCAATGTTCAATTAATAGTGTGATTAACCTTACTGTCCAAAAACTTCCAATTATTATTGAATTATTGCATTATGTTTTAAATCCATAACACTAATTTATTTGTGTAATTCCAAAGGTTATATAAAACTTATTTGTTTGTTTCAGTCTTTTCTTACATGGATGGCATTCCAGTTAAAATTAGTGAGCAGTATAAACCACCAAGGAAGGTAGTGCTACCAGTAGGCTATCAACATAGATTACCAATTGAAACTGTTGCAGAAGAGGTAAAGGTGCCATTCATTGATTTTAAGCATGAATAAGTGTTTATTAAATACATATTCTTAATTATTTCCAACATAAAAAGAAATCATCATAACCATAGTGGAATTAAATAATACCTACTGGAAACAGAAATATTGATGCACAATTTTTTGACTGGTTCACAATAATAGGGAGCAGAAACCAGATGATAACAAATTAAAAGTCATACATATTTGTCAACTTTTATGGTTTCCCATAAAATGTGCGGAAATGGAGACCTTTTTAACTTTACAGCAAAGGATTCATTTTTGTGGCTTTGTTGGGCAGATTCAAAGTGTTTCAAATTTTCATCATAATTATGAAAAGCATTAAATCATATTGATTACATTGTAACTTAAGATTTTTTTTGACTTTACAGCAAAGGATTCATTTTTGTGGCTTTGTTGGGCAGATTCAAAGGGTTTCAAATTTTCATAATAGTTATGACAAAGCATTCACATTACATTATATTGTAATTTTGGATTTAAGCTAATTGCACAGTACTAATTGGTATACAATGCTACGACAGGCCAGAGCTTATCTATCTCTCCATCACAATCATAGTCCCCTTTCACTGGACTCAAGAAAATGTATAGCATGCAGATTTAAAATTTGATTGCACACTGGTGATGTGCAGCCTGAGTAGCAAAGTGTTGCGAACATTCAATAATGAATGAGAATTGTGAAGTTAAATCCCTCGTATAAATGTTTTATTTGTGTTATATAGCTGCAGGATTAAGTTTCCGAATTTTGTTTCTAGTTCATGTTATGAAGCATAAAATATGGATTAGTAATATGTGTTAAGCCTAAGAGGTAGTATTCTTTGCTTTAATACTGTTTATTATGGTATCAGGATTCACGATATGTGACAGAAAAAAATAAAGTATTAATGCCAGGTCTTCAAGGGTTCTTATAAAACGAAAATTTAATTTCACCTCTAATTTTTGTGTCATTTATATATTCTAATTTCATGTAATTGAGATATAATATTTTACATGTTTTAATTTCACAAAGTTGGTATGTATGTACACGTATTACAACATGTATGTTCTCAACTAATGAAAGCTTTCCTGGGAATGAGAAAGAAGACTTAATCCAATTTTAATTTTTTATGTCTTCCTAGGAATAGCATATTAGATCCATATTGTGCATATTAAGCTCTTCATTGCAGAAATTACTCAAGGTGACCATGTCTTGAAACAGTTGCTGGAGCTCTCTCTAGTCATAAGCTGAAAAAAATGAAACCAGAAAATATTTCAGCAAGTGTGGATTCTGGTTTTCTCGTATACAATGAGTTTATTGAAAGAATAGTTTATATGCAACTCAAAACTGAAGATTTCCTCAAACTACAAATAACAGAAAAAGCCAGTAGAAATAGAGAAGAATAAATGACAAAAACTTACTTACACCATTAATAAAGGACCAATACTTGGTAACACACTTTTGCTTGCGGGATTGAAAATATTAATGGTTCCACGTTTTAAAAAATGTTAACTCTAGCAAATTTTGACTTCGGTTGAATTGGAAACAAGTGAAAAACTATTATTCAGGTGAAAGCAGGTATCTTAATACACAGAAATTGGCTTTACACCTTTCTATCTGTATGCGTTTTGTAACAAAATTATTTACCTGTTAATTGCTTATAAACAACAAGAATTAAAAAAAAAAAAAAATTTGTTTTTTGTCTAAGAAAGCATAAAACATCCTAAATTATTTTGGAATTAGGTCACATAGCAAGCTAATATAATTGCCTAAAAAGGTTAATTGATGGAAATATAAGCATATTTTCCTTGAAAATGTTTTGAACTTTTAATTCTAATGAGGATGATAAATGCTAGAGTGGAAGAGTTGCATTGTAGCTTGATAGCCAAGATCTGTGCCAGAGGTGTAGAGGGTCTCACAGTTACAAGATTGCCTGATGAAAAACAGTGAAGTGCCAAAATTTGATAGTGCTTCATCTTGGACAGATATTGCTTCCAGTTGTTGAAGTATAAGAATTATGAGATGCATTGAAACTCCCTTGTGGTGAAGAACTATATGTCAAAGTATTTTGGAGTTTCCTGGCATGAAAACCAGCATGGAGCAGCTGAAGTTCCCAAGGTGTATGGGGAGGAAGTCCGTAGGAAATCCATGCTGGTACTAACAGGCAGCACCTGGATATGAATAAGACCTTGATGTTACATTGTTGATTGTGCTGGTTATATCTTCAAAGCAACATGGAGAGGTGGTGACAGTAATGTGACATTTGTGCAGTAGGCCCTGGTCCCCTGTCGTTAGACAGTACCAAGCGCAATATGAAAATTTAGGGCAACAACTGCCACCTTGTCAGTAGAAACCTGAAGCTTGCAAATGACTATAATAAGGACATGCTATGCTGTTTGATAAGTGCCAGATTCCAAGATCTCCTAGTATTTCTCTGTTCCACCAAAGTTAATGGAAAATTGCCAAGTTGCTAAATTCCTGTATCAGTGATATGATATTCTGCATTTGGGCTGAACCGCAAGGAAAGCTAATAGTGCTCACTTGCAGCAGATTATATAGTTATTCATGTAATGCAATGGCTATGTCCAAGGTTATCAGAGATTGATACCAGATAGCCTGGGAGATAAACAGACAAGAGGCATAATTTCCATTCTCTCCACTTTTCTGGAACACTAACCAGCTACATGAAGCAAATATTCTTGTAAATGAAGCCGTCATTGGTGAAAGAGTGAGTTAGTGATTGCATTTCTGTTGTGCCAAAAATGGTGTTCTTCAAGCGAATTTGTGACAGTTGCTGTGACATGCAATGAGAGGTCTTATGATCAACTCCCTAGCGAAAGAGGTGGACTACAGAAGAGGCTACATCGAGCATATTTTACTATACTGCTATGTTATGAAGAGAAAGATGTGAGGGTGATAACTTGAACTAGATCAGACCATTTACTGACAGTGATAACTAAGTAAAGAGACAGTTAAAAATTGGACAAAAAGTTGAAAACATTGCTTGGGAAGATGTGATCAGGAGAACAAGCTTTTGTATAAATAATTTGTAGAGAAGGTAGAACAGTGTGTGATAATACTTTCATTAGAAAGTATCGGAAAAGACATGTATAATAGATTGCCAGGTAATATAAAGAATACTAAACTATGTAATATTAAGAATATAAAAAGGTATTTGTCAGAACAAGCTTTTTATAGTGTGGAAGAGTACAAAGCAAAAAATGGAAAATAAACAATGTACATTTTAGTTTCTAAGCAGTGCATATAGTAGACTTTTGGATGTATTTTTATGTTTTCTTATAATGTAAAATGACGTATCCTCTGTATGAAATATAGGGGATGAATAAACTGAAATTGAAATAGGTAAAATAAAGACATGTGTTATGTATCTTAGGAAGTTTTATTTAGGGCTTTACCATCCAAATCCATTGAGTTAAGATTCTAGCAGTTGTTGCTACACCTGAACAATATCAAGCATATTTCCCGCTATGAAATGAGATCAGTTTAGCTCATACCAAATAGCTGCAGCTTCTCAACAGATGCATAATGCTGAGTTATACAAGAATTAAAAATGTTCTGCTGTTTTGACATTAATTAAACATGTACAACAGTAAAAAGTAATGGAATAAACATTCTGGTATGACAGAAGTCCATACTAATATGAAATGGTCAAATTCATATAAAATTAAAATACACTGAATTGGATAACATGGTATTTTTAGTCATGTCTGAAAATTTCTTTCGTAGAATAAAATCCAGATTTATAATTAAAATGGTTACACTATAATTAAAAAGAAGGAGATACATTTCTCCTTAAGACTAATGTTCTATTAAAAAAATATAATTGTGTACTCAAAACACTTTTCCCTCCTCCAGAATTTCTTGGTCTATAGAGTAGTTAGTTTGCTCAAAACAGCCTGTCAGTAACAGTTAAAAGTAGAGAAAATGTTAAGGTCACTGTTACTCAAAGCAGAGATAAGAAAGAAAAACTGCTGTTTCCTGACTGGCCGTAATTGAACAGTATGAGTAATGTTTGCAGTACTACAAGAATGATACTGAAAGGTGTGAGCAAGCCATTGTTAAAATTCAACTTACAACCACGTAACAAAAACTATTAGAGGATCATAATCTACAGACTTCATTAATGTTATATGGTGATGTCATTAGTTTGTCACGTGGTCACAAAATGGTGGATAATAATGTTTCTTTTTGGCAGCCAAAAAGAAAAATTTGAATAATTCCTTGTTAAGGAGAAAAAGTCACCTATAATGCACCTCAGACTTCAACATGCCTATGGAGGTGTGAATGGGCACCAGTCAAGTTAGGAGATGGATAAAACATTTCAATGATGGGAACATGAGTATCCAAGATGTGCATTGTAACGATAATCCGTGAACTGCCTCCATAGAATGCAACAAGGAAAGAGTTAATGAGTTCGTAAAGAAAACACTGTGAACGAAATAGCTGCATAACTTGCAGTGGGACACAGTGCATGGAAGAAATGATTGAAAGTTTAGATTATCAAAAAGTTTGTACTTGTTAAATCCCACATTTATTGACTGAAGACCCCAAACTTCAGAGAAGAACTCATCACCTTCATAGATTGCAAAATGAAGGTGATGTTTTCAAGTAAATGACTGGTGATGAAAGCTGGCTGCATCATTATGAGTCTGAAAATAAACATAGAATATGGAATGGCTTGGATTCACTTTAAAAAAGAGCGAAGACAGAAATCTGCTTGGGAAGGTTATGGATAGTTTCTTATAGTATGCATAAGGTTGCATTCTGGGTGATTTTCCCCTTTCATAAATGCTGCCTGCTATATCCAAACATTTTTAAAGCACCATTTTGCACTGCATGATAAACACCTTGCAATGGGATAGTCCACGTCCTTCCTGCAATACGAACTTGGCACCCTCCAACTACTGTATTTTCAATTATGTTATGGAACATTGAAGGCCAATGCTACAAGACAGTTGAGGATATTCAGAAAGCAGTGTGTCAGTGTCTTCAGCAGATCAGAGTCCTATCGTGAGCATATTTTCAAGATTGAAAAATGGAAAAAAGTACACAGAGAAATGGAGACTATGTTGAAAAGTGAAAGGAAAGTTGTCTTGAGGATTTAGATGATCTACTTGGTTGTCTAGGTTATCTAAAAAATAAAGATAAAGATTTTTAAAAATTGTTGCTCACAACTTTCAGAAATAAATTAAATGAATTTTTATTTATGGATGCTCTTTAACTGCTAAGTTTCTCAGTGTCTCATTCTATATTGTATATGAAAGACCACTTCACTTTGCTCTGAGGCCTCTTTATCAGACTTCAGGTACTTATATCTGTCATAAATCAATGAAAACTACCCTTCTGAAGAAAGCCATACTAAGGATTTTGATTCCTGAAAAAAATCCATCGCCCTCTGCCGGGTATGAACCTGTAACCTTGGGAAACAGAGACTAACATGTTACCTGTAGACCACGGAGGACAGCATACAACTTTCAGTGTGACCCTCATACTAATCATCTTTTTTGTTTCTGTTTGTTTTCTATTAGTATGACTTCAAATTGGAAGAAAGTGTGCTGCAAAAGATGTGTGAGTGGCGTTCTTTGCGAAAATCAGCCACTGCTAAGAGGAAGGAGAGGATTCAAACTCAAGAACGATCATGGCAACAACACACCTCCAAGGATCGAGCTGTAAAGTCATTGGAACCTGTGGCCACCACATCAAATGCAAGAACTGATGGCAGTAACATCAGTTATGCCAACCCTACCGTGAGTCCTGTTCCCACATCCTTTTCTACTTGTAGCTCCACTGCTCAGATATTAAATGGGGCCTATAGCAGTCCTTCAGGTATGGCCTTCAGTGAAACCTCCTGCAGCAATCCATATTCACGTCCCTTAACATCAGTAGGTTCTGCTATTTATTCAGTTTGTTCACAGTCATCCCAAAACATGTCATATACTACCCCTAGCACATCCTGTCAAATGCCTTACATGGCCACGACTACCACCACACAGCAATACTCGCATCCTACCTCTAATATTCTTACACCAGTTCCTATCACACCATCTTCTATAGAATCTTCTACCACAAAATCATCTAGCATTCATTTTAACTTCTCTGACTTTGAAGCAGATACATCAAGTCCATTTGATAACATGGAACTTAAGACAATAAATGAAATGGAGGAACTTGCTCATGTACTCCAGCCATTGTCAACCTCCCATAGTGATTCAAAACAACAAAAGCAGATGGATGCCCTATCTAATAATCTGTATGCTTCTTCCGTTGCTGTTTATAATGTTGATCAGATGACCCTTTGCAATGCTTTTGATTCTAAACTAAAGAAAGATCCTGAATTACTCACTCATATGAATGGTTTGACAGCAGGTTATGGATTTTGTAATACTGTGCCAAGGCTGAAGGATCAGGACAATAGAAATGATGGTTATGTTAACATGATGGGTGGTCAAACCTATAATTTTCCCTTAGGTGGTGCATCTACTCTTAAAAATGAAAGTCCGTACTCTTTTTACTCAAATCAGATTTGGACACCTGTTTCAAATATCAGTGGTCACCTAGAATCAAGTTACAATCTAGGTACAGTAAAAAGAAACTCAATTGCAAATTCTGCAGTAGTGACAGAAGCTTCAGCATTACACGAGACTTTAAACATGCCACAATATACAGGAATGAACATTGAGTCAAACTTTCCGTCCACTAGTAATACGCAAATCTCCTCTAACCAGGACCAACATTCCAATTCTGGGCGATCCTTATCCAGAAGTGTTCCAGATATTGTTCAAGAGCTGGAAAAGGAGTTGACAAGCAAGAGAGTTGAAGATAAGTGTGCAACAGTAAGCAGAGCAACTAGCCACACACCACCTCCAAGACCTAATAGCTTTGGTTCATCAGGTTTAGAGGTTAGTAGCTAGTGTTTAAGAAAACGGCAAGTAACATTTGTGATAAATAAGATTAATAATTAACTTAGAATAAGTATGTAAAGCAATGAATATGTAGAAGAGCAAAACTTTGAACAACAATAAGCAATGCTGTTAGTTTTCTAATAATAATTTAATTTTGCCTGATCAGTGATTCTTCCCCTCTTTTAAACTGAATTAAATGAAAATAAAACTAAAAAAATAGTAACAAAATTAATCCCTACAACCAAAACGGAGTAAGAGATTATAAATTTAATTAGTTTAAAGTGATTTGCAAAATCAAAATGTTGCATGTAATTATAAATACTGTCAGCATTGTATGTGATCATTTGTCGATTATGCATCATTAAGTGCATCAAAAATTTATTAGGTGATTAAATTAACATTATTAAAATTATATTTGACATATCACATGTTTTTGCAAACTTATTTATTTTATAATTACATATATAAAGCTAATATTACGTGTGTGGACAAATACAGCAATATTAAATTAAAATCAGAAACATAAGACCTGAATCTTTCCTGGAGACAAATATGTCAAGTGAAAAGATGATTAGAAATTGACGTTTTGAGATCATCTTTTCACTTGGCTTGCTTCCTGAGAAGAACTTGAACATAAAATCAGAAACGTTTTTTGTCTTAATGAAATCTACATGTACACTAGATACACATTGAACATATCGAACCATCTATTTGATTGAAATGTTATGATTAGAAATGTTGTTTAAAGTGAAGCTAATTTCATATAAAAAGACTCATTTGAGTCTTATTCTATTAAAACTTTACTCAGGTCAACTATTAAAAACAGGAATGTTTTCGGGACTATCCCAGTCCCAACCTCAGCTGATTGGCGACTGACCACTATCTTCATAGTCGGCTGTTGTGTGAATGTCTTAATTGGCACCCTTTCTTGGAATATTTCCTACATAAGTGCATTGGACCAAGACCACTCACTGGCAGCATGTCAGAATGTAAAATATGTGAAATTTAAATATATATTAAATACAGCACAGAAAAATGGTGTTTATCCAAATTCAACAAGAAAAAATGTCCAATCGGAACCACAGACAAAAGAAAACAGATAAATAGTCTTTAAAGGACAAAAAACTGGAAATACAAAAAATGTACATTCCATCCATGGATATTCCCTAAGTTTGAATGAATATTTAGAGATTATAATATTAGAATAGCACCACATAACAGATTTTCACTACACAAGGTGTTAAATAATCCTTTAAAAACACAGTAGCACCAGAACAAAAATCAGCTATATATAGGAAGATTGAGAGGATTGTGACAAATTCTATATTGGATTTATAAAAAGGAATTTAAAAACTGAATTAACAGAACATCGAAATAACATAAAATATAAACAAATAGAAAAATCAACAGTTTATTCTCATTTCTGGAAAGAGAACCACAACATCGGAAAGAAGATCCAATTACTGAAACCATTAACATGCCATCAGTGAGTGATCTAATGACTTATGTAAGAAATATTCTAAGATCTCCTTATATGGGTAACGTCTAATCTTACACTTGTTTTAATTACAAACCAATTTTGCTTAGCCCAAAATTAAGACACTATTTTTCAGAACCTTTACGAAAAGAGAGAAAATGTTTTTCTTTGTTGCTGTCATTTTAATAATTGTAATAAATGTGCACAATGTGCATTGTTCAATTAGATTTAAGGAACTTGCTGATTGCAACCTTCCTTGTTTCACATTTCACTATGTGGTATCTACTGCAGTCCCTTTTACACAATGAACACATGCACAATTCTTCTGAATCATGAAACTGTTTCATGGTACACATTTTAAAGTGGAACCCATGTACAGCCAGGCCAGTCATCATATATCGTTTCTCGTGGTTGGTACAAGTCCAATCTTGCATCATCTTGGCATCTGTCATGTAGAACTCTTGCCACATGTCTTTCCTCTTTTCCTCCCTTTCCCTGATGACTTAGTACCAGCTGTCCATAGATGGTAGCATCAGCTTGATTCTTAAGTCCTCCACAAAATGTCTTTCTTGCTAGAACGTACACTAGGCTAGAAGGCGTGAACTTTGATTGACCCAGGACTCTCTTCAAATATCTCGCCTTCAGTCTTTTTATTTCTCTCATCAGGTTCGTTGTGTGGTGATCCCATACAAATTCGATCCTGTATGCTATTGTGGACACTATCTTCATCTCAAACATTCTCATTGCTGTAGCGAGTGACATCAGGTTTAAATCTCTGATAGTGGAGATCTCTTTAATTGCTGCGACTATTCTCTTTGATGTGTATGGCAAACAATTTCCCTGTTATTAATTTTTAGATGAGTCGTATTTATTACACATCTGCTTCACTTTCGTACCTATTTTGAGGACATGTTTCGCAAATCATCGTTTGCATCTTCGGCTCTTATGCGACTTGGACTAAAGCTTGATCCAGTGGTGTGGGTAATTCTGGAGTTGTTGCTGCCATCTGTTGATTTAGTGATGTTATTTGCAACACCATAACCAGATGGATAGAGTCAACATGAAAAATCTTAGCCTATAAACGGCTAGTGTGTAGAAATGATTAATTTCCATCAATTAACTAAAACCATAACCAGATATTTAAAGGAGCTTTTAACTTTTGAGTTCCTTTCCATTGTAGCTTATCTTTTCTTATTCCATCATTCTTCTACCATTTCTGGAGATAACCAATTCTGTTTTCTTTTCATTAATTGTTATTTCATTTAATGATACCAATGATGAGAGATGGTTGACTGCCTCTTGTTGCTTGCCTAGGCTTTTAGATGTGAGTGCCATGTCATCTGCTGAGATTTATATTCTCGTATTTGTTTTCTTTTTTATGACTCTGACTATATCATATGTCAGGGCATTGAAAAGGGCTGGACTCATAGGATCTCCTGGCAGGACCCCATTTGTCTTACTGATCCAGTTCTACAGTCCTATGCCATCTTCAATTTCATATAATTCTCTTCCATGATTTTTCTTATAAGTTGAGTAATTAGAGTGTTAGTAACTCTAATTTACTCATGAGTATCTATCTGTTGACTAGATCAAACGCTTTTGTGTATATGTGTTTGGAGGAATTTAGTAACAGTGACGTCAAAATTAATCTCAGAAACTATTTGTAGTTGGTTTATTAATACTCGTCACTTCTTGTTTATGTTATGAGAGACTAGTTTCAAAGGCATTCACCTCCATTTTCAATTTCTTTCCAACTGGCTTTTGTGTAGTCTACAAATACTACATATAATTGTAGACTACACAAAAGCATTTGATCTAGAGAACAGACAGATACTCGTTGCTGTCATTTTATCTAGTATAAAACACTCCTTTGCAGACACATGCAAAAGAAACCATTTTTAATATACCAAATGAGTATAGGTGATTATACTTATGAGAGAGTGTAGGCATTCACAGCCAGAGTCAATATAACTGGAAGCTATATACTCATGAACTTCGTGATGCAAAGAAAACTAACTGTAACAAACCAAGATGTCTCATGATGCTTTGAAATAGTTCAAAACCTCTGCTATAACTGATCAGATTACAAGGAACAAATACATGGTGAATGCATCCTGGCTAGCAGTTGGAAACAAGTGTTGAAACATTGGCTTATTTTAACAGATCATGAAGAAAAACAACTGTTGAACAATTTATATTTTTGAACAAATATATAGTTTGAATAAATCCTTAAGAAGGCAAAAATTTACTTGGATAACCTGTGTATTTTAACATCATATGCAGTCCATTCCAAGCAAACTTACATGTTACATCCAATTAAAAACTATGTTAAGAAAAGAAAAGTTAGGACTTCAAAATTCTGTTGCTATGTGCAGGTTAACATTATAAAGAGGATTGTTATAACAGGGTATACTGAAGTTTGTCTCATATTATAATCCTTTAAAATCATTTTAATTACATCTGCACAAATGAATGTTGAACCAACCTGCTGAGAATTTATAGTTGTAATCATTATTTAGTGTAATAATAAGCACAGCTAAACAAGTGTATCAGCCGATTCAGTACTATTTTAATATTCTTGCTTGTCAGAATCTTGTTTTTCTTGGCAAATCAGCCACATGAAAATTAGAATGTGGTAAGAATCTCATAATTATGACATGTTAAAGTTCCAGCAGTAGGTTTTACAGCGGCTTCTTGAAATGCATGAAACTATCAGGTGGTTCATTTTTAATTCACCTGTCAATCATTGATACTCCTTTGGTCCAAGAAGTGAAAGTGTAAGTTTATTCAGTTAGAAACAATATTTCCCATTAAGAATGACTGAAAATATTATGGAAAAAGTAACGAAAAAGCACTGCAGATATAAAACCATTCCATATTAAAAATCAGACATTGAAATGTAAACCTGAGTATAAACCAAGACAATGTCAAAAGAAGACAAACATGAAATTTTTAACACTTGTTAGATTATGTTTGTAGTAAATCAAATTTCCTACATGAGGGTAGTTTGAAAAGTTCTGTCTGACACAGAGATGGTGCTGACAGCAATATGAAAATATAAGGATATTGCTCAAGTACAGTCCTTTAGACACAACATGTAATTTCATATACACAGTTTCATTGTTTATTATAGCGCAAAATAAGTTCATATTCCTCCTAGAAATGTCATGCAGAAGTTAAACACTTGGCCCAGTTTGGATAATATCGCTGCTAAACGAAAGAAGGTGGTTAGAAAGAAATTACTGCCAAATATAACTCCAGAATTGAAACAACTAATTTGTAGTCGGTTTTTTTGACACTTCATCACCACCCACAGAGGCCTACTACGGTAGGTATGGAATTGGCGATTCCGGTGTGCCGAGTCCAATCTCTTTAGTGGGTTCCTCCGAGATGTGAAAGAGTCCTTTTAAACACCCAAAACTTTGGTCCACTTCTGTGTTTGATCCCTTTATTTTTATATTTATTTTCCTTTTCCTCCCTGAAGACACGTCTGACGCATACCTAGTGCAGGCTGGCGGAGTGGGAAGCGTAGGAGTTGACTGGGTAACGCGTAATTCCCAGTCCCGGGCAGGGACCCTTGCATCTTGGAGGTGATGGGTCCCTCTGTTACCCTGGTGGTGAGCAAGGTCCAGGCTAGGACTCTCACCTAAGCCAGGGTGGTGCCCAGGATGTGAGCATGCCATCGGAGACGTTTGCAATGGTGGAGGACATTACTGCTATGGCACCAAAATTTAAACCACCTTCAACTGTTAAGATACAAGGAAAAGAGGGCCTGTGGTCTTCGATACTTAGTTGTA
Organism: Mantis religiosa; assembly: GCA_030765055.1. Classification (NCBI taxonomy): domain Eukaryota; kingdom Metazoa; phylum Arthropoda; class Insecta; order Mantodea; family Mantidae; genus Mantis; species Mantis religiosa. Next base: position 79,373,336 of record CM060953.1, read on the forward strand.
ACCAGAACTGAGGATGGCAAAAACTTTGTCAATGATCCCTTTCGTGATCCAGAAAGGATTGGATAAGATAGATTGTCCGGTAAAATCATGTACTCATGCAAGAAATGGTACGCTCCTGGTGAAAGCACATTCTGTCTCCCAGGCAGCAGTTGTATTGAAGGCAAACATGTTAGACAGTTACCCGGTCAATGTCACAGTCCATAAAACTCTGAACTCCTCACGCGGAGTGGTAAACACTCATGCGTTGGACAGTATGAGCAACGAGGAAATTCAGGAGAATCTACAAGACCAAGGTGTGACGGCTGTGTACTGTGTGCAGCGAAGAGAGCGAGCGGAATTGGTACCTACCCTTACCCTGTTCCTGACCTTTGATCGGATAGATCTCCCACAAAGGATTAGGGCAGGGTATAAGACCATTGAGGTATGCCCATATATACCGAACCCGTTAAAGATGCTACAAGTGTCAGCGCTTCAGTCACACTAGCGCATTCTGTAATGGTACGCCTACATGCTGTAACTGTGCGATGGCACTGCACGATGGTATGTGTACATCGCCCGTGTGAACTGTGCTGGAGAACTCATCCAGCTTAGAGATTACACACACTTCGTCGAGGAAAAGGCGATCCATGAGATCCGGGTGAAAGAAAAGGTTCCTTGAAAGCCCGGAAACTTGCATGTACTCGCATATTATCCCTCCCGCAGTCCGCTACTTACAGCTCAGTAGCAGTAGAGCCGGTGCCGAGGAGAGAGATCGCCACTCAGACGAGCAATATCAGTTGAGGCAATGATATCTGAGTAAATCCGTATCCCATCACCATCTCCGAAGCCTTCCAAAACAACACTGTCTACACCTACGACGCCTAACTCTAAATCAGTAGATCCCCAGCATTGTCACCGGCTAAAGCATCAACCTCCATCAAGACTGACAAGCCCATTCTGTACGATGCCCCACCCAAACAATTAAAAACCCGCTATCAGAAATCCGATTTCGCAAAGTTGCTTGTCGAAAAAAGCGTTCTAAGGTATCTAAAAGTTCCTCTGAGGCATCTTCATGTGAGGACCCTGATCGACGATTGTCATCCTCGTCGATCTCTGTGTCCAATCGATTTGGGGTCCTCGAACCGAAGTTCTCTATCGGGAAAGAGGCCTCATCGGTAGATATGGAACAGGAGGATATGGACCACACTGCCAGGATGGCTTCCAAAAAGCGACCTGATAAATCGGATATTAAAGGTGTTAGCCGACACCCCGCTCCCACCCCAAAAAAAAGGGTAAATTGATTTGGCCGCCCTCGAAGTGTAGCCCACCTTGGTAGCGTGGTGGTAGCATGTCTGCCTCATGTTCAAGAGGTCCCGAGTTTGAATCTCGTTCAGGGTGAGTTACCTGGATAAGGTTTTTTCGGGGTTTTCCCTTATCCTCAAAGACGAATGTCGGGTAACTCTAAGCTCTATGGATCCTGGGCTCATTTGAGCATCATTTCACCCATTTCATTCATCGTCCGATATGACTTAATGTTGGAGGACGTAAATTACAACAACAAAAAGCTCGAAGTCGTAAAGTGGAATAACCCTTAACATCTTACTCCACTGTTGTTCCAATGGCTATTCTACAGTGGAGGCCACGCCGTGGCTCAGTGGTTAGACCGCTTGGCTCTCACCAAGGCGGCCCGGGTTCGATCCCAGACGACCGCAAAGTGAGATTTGTGGTGGACAACACGGCGTTGGGGCGGGTTTTCTCCGGGACCTCCGGTTTCCCCCGCCATATCATTCCACCGGTGCTCCACCTTCATCTCATGTATCATCAGTGTCATCGCCTGCGGTGCCATATGTAGTAAAAGCGGGCGTTAAACACTACACATTTCATTTTTTCTACAGTGGAACATACGTGGGCATAGGGCACATCGTGCAGAGCTTGATTTGTTGCTCAGTAAGTACGATCCATTAGTTGTTTGCTTATAGGAAACTAAACTACGTCTTCAGGATTCCTTTCAATTAAGGCAGTATACTCCATTCAGGCGTGATCTTGCACCTGAAGAGGGTATTCCTGCGCATGGAGGCACTATGGTACTCTTCAGTGTTGATGTATATGTGGACATTATACCTTTACAGACTAACATCCAGTCAGTTGCTGCACGCATAATACTTCCGACGATACAGTTGGTTGTCTGCAACATCTGTATTTCACCTTCTGATGACCTGTCACCTACTGAGCTAAAAGATCTGGTTTTTCAGTTACCAACCCCCTTTCTGTTGGTGGGAGACATCAGTGCTCACCACCCTCTCTGGAGCTCAACTCAAACTTGTGCAAGAGGTAGAGTTCTCTCAGACTTCCTGGGCAGTAATAACCTGGTTCTCCTGAACACCAGAGAGAACCTACGTTTGTTTCTGATGCATTCAACACCTCTTTGCATCTGGATTTGTTAGTAAGCTCACCGCAGTTAGCAGTCTCCCTACAATGGAACGTCATCTCTGACTTACACTCCAGTGACCACTTCTCCTGTCTTAGTCTCCTAGCTCAAAATGTGTGTTCCACACGCTTGCCAACCAGGCACTTCAATTATGCCAACTGAAATCTTTACAACCGGTTGGCCGTTTTTAGTTATGATGAGCATGCCTCTCTAAACCATTTAGTAGAACATCTTACCGAGCAGATACTTTCCGCTGCAGAACGGTCTATTCCCTATTCGACTCCAAATCCTCGCTGACTTCCTGTCCCATGGTGAACAGATGGTTGACAGAATGCAATCCATGCTCGTAGGCGTGTTCTAAGGGTTTTCCCACGCCACCCTACACTGGAGAACATGATTTAGTACAAGAAAATGCGTGCCAGGTCTAGGCAACTAATTAAGGATAGCAAAAGGACATCTTGGAATGCTTTTGTGTCGTCTTTTAACCGCCATACACCTTCTTCTGTTGTATGGGATAGGTTAAGGCACGTGGCCAGAAAATCGGCCGACATGCCGATTGCTGGTCTGAACACTACTGCAGGAGTCGTTGTGGATCCTTTTGAGTGGCTAACACCCTTGGCAGTGCTTTCGCTCACGTGTCTAGCGCAGATAATTATGCACCTTATTTTCTTTCAATTAAGAATCAGGTGGAATCTTGATCTCTGCTTTCGTTCTGGAAACCTTGAGGACTACAATCGCCTTTTCACCATGGCAGAGGTAGAACATGCATTTTCATATATCGAGATTTAACTGATCCCGCTAGAAGAGAATCCCACATTTCAGTTCATCACTCAATCAACAGATGGCAGCAACAACCCCAGAATTACCCACACCGCTAGATCTAGCGTCAGTCGCACAAGAGCCGTAGATGCAAACGAAGATTTGCGAAACATGTCCTCAAAATAGGTACGAAAGTGAAGCAGATGTGTAAGAAATACGACTCATCTAAAATTTAATAATGCATTTTCATCTTCGCGACTATCTGCACCAAGCCCAGAGGGTATCCCCACGTGCGATTCTTACATCTCTCTCCCGAAAGGAAGGCTTGTGGTCCATAATCGTGGGCCATAATCGTGTCTGGGTTGATAGCAGTTTTCCTGAGAAGTGGTGGGAGGTCACCATCGTACTTGTTTTGAAAGCTGGGAAGGACCGTCATGTGCCTTCCAGCTACCGTCCTATTTCTCTCGGCAGTTTCATCTGCAAGGTGATGGAACACATGATCAATGGGTGGTGGTGTGGTGGCTGGAACCTCACAGTCTTTTGAGAACATCCAGTGTGGTTTCTGATTTAGCCGTTCGACAGTAGACCGTCTTGTGTCGATGTCGACACAGATAATGAATGAAGACTTCTTTCCTGAAGAAGTCAGACCGTCGGCATATATTTTGATCTTGAGAAGGCTTATGATAGTAGTTGGTGTGCAGGTCTGTTACGCACCCTGCAGTTGGAGTATACGTGGACACCTACCTGTGTTCCTTCGGGAATTCATTAACGACTTCATTTTCCGAGTAGGGGTCAGCTCGGTCTTTTCGAAACATTTTGTCCAAGAGAACGGGGTCCCTCAAGGATCGGTACTAAATGTTATACTGTTTGCTATTGCCATTAATTCTTTCTCTAAATGTGTTCCTCGAGGGGTTTCATCGTGCTTATTCGTGGACCATTTTGCCGTCTACTGTAGTTCTCAGCGTATTCCGTTTCCAGAGCGCCGTCTACAGCAGTGCTTAGACAGGATTTACGACTGGAGCTCTTAAGAATGGATTTCGGTTCTCCACGGAGAAAATGGTCTGCGTCAACTTCTGACACCCTAGGAGTCATTTACCATCTTCACTCCGACTGGGTCAGCATGTTTTATCATTTGCAGATGAAACAAGGTTCCTTGGACTGATTTTTGATAGAAAGCTTAGCTGGTCATCGCATATAGCACAGCTGCAAGCACGATGTGAGCGTTCTCTTAACCTCTTGCAGGTATTTAGTGAGCAGTCGTGTGAAGCGGATCACGCAGTGCTGTCTCGTTTGTATCGCACAGTGATCTGATCCCAGCTGAACTACGGGTGCATCGTTTTTGCTTCAGCTCATCCATCTGTGCTGAAGAAGTTAGACACGATCCATAACACTGGCCTTTGTTTAGCTACTGGAGCTTTTCCAATTATTCCAGTTGTGACCCTCTATGCCGAAGCGGCAGAACCTCCTCTGCAATATCGGTGGGACGTTTCGCTGGGCAATTACGGTTGTGGGTTAAATAGTATGCCTTTGCATCCAACGTATGCACCTTTTTTCGACACCATAGGCACACACATTTAAGTCCAAAGCTGCCAGGTTTTTGCTTCTAGGAGCTTCTTAGGAGGCATGCACTTGAAATGCCTAGGATATTTCCTAAGGGCAAAAGAGTATATCCTCCTTGGTTTCATGCAGCACCTCACGTAGATCTTGGGATGACAGAGCACAGGAAGTCTACGACGACCACGTGTAGTAACCACAATTCCTTCCTAGAATTTTTGTCTTGCTATAATGATTTTATTTTAATTTATGCAGACGGATCTAAAAGCTCTACCAGTGTTGGATGTGCATATGTCCATGGAGCCGAACCCTATGCATTCGGTTTCCATGGCAGCACTTCCATCTATAATGCAGAGCTCTATGCAATATACCGAGCCATTTTACATGTTCGCCAAAGAAAGTTGGGTGATTGCCTTATCCTAAGTGATTCCCCTAGCGCACTTCAGAGCATTCATGAGCTGTACAACCTCCATCCTTTTGTACAGCATATCCAGGATGCCTTCCATGTTTTACACGCCTCTGGCTTTAGCGTGGTGTATGCATGGGTTTCTGGTCACATAGGCTTGCAGGGGAATGAAATGGCAGATTCGGCAGCAAAGATGGCTACCACACACCCGCAGGTCACTATACCTTTTGTGACTGCAGAAGACTTTTGCCTCGTGTTGCAGAGAGCTGTGCTGTGCTCCTGGCACCAAAAAGCGTCTGCTCTCAAGAGAAATAAGTTCCGTGCCATAAAAGATCTTCCACTTCCATGAATAACCTCCTGCCGTCCATCCCGTCAGGAAGAGGTGCATTTGGCTTGGATGCATGTTGGCCACTGCTTTTTTTACACATAGGTTTTTATTAAACAGGGGCCCTGCTCCAGTTTGCGTGCTTTGTGGTGTAGCTCTCTCAGTCTGACATGTCCTCTTAGAGTGTTTTAGCCTGGCATGTCTCTCCATCTGCCGGCCAGTTTGGCAGAGATCCTGGTGGAGACGAGAAAGCAGTGGCCAAGTTGTTAAAGTTCTTTTTAATGTCTTTTTTACAAACTTTTTACAAAATGTCTTTAGTTACAAACAGTTAAGGCATTTTAACAATTTTATAGTTTTAAGTTTTATTTTAGACTTTGACATTTTATTTATATGACCATCTTTTAGTCCTATTTTAGTCCACTTTTAGCTAGTTTGTAACTCTGTTGGCTTTTTAAGGTGCTAATGACCTTGCAGTTGAGCACCCTCAAATACAATTATCTGTCACTTCATCACTTACATTAAATAACTCCAGAAGCTTAAACCTGTTATTTTTCTTGCTAATATATGTATGGTTCTACTTATAGTTCTTTTATTCACGTTAAATATATCTTAATTCCCATCTGAGCAATGTTAGTAGAATCATAAACATTAGTTTCAAAGCATGATTTTATTCAGTATATTCTTAGTTGTAGATCCAGTCTTTGTTCCTGTTCAATTACAAGCTTTGATAATCGAAATTAAGTTCACTAACCAAGGTTACCCTGATTAATGATAGAAAATTTGCCAGTTAAGTTTGATCTTAGATCAAAGTAAAATTATCTTGACTAACTTTTATACAACTAAAACTCCAGTTTAGCTTGACTTAAGATTAATTTTATTGCATAAACTCCAATTAAGTCTTTATGCAACTCGCCCTTAGTGTTACAGCAGACAAAATAAAAAATAGAATTGGATTACACTTCTGAAGATCCTGCACTATCTTTTGTACAGCGCAGAAATGACCTGTGAAGTTTAAGTACAACAAATTCTGTTTTTGTATGACAAAGGTCTAGTTATCACCAAGACTGAAGAAATTAGTGGTAAAATATTCAATGCCATGTTAAAAGACGTATGAAAGGCACATGACATTGCAACATTGCCAAATTAAATGAAACATCTGATATTTTGGATATCACATTTGTAAACTGATCTGAAGACATTCAGATGATTATCTCATAGGAGTGCTTGAATATGTTCAGATTTAACTTCACAGATTTTTGGCTATGTTACATAACTGTGGATGAAATATGTATTCACCACCACACATCAGAGACTAAGTAGTAGTCCAAACAATGGATGCAAGAGGGGGAGAGCGTCTCAAAGAAGGTCAACTGTGTACCTTCAGCAGAAAAGGTGATGACCACTATTTTCAAGGAATGTTGGTAGACTACTGGAAAAAAGTAAAAACTATCAGCATTGAGTACCCTGCAATGTTACTGGAACAGTAGAAGGATGCTATCAAGGCTGAAACATCCTTATTTGTTAAATAAAAGTTATTTTGTAACAAGACACAGCACTGGCTCGCACTTCTATAATTGTGATTGCAATGACAAATAGTTGAAGAGTTTATAGTTGTCCATTCATGAAATTCTGAAAAATTTTTATTCATTATTTGGTTTTCAAGAGGACTATGAAATTATAGTATGGACACATATTTCCTTAATTAGTATTTTGTCAAATGTTGCAAATGCATGTTAAGTTTACAGATTTTTTAGTGAAGTTTGTAGATGCTAAAATCTTTTAATAATCTTTATGTAACTAATCTTTACTGTATTTCCTGTCTGTGGTAAACAAGTTAATTCCCAACTTATATTAAGTATATGAAGCAAAAATTGTGTAATAGCCAGTATTTATGATCAACAGCTGAGAATATTGTGACTAATCCTCTCTTGTAATCACTATTTGGTTTGTCCTGCATGTAAATTATAAACTTGAGACCCAGCATCATCATTTAACTCTTAAATGTTAACTCTTAAGAGTTCAATGATGAAGCCTGGGACTCATGTGCTTACAATAGTAAGTCGCCACAAACGGTGTATCTCAAATGCGAGAGCCCCTAGTGGTTTACTGGGGAAATATATAAGTAAAATGGAGAATTTAATGTCATGACGGCAAGTTGGCCTTGGTAGCTCAATGGATAGGAGCGACTGGATGGAAACCAGGAGATTCATGAATCAAATTCCGGCCATGGCATTGAATTTTTCATGTTGACTCTATCAAAACCTTAGCCTATATATGGCTAGTGTGAAGAAATGATTAATTTCCATCAGTTAACTAAAACTACATCACTTGTTTATTGAGGAAAACATGCTTCAGGAGCTATTCGCTCTCATCCGAGGAACTTATGCAGAGGTTCATCATCTATCCCCAGGTACAAGGCCAACAACCATAGTAAGTGATGCAGGCAGTTGACCAGGAATTGAGGATGAGAATAAATCACTCCTGAAGCTAATTTCTTTATTAAATAAATAAGTGATGAAGTGTCAAAGTCGACTTTGTAATTAACTTCGCTCACGCTGCCACACACACACACACACACACACACACACACACACACACACACACACACACACACACACACACACACACACACACACACACACACACACACACACACACACACACACACACACACACACACACACACACACACACACACACACACACACACACACACACACACACACACACACACACACACACACACACACACACACACACACACACACACACACACACACACACACACACACACACACACACACACACACACACACACACACACACACACACACACACACACACACACACACACACACACACACACACACACACACACACACACACACACACACACACACACACACACACACACACACACACACACACACACACACACACACACACACACACACACACACACACACACACACACACACACACACACACACACACACACACACACACACACACACACACACACACACACACACACACACACACACACACACACACACACACACACACACACACACACACACACACACACACACACACACACACACACACACACACACACACACACACACACACACACACACACACACACACACACACACACACACACACACACACACACACACACACACACACACACACACACACACACACACACACACACACACACACACACACACACACACACACACACACACACACACACACACACACACACACACACACACACACACACACACACACACACACACACACACACACACACACACACACACACACACACACACACACACACACACACACACACACACACACACACACACACACACACACACACACACACACACACACACACACACACACACACACACACACACACACACACACACACACACACACACACACACACACACACACACACACACACACACACACACACACACACACACACACACACACACACACACACACACACACACACACACACACACACACACACACACACACACACACACACACACACACACACACACACACACACACACACACACACACACACACACACACACACACACACACACACACACACACACACACACACACACACACACACACACACACACACACACACACACACACACACACACACACACACACACACACACACACACACACACACACACACACACACACACACACACACACACACACACACACACACACACACACACACACACACACACACACACACACACACACACACACACACACACACACACACACACACACACACACACACACACACACACACACACACACACACACACACACACACACACACACACACACACACACACACACACACACACACACACACACACACACACACACACACACACACACACACACACACACACACACACACACACACACACACACACACACACACACACACACACACACACACACACACACACACACACACACACACACACACACACACACACACACACACACACACACACACACACACACACACACACACACACACACACACACACACACACACACACACACACACACACACACACACACACACACACACACACACACACACACACACACACACACACACACACACACACACACACACACACACACACACACACACACACACACACACACACACACACACACACACACACACACACACACACACACACACACACACACACACACACACACACACACACACACACACACACACACACACACACACACACACACACACACACACACACACACACACACACACACACACACACACACACACACACACACACACACACACACACACACACACACACACACACACACACACACACACACACACACACACACACACACACACACACACACACACACACACACACACACACACACACACACACACACACACACACACACACACACACACACACACACACACACACACACACACACACACACACACACACACACACACACTTTCTAATAATGTTTGCTTTTATATTCAGTCTCGGAGACAAGATAACAGCTTCACCAGCTTCACTTTCATTGAATATTGATGTCAGCAGATTATATGTTCCTAAAAATTGTGGACTTTTTACGTTAAACTGCATGACAAAGGAAAGATATGGAATTTTCACGTATTATGCTTATCTAAAGATTAATCAACCATTTAGTTAATATGCAGGCTATATAGCATTTCCATAATTAAGATAGTTGAGGAGTCATTGAAGTCCATAAAGAGCTGGCCTCATAGCCGAGTGAATAGAGCACCTGCCTGCATACAGTATGAGGGGTCCTGGGTTTTATTCCTGGCTGAGGGGTTGGTAATTTTTCTCTAACCAAATTATTATCCATCCTCCCTATAGTTTGGAAGTATAAATGAGAGAATAAATGTGTGTGATCTAATGTATAAGGCCCAAAAAAAAAACTTTTTTTTTTTCATTTATGTCCTCTAATGTTAAGTCATATCGGATGGTGAATGAATTCAGGTAACTCACCCTGTCCAAGATTTAAACTCGGGACCTCTTGAATGTGAGGCAGACATGCTACTATCTATGCTAGCTAGTATATCTAAATTAGAATAGCAGTAAACTGAAAAACTTAAATATATAGGAATTATAAATCCTTTCATGGAAGTGTTGAGAACAGTGTAGTTAAGGTTTTTGATAGATAGAGTCAACATGAAAAACTCAATTCAACGGATCTCTTGGTTTCCGTCCAGTTGCTCTTAACCTTTGAGCTACCATGGACAACGTGCCGTCCTGACTTTATATTCTCCAGTTGACTCGTATATTTCCCCGGTAGACCACTAGGGGCTCTCGCATCCAAGATACACCGTTTGTGGCGACTTACTATCGTAAGTACTTAAGTCCCAGGCTTCATCATTTAACTCTTATTATTTTAGTTAATTGATGGAAGTTAATATTTCACCACACCAGCCGTATATAGGCTAAGGTTTTTGATAGATAGAGTCAACATGAAAAATTCAAAGCTATGGCCGGGATTTGAACCACGGATCTGCTGGTTTCCGTCCAGTTGCCCTTAACCTTTGAGCTACCATGGACAACGTGCTGTCCTGACATTAAATTCTCCAGTTGACTCGTATATTTCCCCGTTAGACCGTATCTCGGATGCGAGAGCCCCTAGTTGTCTACCGGGGAAATATACGAGTCAACTGGAGAATTTAATGTCAGGACGGCATGTTGTCCATGGTAGCTCAAAGGTTAAGAGCGACTGGACGGAAACCAGGAGATCCGTGGTTCAAATCCCTGCCATGGCATTGAATTTTTCATGTTGACTCTATCAAAAACCTTAGCCTATATACGGCTAGTGTGGTGAAATGATTAATTTCCATCAATTAACTAAAATATGTATAGTATGTTTGTAACTGTTGCTATGGCAGTGACCCTTTATTGATTGATGTGCACTGCTGCCCTCACGTACCCTCAGTGTGTACTACAAGCTCCCACCACAAGCAGATGTAGGACAAATTACAGAATTTTGAATAATGATGGCTACAGAAGAAAGAAACATAAGTAAATCATTTGTATTACTAAAGACACTAGTAACTAAAGCAAGGAGAGAAATGAAAATTAAACAGGAAAAAAAAAGTTTTGACGAATTCAAATTAGCTAAAAGAAGGGTATTCAGAGTCCTTAAGAGATGGAGCTCCAAAGACAAACTAATAGGCAAATTCTGATGAAAATTAAAGGGGATATCCGAATGTGTAAGGATTATGATACAATGAAGCACAAAATTAGTATAATTTTGAGTCGTACTAGTACTCAATGCTCCATTGATTGCTAGTATTTACCTAGAATGTGTTTTGTTAGGGTCTTCCCTACATCATCAGCTGTTGTCAACTAATGGATATTGGTTTGATGAACTCCTTGGAGGTGATAGGGGCATCTCTGTCAGTATCTTGATGAACTTGAAGTTTGGGTTCTCTTCAAAGGTGTAATGAAATTGAGCCATTTTCTTTCATATTTCTTTATGAAAATTTTTTCCTACAAGGTTAATGCAGTTGGACCCTGAACACTTTTTAATAAGTGGATTTCTCGTTCTATATCATGATTATCCTTCCAAAAATGGTACGCTACCGGTGATTTATCTGTTCCTGATGTTCCTAAAATGCTCTTTGAGCCTAATGCTCAAATTCCTTTAGTTTTTTCAATGTAAAATTTGTTACAGCCGTTGCAGTTTATCCAGCACACACCTGAAGTTTTGTGTGTAGGTATCTCCTGTGTTGTACACTGAATTCATTCTGTGGGGCCCAAGTAATGTGTGCTCTTTGAAGACTTTTTGGAAAAGGTGTGTGGCTCTGATGATATTGTGACTTTGTGGGTTCGTGAAATGAAAAGTCCAATTGCACCACTCAAAAATGTTTTTTATTTCCACCGACTTACAGTTAAACTCTTGCCAATTACACAGAATTACGTAATGCACACAATTACGATTCACCACTTCGTCCGTTACAATTTCACTTGCACTCGTAATTACGTACAATCCTCCGATGCACTCACACAGTCTTCTCGTCGTACACTAGCACTGCATTCTTACGCCAAGAACTGACTAACTCTCCTCCTGCCCGGCATGTTGCTTATGTAGGGTCAGCTGGCCGATCGAGAATGTTCTGGATTAGATGAAATATCCCGTAAGTTCGAGAAATCAAGGGCAGCGGAAAGAGACGGCACGGTAATGTTTTTTCCCCAGCCACCCCAGCCACCTCCGTCTGCTGCTGCTGCTGTCAGCTGGTTCTATAGGGTGTTCCAACGTTCGGGTGACACTGCTCCCTCCTCAAAGCTGGTCGTCCCGAACAGCACCATCGTAGCGTGCCACGCGATCCAGGTGTACCACCAACATCTTCCCTCGGGGAACCTTCTGGATGCGGTAGACCACGTCGTTAATCCTCTTCACCACCCGGTACGGTCCTTGCCATGGCTGCTGGAGCTTCGGGCAGCGTCCCTTGGTCCGGGTAGGACGGTACAACCAGACCAAGTCACCTTGCTGGAACCCTTGGCTGTTGGCTTGCCTGTCATACCTGGTCTTCATGCGGTCGCTCGCCTTCTGGATGTTCTGGCGAGCCATCTCATGCATGTCTTGCAGATGGTCCACCAAGTTCTCCACATACTCGGTCGCTGGCTGTTTCGCTTCCGGAGGGCTTCCAAAAGCCAGGTCACAAGGGAGGCATAACTCTCGGCCGAACATTAAGCTGGCTGGCGTCATCCCAGTTGTGTCATGTGTAGACGAGCGGTAGGCCAGCAAGAACAGTGGCAACTTGACGTCCCAGTTTCGCTGATGGCTGTCCACGACCTTCCTCAGGTGTTCCTCTAAGGTCTTGATGTACCTTTCGACCATGCCATCCGATTGGGGATGTAGAGGCGTAGTGCGAGTCTTGTTCACCCCAAGCCTTTGTAGTGCCTCCTTCATTAGGTTGGACTCAAAGTTGGTACCCTGGTCACTGTGTAGCTCTAACAGCACCCGAAATCGACAGAACATTTGCTCCACGAGGCAGTCTGTGATTGTCTTTGCCTCTTGGTTTGGGATGGCATACACCTCCGGCCACTTGGTGAAGTAGTCCACGAGCACCATTAGGTACTTGTTGCCTCGGTCGGAAACTGGGAACGGTCCAGCAATGTCAACGGCGAGCCGTTCGAATGGCGCTCCGACGTTGTACTGCTGCATGCGACCCCGGCTCCTAGTCTGGGGGCCGCGACTCGCCGCGCACACGTCACACTGATGGCACCATCTCTCAGCATCTGCTCGGAGCCTCAGCCAGTAGAGCGCTGCCGTAGTTTGTCAATCGTTCGGTTCTCTCCCAGGTGTCCTCCTGAAGTACCGGCGTGCACCTCTTCCAAGAATTCCGGTACCTTACTCCGGGGAAGTACCAACTATTCTCTCTGCGTCTTCCCATCGGGTGATTCCCATACCCGGAACAGCACGCCATCTCTGGTCTTCAACGAGTCCCATTGGGTCCAGTACGACTTGTAGGTGGCGCTCCTCGGTGCGATGTCCTCCCAGGTTGGTCTCGTCCCTGCCTCCAATTCCCTCAAGAGTGGCCACAAGTCTGCTTCCGCCAGCTGCTCCCTCCTCAGGCCTGCGCTATCCCAGCCGTCCGCAGGCAGTGCTACAACTACTCGGACTGCTGTGGCACGCTCCTTCTCTTCCACTCTTGTGCACTGGCCGCACTCTTCTGGTCAGGGTCTTCGGGACATAGCGCCCGCATTACCGTGGCTCTTCCCTCTACGATGTTCCGAGGTGAAGTCGTACTCCTGCAGCCTCTGGACCCAACGTGCTGTCTGGCGTTCCAGGTTCTTGAAGCTCAATAGCCAGGTTAGGGCGGAATGGTCAGTCCTCAGGTGAAATGGCTGACCGTACAGGTACTTGTGGAAGTGCTCCAAGGTCTTTACTACCGCCAGTAGCTCTCGTCGGGTGACGCAGTAGTTCTTCTCTGCCTTGGATAACGTCTTGCTGTAGTAGGCTATCACCCGCTCATAGCCATCCTGGATCTGCGATAGGACACCTCCAATGCAATGGTCGCTGGCGTCGGTGTCCACAATGAAGGCGTCACCCGGTTGTGGGAAACCCAAAATTGGAGCACTGCACAGGGTTTCCTTCAGGTGCTGGAAAGCGTCTTCGGCGTCCTCCTTCCACACATAAGGCCGGTGTTCCTCTGTCAGGCGGGTGTGGGGTTTGGCGATGTTGGAGAACCCCTTTATGAAGCGGCGGTAATAACTGCACAGCCTCAGGAAACTGCGCAGCTCTTTCTTATCCCTTGGGCGAGGCCAATCTCTCACAGCCTTCGTTTTCTCCGGGTCTGTGGCCACTCCGGTTGCTGAGACTATGTGGCCCAAGTAGTTAACTTCCTTGCGGAAGAGCTGGCACTTCTTCGCGTTCAGCTTCAAGTTGGTCACCTGCAGTCTCTGTAGCACCTTACTCAGATTCTCAAGGTGATCTTCAAAAGTCTTCCCGACGATGATGATGTCATCCAGGTATAGCAGGCAGGCATCGTAAGTCAGCCCTCTCATCACTGACTCCATGAGGCGCTGGAAGGTAGCTGGTGCGTTGCAGAGGCCAAAGATCATAACCATGAACTGCCAGAGCCCTTGGCCCGTTGAGAATGCGGTCTTCTCCTTGTCTCTCGGGTCTAGAGCTACCTGCCAGTAGCCCGACTTCAGGTCCAGGGTCGAGAACCACTGTGCACCAGCTAGCGTGTCCAGGGTGTCGTCAATCCGGGGTAAGGGAAAACAGTCCTTCCGGGTGACAGCGTTCAGCTTTCTGTAGTCTACGCAGAAGCGCAGCTCGCCGTTCTTCTTCGTCACCAACACTACAGTGGAACACCAAAGGCTGTCAGACTCTTCAATCACTCCCCTGGATCTCATGTCCTCCAGCATGTCTCGTACCGCCCCTTGCTTCGCCAGCGGAACGCGTCTATGTGGTTGCCGAATAGGCCGGGCGTCCCCGGTGTCGATGCGGTGAAGCATTTTGTCCGTGCGGCCGTAGTCACTATCACCTTGGCTCAAGACGCGCTGATACCGTCTTAGCAGTTGTCGAACCTTCTCCAGCTGTTCTGCGGTCAGGTGGTCGGCCGCCCTCTCCACTAAGCCTTCTAGCTGGGGCCCCAGGTGTTGCTTCGGCGCCGGCTCCTGTGTCTCGTCGATAGCTGTTACGCTCACCACGGGCTCGCACGTTCCCAACTCCGTCCCGGCCTGGACGTCGTGATCGGCGTCCGTTGGATTTAGCAGTCTCACGGGCACCTCCTCTCGGCACGGCAGCAATGCCCTGGCTACACACAGTCCGTGTACAGGCGTCTTCTGGTACAGCATCATGTTCCTGGTTCTCTGGCCCTCCAGTCGCGCCGTCACCACCACCTCGCTCCTCGCGGGGACAACCACGTCTTCGTCCAAGACGACCCTGCAAATTCCAAGGCGCTCTTCGGGTTGACGGAGTATAACCTCTTCTCCGTTAAGCCGCAGGACCTTCTTGCCGACGTCGACCGTCGCCTCATGGCTTCTGAGGGCATCCAGTCCCAGAATCACCTCCTCAGCCACCTTCGCGACGAACACCCACAGACGCACGGCACTCCGTCCCAAGTTCAGCTCCAGCAGGGCCTCCTTCTCCACAGGCAAGGTGTCGCCCGATGCCGTGACAAGCTGGTATGGTCGGCTCGGCTTCCTTGTCGGCAAACCCTTCGCCACGTCAGGTCTGATGATTGTCACGGCCGCCCCGGTGTCCACCAGCACGAGGCACGGCTTTCCTCTTGCCCAACCGTCCGCGATGAGGCTGTCATCCATACGCCGGCTGACGGCGCGCAGTGTCACTCGAGGGGATGGTGGTGATGGCGCCGACGTGCCCCTCTCCACGACGGGCCTTACTCGTTCTTCCAGCTGCTCTTCCTGGTGTGGGCAGTCTCTCTGCAGGTGTCCGGGCTGTCCACACCCCCAACACAGGCCACTAGGTGTTCGCCGGCGTCCCTCGGCTGGTCTTCTGTCTCCGGCGTAGCGGACACTCCTCGTTCTCGACGTCGGGATAGATGTTACCTTGGCCGCCTCCATCCGTAATGCCGCTGTCAGCGCCTCGTGGATGGTTTTATAATCGCCGAGCATTAGGCGCTGACGAATCTCCGTGTCCCGTACCCCGTCGACAAAGTTGTAGGCGGCTTCCCGGGATACGAACCTGCCAGTGGCAGGTCAACCAAGGCCTTGCTAGCCAGCTGCTCAATCGCTATGGCGAACTCCTGCAGCGTCTACCCCGGCTGCTGTGACCTTGCCTTTAGCTGGCTGCGGTATGCTGCGGCTAAGCGGTGGTTCCCGAAACGATTCTCCAGGGTCTCCCAGATGTCCCTGGGCGCCGCCGTTGTCTGCACCGCGTTTAGGACTTCCGCGGCTCGTCCCTGGAGGCTGGTTATTAACTATGTGGCCTCCTCCGGTGACCATCTGTTTTGCCTGGCCACTGTGTCGAACTGGCGGCGGAAGACTTCAAACGTTGACGCGCCGTCATACTTGGGAGGTTTGACGCGCGCAGATGTGTCGCGTCCCGGCGCGTCGGCCTTCAAATCCTTCAGCTTCCTGCCGACGATGTCCTCCACCATGGCGTTCAGGGACTTGACGCTGCTGTCGGCCTTTCCCTCAAGGTTGTTTACGCGGTTCGCGAGGTCTTCGACGTCTTCAACCATGGCGTTCAGGGACTTGCCGTTATTGTCGGCCTTTTCCTCTAGATCATTGAAGCGGTTCGCCAGGTCCTCGACGCGCTCGTCCACTTGGCCCATCCGCTTGCCCAGCTCCGTCACGTTATCCCTCACGCCGGCCAACTGTTCCTCAAATTTGGCGGCGAGGACCTCGTTCGCCTCCCTCATTTCCGTGGTCAGTTCCGCCATCTTTGCGGTCATTGTCGTGGCCAAGTTGTTCTTTGCCGCTTCTGTTTTTGTTGTTAACTCGTTCATCTTCGCGTCCATTTTCTCGGTTATGTTGTCATTCGCCGTCTTCATTTCCGATGTCAGTTCGGCCTTCATTTCCATCATCTTCTCCAAAATCTTTTCCAATGCCGCGTCCATAGTTGTAATGTTCGGTGATGTTATCCCACTTCTGACACCAATGTGACTTTGTGGGTTCGTGAAATGAAAAGTCCAATTGCACCACTCAAAAATGTTCTTTATTTCCACCGACTTACAGTTAAACTCTTGCCAATTACACAGAATTACATAATGCATACAATTATGATTCACCAGTTCGTCCGTTACAATTTCACTTGCACTCGTAATTACGTACAATCCTCCAATGCACTCACACAGTCTTCTCGTCGTACAGTAGCACTGCATTCTTATGCCAAGAACTGACTAACTCTCCTCCAGCCTGGCGTGTTGCTTATATAGGGTCAGCTGGCCGATCGAGAATGTTCTGGATTAGATGAAATATCCCGTAAGTTCGAGAAATCAAGGGCAGCGGAAAGAGACGGCACGGTAATGTTTTTTTCCCCAGCCACCCCATGTTACTGCTATAAGACAAACGAGGAGGCGTGTCCGAGCGCCTCCGTCTCCTGCTGCTGCTGTCAGCTGGTTCTATAGGGTATTCCAACGTTCGGGTGACAATATGTAAATTTTCTGCAACAAGTTTTATTGCTGATTGAGGAAAGTCTGATCCTTTAAAATAAGTGTGTAAAACAGTTAAATGAAATAATCAAGGATAAAATGATCATACCAAAAGAAATAAAACAATTTGAAACTGGAGATAACATACACGTATTACCCAAAATTCATAAAACATGAAATAGGATGCACCCAATCTTTAACAACATGAACACACCCTGCTACAAACTTTCCAAATGGCTAAGCAAAACATTTATGGAGCTACCAAAATTTGAAAGCCACAGTATTAAAAATTCGTTGGAATTCATCAGCAAAACTAAAGACCTAGAATTTTCTCCCACTGACCAAATGGTATCTTTTGATGTAATCTCTTTGTTCCCAAGTGTGCCAAGAGACGAACTCATGGAATACATGCAAACATGGCTTCAGTCCCTACAGTTAGACCAAAACATCATAGAGGAATACCTTCACTTAACAAATATCTGCATTGAACAGTCCTTTTTTACATTCAATAAAATATTTTTCAAACAAAAATCAGGACTATCTATGGGCAACCCATTGTCTCCATTTCTGGAGACCTCTTCATGACCTTTTTGGAAACCCAATCACAAAGGCATTCCCACTAATTTTCAGACATTGGTATAGATATGTGGATGACATTTGGGCAATAGTGAATGAGAAACAAGTGAATGATGTGAAAAAAACTACTAAATTTACAAAATCCTGCAATATAATTTTCCATAGAAAAAGAGACAAACAAAGAAATCTCTTTCTTAGATTTGAAATTATTTAGGAAACATACAAAACTAGAATTTGGCATACATAGGAAGGAAACACACACAGAAAATTTCATAAAATCAGATGCATATAACACAAGACAACACAAGCATGCTGTTATCAACAGTTTAACTTACAGGCTTGTTAATGTACCTTTAAATAAGATGGTATATATCAAAGAGTACAATAATATAATTCACATTGCAGAATACAATGGATTCAGTGCTTAATTGGTAAAAAAGAAAATTGATAAATTCAAAAGACAACAGAGATGCATACAAGTAACTACTCTTTCCCCAATCAGCAATAAAACTTCTTACAGGAAATTTACATATCATCCCAGAGCTACACACCTTTTCCAAAAAGTCTTCAAAGAGCACAACATTACTTTGGCCCCACAGAACGAATTCAGTGTACAACACCTTTTGAAATCACATTATACAAAGGAGATACCTACAGACAAAAAATCAGGTGTGTACCGGGTAAACTGCAAAGGCTGTGACAAATTTTACATTGCAAAAACTAAAAGGAATTTGAACATTAGGCTCAAAGAGCATTTTAGGAACATCAGGAACAAAGAAACAGATGAATCACTGGTAGCGTACCATTTTTGGAAGGATAATCATGATATAGAACGAGAAATCCACTTATTAAAAAGTGTTCAGGGTCCAACTGCATTAACCTTGTAGGAAAAAATATTTCATAAAGAAATATGAAAGAAAATTGTTCAATTTCGATACTACCTATGAAGAGGACCCAAACTTCAAGTTCATCAAGATACAGACAGAGACACCCCTATCACCTCCAAGGAGTTCACGAAACCAACATCCATTAGTCGACAACAGCTGATGATGTTAGGAAGATCCTAATGAAATGCATTCTAGGTAAATACCAGCAATAAATGAGCATTGAGTACTAGTTCAACTCAAAATTATATTAAAGGGGATATGTTTGTTAGAGGAAAAGAAAAAGGCATTGCAGGAAATTACAGAAAAGAAAATTTAGGGAAGTGATAGAAGAAAAAGATACTAAAACAATATGGGAAATGGTTTAAACAGCAAATAAGAATGGGTGGAAAGGAACCAAAATATCTCCTCAGGAATGGCTAAAGAATTATAGGGGTGCAATAGGAAATAAAAGAGTAGTCAGGGATATTAGAAGTATGGGGAAGGAAATACAAGGTTCTTCATTTAAAACCTAATGGAGGACATGCGTTTCGCCTCTCCCACAACTTGCTGGATTCCCCCTTCCTGCACTAACAGTTGCCATTGTGCATGGGGCCTAGTGATGTGCACTCCACTTGGCAGTATTGTGGCAGCCATCAACATGAACAGATGCTTGACTGTAGAGCAGTGCATTGTCATTCATGTGTAAAAGTTATTATAAATGGGAATCACCAAGCCATGTTTACACAGAGTATATTTAAATGCTCCCTGGTGAAGTGAATCCTTCAGATTTACAATTCAGAAGAATTTGAAACCACTGTTTCCGTGCGAAACAAAAACCGAAATCATAAACAATTACAGTGTTAACAAATGAAAAGTTAGACAACATGATATGAACGTTCACCAACCATGTCCATCCCAAAATTAGCACAAACAGGATCTTCTGCACACAGTGCAATTAAATTATTAAAACTAAAACCGTATAAGTATACAAGTGTCATGCTAAAAAACAAATGTATTATTATTATTATTATTATTATTATTATTATTATTATTATTATTATTATTATTATCATTATCATTATCATTATCATTATCATTATCATTATCATTATCATTATCAGTATCAGTATTATTAGTATTAGTATTATTATTATTATTATTATTATTATTATTATTATTATTATTATTATTATTATTATTATTATTATTATTATTATTATTGTTTATTGATGATATGGTTTATTATATTGATTCACAAATGCTTTATTTTGAATGGTTTCTTTCATCTGTGAATGATGGTTTAATTGAATCCACATCTTCTGTTCTTTTCTAATGAGGCATGATTCCACCTCAGTGATCGTGTCAACACTCATAACAGTTGGTACTACACTTCTGAAAACCCACATCATGTTCCAAAACTCCTCCATTATGTTCAGAAAGTTGGAGCTTAGTGTGCTCAGTGCTAGATGCATAATCAATCCAATATTCTATCAGCAGACTGTAAGCCCACCTTGGTAGTGTGGTGGTAGCATTTCTGCCTCACGTTCAAGAGGTCCCGAGTTCGAATCTCGGTTAGGGTGAGTTACCTGGATAAGGTTTTTTCCGGGTTTTCCCTTATCCTTAAAGACGAATGTCGAGTAACTCTAAGCTCCATGGACCCCAGAATCATTTAAGCATCATTTCACCCATTTCATTCATCATCCGATATGACTTAACATTGGGAAAAAAAAAAAAAAAAAACCAGACTGTAAATGCAGAGAGGTACCAAAATGACATTTTACCCCATTTTATCAGGAAATGACAGAAGAAGAGCAATCTTGTGGTTGGTTGTAACAATATTCTGCTACTGCCCATATAGCAGAGGAGTCTATTGTCATTGTGTGGTATTGCTGTGCTGCTGCCCGAGCAAGTGGGCAGGAGAGAAAAGTACAGAGAAAAACTCCAGAGTGTTCTGCCCATTGTTGCAGCCGTGAAAGTTCCCGGAAGGTCTGGGGCTTTCTAGAAATAATGGGGAGGTATAAATACCCTGCAAGGTGTTAGAGCAGCAGTTGTTTGTTGGTTATTGCAACAGTCAATGATTGAAGTGTACCGCAGTTATTTCATTCATTTGTTTTCATGCAGCAAAACACTGAGTCAGCCTTGAAGACAGCTGATTGTCAATTTCACATCTTTTTACTGCAGCAAAGATTGTTCTAAATTTCTGCAAGCCATATTTCCAAATCTATGTAACCCACGCAGTCACACTATGAATAAAATTATGGAAGTATTTGAAGTTAGAGTGATTATTATTGGTGTAAGGCCCTCTCACTCTTCCAGTGTAACAGTGTGTGATTTTTATGTGTGGTGTAACCTGAAAAACAAAGTTTACAAGACAGAATCCTCATACATTAGAAGAACTAAAACAATAAAAATGAAATCAGAAACATAACAGTTGCCCAACTTAAGCATGTGAATCAGAATGTGTTCTCCTGATATAATGCTTGTTTAGCCGAGGGTGGACAACATTTCCATCATCTTCTATAAGGTAAGAAGTTGTACATGTTTTACGTGAGGAGTTTATGGATGAGCACAGCTGACTGTGGCAGCACAGGCAAATTGCCATGCACCCGTTAAATTTTAAATGAAGAACCCTGTAGTTGAAAATAGAATACTAGATGGTAAATTTACATTGTTGAAGTATACCAACAGTTAAAAACTTTGAAAAAAGATAAAGCATTGGGGATAGATGGGATTTCAGGTGGCTTTTGGAAAAAAATATGGCAATACTAGGAAAGGACTAAATATGACAAATGTGTTGAACAACGTTAAAGAAAAGAGATTCCAGAGTGCTGGAAAATGAGTTTGATAGTACCAATATATGTAGAAGGAAAATGAGGATAAATAAAGCAGGGATTTACAGGGGAATAAGCTTAACATCTGTAGTAGATAAAGTATACTCAGGGATGTTAGCTAACAAGTTAAGGGATTGGGCCGAAATAGAAGAAAAGATATCATAATTTCAGACAGGATTCAGAAAAGGAAAGCAAACAATAGATAATGTATTTATAATAAAGATAATTATTGACAGATATCTGAATAGGAAAACTGAGAACAAAAGGAGTAAGTGGCAAATTTATAAAAAAAAAAAAAAAAAAAAAAAATACCTAAAATATATAAAGGAATTAAATTTTGTATAGGGTGTGAAAGGAATAGAATCACAGAAATGACAGAAGTTAAGGTTAACACAGGGTTGTAAACTAATCCCATCTTATTTAACATATTTATAGATAATACAGTACATAGAGGAAAGGCAGAAATCAACAATGCCTGATAATAGAAAATTAAGAGGTACCAGGTTTGCTATATGCAGATGATCTAACAGTAAGAGCAATAACAGTAGGATTACAGAGGGAAATTAATGAAATACAAAAGTTCTGCAAAGATTGGGGAATTAAAGTAAATACAAAAAGTCAAAATTGATGGTTTTCAAAAGAGGGACAAAAATGAAGAAAGAGGACCAATGGTAGAAGTAATGGTAGAAGTTGTGAAAGAATTTGAGTACCTAGGAGTTAGGGTGAATAATAACAGAGAATGAGAAATGATAGCAGGAAGGTGGTAGCCAAAGGAAAGGCAGAAAAGTCAGGAATAAGAATATGCAAACTGAATCTTGATTTGTCAAGCAAATGGTTAGAGAGAATATTACTGATAGAGTCAAAGATATATGCTGCAGAAATGGGAGGATGTCAAAAGTAATAAGTTAAATCAGTTGTACAAACAATTGATCTAAAGAGATGCTAGGACTACTTAGATCAACTCCAGGAGAAGTAGCCATAGTAAAACTAGGCAAACCAGAAGAAAAGGTATAATAATTGAAAGAGTCTTGAAATTTTGGTATAAATACTTGACAAAAAATTTCGAAATCCTAAAAGTATGATTGAATCAATGAAAGAGAATGGAAAACTGGAATTGATGTTGGTCAGAAACAGAAAATTAACTATGGAAGAAATAGAAAGTCAGTCCACTTACTGAGAGTCTAACCCAAGACGTCTCAGTCCCATGCAGTAACAGCACCTTCCATCACACTTGCTTACTCGCATGCTGAATCACTCTCATACTTCAATGACCCACTTTGCCAGATTGCAAGACTAACTGCTGGAGTCATTCTTTTCTCCTGACTTACTTGCTTGCAAATCTGACTTTGGCTGCTTCATTGGCCAGCATACCAGATGGCCCTTGCTTATATAGCCATAGGAGCTTTCCAGGAGATTCATAATGTCTCAACATCCAGAAGGTTCTTTTCTCCAGGGATACCACTTATCGTATTGATGCAGGGCAAGTGCATACCTTATCTTGTTTATGGTTCCGAATTGCAAGACACAGACTTTCCAATAACCATGTACAATGGCCACTGGATCATAATATAATTTCACAGTTTTATTTGAAAGATTTTTTTTTTGTTCTTATTATTTTTTCAAGCTATAGAAAGTAGTGTATGCAGTAATTTCTTCATATCTTTGAAAGAATTTTTTTGTTCTTGATATTTGTTCAAGCCTTTTTTCACCCAAAAGGTATAGAAAGTAGTGCATGCAGTAATTTCTCTGCAGCTTTCTGAAGAATTCACATTTAAAGAGATGATGTAGTCTATTAATTAGTATTTTATTCCTGAATAAATATTTCTTTTAAATTATCTGAAAAGATGTAATTATATCATTTCTCTTTTTTGTACAACAGAACTGGAAGCCGTGGCCAGAACTTGATAGTCCTGAGCCTCCACAGCGGTCACAGAAACCTGCAGTAGAGAATTCATCAAACAGAAAGACTGTGACAGTTTCAAGATTGCCAAATCCTTTCCCAAATCTGAGTCCTGCATTGCAAAGGCTTGCCAAACACATCAGTGAGATGGGCTTTGCCTTACCTCGAGTAGCTCGTGCTTGCGAACTTCTTGGGCAAGATGATAAGAAGGTATGCATACATTATGTTTCATTCAGTCAGTTTTGAAACTATAGACATTTTATATCAAAACGTAACATGGCCAAAAGGAACAATGAGACTAGATGTTCCTCATTCTATAATTTTGAAGTTATAAAATGCAGAATTTGTACATCTCTGACATATATTAAGTAGCAGAGGTATTGTATTCCACCCAAAGATTCGATGTCAAGATTTTACCAGAAATGTATACACTGAGGTCCACTTAACTCATAAAAAGCATCACCAGTCCATATATTTATGTATCTATGAACTGCATAACTCAAAAACAAGAAGTTGGATAAATACCAGTCTTGATATATAAGTTCAGTATCTTCCAAAGATTCAACATAGCAGATTTTCAAGAAAATCCCCCCCCCCCCCACTGCAATTACCTTCTACACAACAATTTTCCAAAACTTTTGATTTTCAAAAAAATGATAATGATTTTGATAAAAGTACCATATATTAAAGATATGTATCTGCATAACGAAATGTATATCTTGAATTTTCTGGGAATATTTTCTGAAACTCTCTTGATTTGAAAGGAATGTTATATAATCTGTTTAACTGATAAATGTTAAGCAATAGATGAAAACATACTAATAAAAACTATAGATCTCTTTAAAATACATAATTTATTTCAAATAACTGTTTTGTGGTATAAGACATTTCTGATATCCATTATACTGATCAACAAAGAATTTGTGCCAGAAAATTTTTGTCATAAGTTTGATTGGTGTAAGATGTGAAGTTCATTCTTTTGATTTCAGCTATATATATATTGCCACATACCACAGGTAAAGCAATCTTATATCTCTTACATGTTGCATTACATTGTAGATAAGCAAGTAATCTACTAAGCAATGTAAGTAAAATATTAGTGTTTTTTATAAGTTAAATAAGGAATTACCTTCTTTGCAACATGTTTGATGCAACAAGCATCCATTGTCTCCTATTTCAGGTAAAACAATCTCATTAACAGGAGTGTTCATTAGTGGTATAATAATAGTTTAGAAAGATAATGTACATGAAAAATTGAAATATAAGATAAGATAATGGTTTATTCACTTATAGACATGACATACATGTTTCAAGTTTCGTCGAAAAAGTTTACATATTACAATATTTAGTTACATACATCAAGATTTACAAATTTTACAGAGCATATACAGAGATTAATAAATAATGTAACTGTCTTTATGGTAAAAAAAAAAAAAAAAAAAACGATCTTCGGTTTTCACTTTCTTTGAGGAGGGTCTCGCAGTTCTTCCTATCCATTGGTCATAAGGTGAAGATCTCAGTAATATGAAACAGAAGATGTAATAAACTGTATTAGTATTTTCTTATTTGTTATATAATGATTGAACATAAATAATAATAGTAATAATAAGAATAATAATTTATAAATATGTACTTATTTGCTGATTTCAGAAATATATTTTGAAGGTTATACTCACTTGTTGAAATTACTAGACAGATTGACAGTTTGATCTCCCATTTATACCCTCATTGAAATATATACAAATTACATGTGTCAGGAGGAAAAAAAAAAAAAAAAAAAAAATTGAAATTACAATTGCAGATATTCATCTATGTCATAAAAGGCCCTCTCAATTAAGTAATTTTTTAAACATTTATTAAACTTGGAACCAGTTGATTGTTTAATTGTGGCTGGCAACTTATTGTATAAAGTTTTTCCAATTACAAATGGATTTTTATCAAAAAATTTCTTACTCTTTGCTTCCCTATACATATTCTCTTTAGTTCTTGTGTCATATTTATGTATATTGCTATTACTCCTTATATTTGTAGTTCTCCTAACTAGTAAAATAACTCTAAAAATATATAATGCAACAACTGTAAGAATTCTTTCTTTTTTAAAAATTTCTCTACATGAATCCCTTGATTTTAATGAATACACAATCCTTACACACCTCTTCTGCAATACCAGTAATCGTTTCAAATTTTCTTTAGACGTTGTACCCCATAACTCAATACCATAATTCGAATGAGGATGAATTATTCCATAATAAATCAATTTTAAATTAGGTTTATCCAAATAGTGTGCCACGTAATTTAATAGATAGATACCCTTACTTATTTTATTGCATATATAATTTACATGTTTTGTCCATGATAAGTTTTTGTCAATATTCAATCCTAGAAATAAGTGATCATCTATTGTATCTATTTCTTCATTTCCAATTTTAATTTTCATATTGTTTTACATGCAATTACTAATTTTAAAATATATTATGCTTGTCTTGTTTAAATTATTAACTAGGTTGTTATTAGCAAGAAATTTAAGTATTACATCTGTAGCTGAGTGTATATTATTGGTTAAGTTGTCTAGATCTTTTCCCCAACAAATTATAGATGTGTCATCAGCATATGATACAGTTTTAACATTATTAATCACAGGTAAATTATTAGTGTATAATGTAAATAGTAAAGGCCCAAGCACAGATCCCTGTGGGACTCCATATTTAACAGTTGCTAATGAGGATTCATATTTTGTTTCTATTTGGTTTAGTTTACATATTATTTCTGTGCTTTGTACCCGGTCTTGTAAGTATGTGTTAATTAATTTACCTGCAGTCCCCCTTATACCATAATGTTCCAATTTTTGTAATAAGACTTGGTGATCAACACTATCAAAGGCCTTTGATAAATCAAGAAAAATCCCCATTACTTGATTGTCATTTTCCATTTTGTTAATTAATTCGTCTATAAATTCTACCGCAGCAGTAATTGTAGAATAACCTTTTCGAAAACCATGCTGGGAATTAGATAAAATTTTATGTTTGTCCAAAAAACTTAAAATCCTCTTTAATATAACTTTTTCCAGTAGTTTAGCAAAAGTAGATGTTAAAGTAATTGGTCTATAATTACTCACATTAGTAACATCACCCTTTTTGTGTAATGGTTTAACAACCCCCTTTTTTAAACAGTTCGGAAAAATTCCTTCCCCTATAGAGGCATTTATTAGATGTACTAGGATGTTAATTAATTCTTCCTTGCATTGTTTCAGGATTTTTGATGAAACTTCATCCCACCCGCTCGAGTTTTTAGATTTTAATTGAGTAATAATTTTGATTAATTCTGTCTCAGTAACAGGATTTAGGAACACTGTGCTACCAATATACTTTATTCCCTCATTCCTATCCATTTTAACTGCTTTATTTCCCTTAGGCACTGCTACATTTATAAAGTATTCGTTAAATATATTACCAATGCTTACTGGATTATCAACCCTTTTATTCTGATGATTAATTACAATGTTCTCTGAATTTTTACAGTTTTTCTTACTAGCATTTACTAAGTCCCATAAAGCCTTACTTGTATTTTTTGCAGTAGCTACCTTATATTTAATATTTTCTGACCTTAAACTTTTGAGAGCAGCTTCATACTCTTTTTTGTAATGTTGATATCTATCATAATACAATCTATTACCATACTGCTTATAAAATATATACATGTCCTTCATTGATTCCCTAATTTTAATTACACTGGGGAGAAGGATTAATTTATTACTTTGTTTTTTGCGTTTATTTATAACCCGTTTTGGACACGAAGTATCAAAGTGTTTATTAAATATGAGGTAAAACTTATCCCATTTTTCATTAACACAGTCAGTATCATGTACTTCATCCCATGATTCATGTTTTAGCAACTTTTTGAACACATTTATATTATATGAATTGGTTTTCCTTGTTCTTGATTTTAAAATAGTATCACTTCTAACAATAATTTTTTGAATTTTCATTATCTGTGCCTTATGATCAGAAATAAAGCTGTCAAATACTTCTACTTTTATTCTTTTGCTATCTATATTTGTGGCAATTTGATCTATAGCGGTAGCTGATGCCAAGGTAACCCTAGTCGGTATTTTAATATGCATTTTAATATTAAACATATTTAATAACTCTGTAAGTTTTGTATACACGTTATTTCCATTGATAGAGTTTATATTTATATCACCTATTATTACAATTTTGTTACTATATACTGAGTATTTTGTCAACACTGTTTCTAATCCTTTGAAAACATTTGAAATTTCACCACTTGGCGATCTGTATACTCCAAAAAGTAATATGTTACCCTCTTCAGTATTAATTTTAACCCCAGTAATTTCAAAATCCTTTTCTATGCAATATTTATTTAAGTTGTATATTTGCACAATTTCGTTGTAGTTTTCATGAGCATATATTGCAACACCCCCACCTTTAAATTTACTTCTGCTGAAACTATTTTGTAAAACAAAATTGTCTAATTTATAATGCTCAATTTGGTTTTCCTTTAGTCCATGTTCTGTAATAACTACAAATATAGGGCCTACTTGATTTATAAGTATATTAAATTGCTCAATTTTGTTTGCTAAATACTGCACATTTTGATGCAGCACGCTTAAGTAACTGTTTTCATTATTTTGTGTTACAGATACCATATAGTTTTTGTCTGAATCTTTTACTTTATAATCCCCCACCTTACAATCTTTTAAACAATCAGCCTGGCTCCTTTCATGCAAAGCTAATTCTAACTGTTGAGTTTTATTTCTTAAACAACTAGCACTGATACAAGGGGCCTTAAAAGCATCGACCATGTTTTTACCATTGAAATCATTTACTTTAGGAGGAAGATTGTCTATAAAAAATCAATACTTAGCTTTTGTGGTGGTCTTCTGTCCCTTTTTGATGCACGCAGCTCTTCTCTAGTTGTCATCACTGCTGTTACACACTCATGCACATCCTCTCTCTTGTGGAGTTGGACATCCTCCTGCTGGGCTTCGTCGGCTGCTCTGGTTGGTTCCCTCGATTCTTCCTCCTTCCACGACAGGATAATGTTTGACTGCTTGTACTTGGGCCTTCTAATTTCTTCTGCAATTTTCTCAGCCACCTTGATTTTACCCCTACTGTTCAGATGAAGGCCATGCTTAGTAAAGCAGTCTCTCTCTGGATTCACATCTATCACTGTTGCCCTGGGAGATAACTTTATAATTTTCTTAAGTTTCCTATTAAATACTTTAACTTCCTCATTCACACACGAAGAATTCATCAGATCATGTCTATGTAATGTATTGATTACAACAACATTTGTTTGTTGGCCATGTTGTTTGATGAAATGTGCTAAGTTGGTAACGGCATCACTTGTTTTATTTTTACTTATGTCATTTGTCCCTGACCATATTACAATGGTGTCCCTCAATGTGAGAGATTTAGCTTCTTGTTTTGCTGTATCAAGCACGTGCTCGGTACATGCATTCGGTTTCACAAATCCAGAAACAAAATAAGATAAGATAAGATAATGGTTTATTCACTTATAGACATGACATACATGTTTCAAGTTTCGTCGAAAAAGTTTACATATTACAATATTTAGTTACATACATCAAGATTTACAAATTTTACAGAGCATATACAGAGATTAATAAATAATGTAACTGTCTTTATGGTAAAAAAAAAAAAAAAAAAAAAACGATCTTCGGTTTTCACTTTCTTTGAGGAGGGTCTCGCAGTTCTTCCTATCCATTGGTCATAAGGTGAAGATCTCAGTAATATGAAACAGAAGATGTAATAAACTGTATTAGTATTTTCTTATTTGTTATATAATGATTGAACATAAATAATAATAGTAATAATAAGAATAATAATTTATAAATATGTACTTATTTGCTGATTTCAGAAATATATTTTGAAGGTTATACTCACTTGTTGAAATTACTAGACAGATTGACAGTTTGATCTCCCATTTATACCCTCATTGAAATATATACAAATTACATGTGTCAGGAGGAAAAAAAAAAAAAAAAAAAAAAAAAAAAAAACATTGAAATTACAATTGCAGATATTCATCTATGTCATAAAAGGCCCCCTCAATTAAGTAATTTTTTAAACATTTATTAAACTTGGAACCAGTTGATTGTTTAATTGTGGCTGGCAGCTTATTGTATAAAGTTTTTCCAATTACAAATGGATTTTTATCAAAAAATTTCTTACTCTTTGCTTCCCTATACATATTCTCTTTAGTTCTTGTGTCATATTTATGTATATTGCTATTACTCCTTATATTTGTAGTTCTCCTAACTAGTAAAATAACTCTAAAAATATATAATGCAACAACTGTAAGAATTCTTTCTTTTTTAAAAATTTCTCTACATGAATCCCTTGATTTTAATGAATACACAATCCTTACACACCTCTTCTGCAATACCAGTAATCGTTTCAAATTTTCTTTAGACGTTGTACCCCATAACTCAATACCATAATTCAAATGAGGATGAATTATTCCATAATAAATCAATTTTAAATTAGGTTTATCCAAATAGTGTGCCACGTAATTTAATAGATAGATACCCTTACTTATTTTATTGCATATATAATTTACATGTTTTGTCCATGATAAGTTTTTGTCAATATTCAATCCTAGAAATAAGTGATCATCTGTTGTATCTATTTCTTCATTTCCAATTTTAATTTTCATATTGTTGTACATGCAATTACTTATTTTAAAATATATTATGCTTGTCTTGTTTAAATTATTAACTAGGTTGTTATTAGCAAGAAATTTAAGTATTACATCTGTACCTGAGTGTATATTATTGGTTAAGTTGTCTAGATCTTTTCCCCAACAAATTATAGATGTGTCATCAGCATATGATACAGTTTTAACATTATTAATCACAGGTAAATTATTAGTGTATAATGTAAATAGTAAAGGCCCAAGCACAGATCCCTGTGGGACTCCATATTTAACAGTTGCTAATGAGGATTCATATTTTGTTTCTATTTGGTTTAGTTTACATATTATTTCTGTGCTTTGTACCCGGTCTTGTAAGTATGTGTTAATTAATTTACCTGCAGTCCCCCTTATACCATAATGTTCCAATTTTTGTAATAAGACTTGGTGATCAACACTATCAAAGGCCTTTGATAAATCAAGAAAAATCCCCATTACTTGATTGTCATTTTCCATTTTGTTAATTAATTCGTCTATAAATTCTACCGCAGCAGTAATTGTAGAATAACCTTTTCGAAAACCATGCTGGGAATTAGATAAAATTTTATGTTTGTCCAAAAAACTTAAAATCCTCTTTAATATAACTTTTTCCAGTAGTTTAGCAAAAGTAGATGTTAAAGTAATTGGTCTATAATTACTCACATTAGTAACATCACCCTTTTTGTGTAATGGTTTAACAACCCCCTTTTTTAAACAGTTCGGAAAAATTCCTTCCCCTATAGAGGCATTTATTAGATGTACTA
Source organism: Mantis religiosa (assembly GCA_030765055.1). Lineage (NCBI taxonomy): Eukaryota > Metazoa > Arthropoda > Insecta > Mantodea > Mantidae > Mantis > Mantis religiosa. The sequence continues at coordinate 79,405,132 of CM060953.1, forward strand.
GGATGTTAACTAATTCTTCCTTGCATTGTTTCAGGATTTTTGATGAAACTTCATCCCACCCGCTCGAGTTTTTAGATTTTAATTGAGTAATAATTTTGATTAATTCTGTCTCAGTAACAGGATTTAGGAACACTGTGCTACCAATATACTTTATTCCCTCATTCCTATCCATTTTAACTGCTTTATTTCCCTTAGGCACTGCTACATTTATAAAGTATTCGTTAAATATATTACCAATGCTTACTGGATTATCAACCCTTTTGTTCTGATGATTAATTACAATGTTCTCTGAATTTTTACAGTTTTTCTTACTAGCATTTACTAAGTCCCATAAAGCCTTACTTGTATTTTTTGCAGTAGCTACCTTATATTTAATATTTTCTGACCTTAAACTTTTGAGAGCAACTTCATACTCTTTTTTGTAATGTTGATATCTATCATAATACAATCTATTACCATACTGCTTATAAAATATTGTAACGGGGAGCGCTGAAACACCCTGTGAGCAGCTGGCAACGGAAGACAGGGGAGGCTCGGTTAGCCACGCCTTTCCCTCGTTTGTCTTATAGTGGTGACAGCCAGTGGTCGGAAAGAAACATAATTGTGCGTCTGTTTTCCTTCCACCTGGTTCTCGATCTTTCTGTTACCAGAACAATCGTGTAAACACCAGAAACCGGCGATATTCCTATAAAGAGGGTTACAGACAGACAGTGTGAGTCAGTTGTTGAGTTGGTTTTGGTGTAGTCAGTCAGTTGTTGTGCTGTGTTGAGTTGGTCAATCAGTTGGTTAGTGAGTGTGAGCGAGAAGACAGTCGCAGTTCTTGGTGTAAGAGTTAGTCAGTGACGTGTTAATGAACGAAAGGATTGTGCAACGGAAGACTGTACGAACTGTGTATGAGTATCGGAGTTTATGTAATCGCGAGTACAAGTGAAGTTGTAACGGACGAACTGGTGAATTGTAATTATGTGCATTACGTAATTTTGTGTAATTGGCAAGTGTTAAACTGTAAGTCGGTGGAAATAAAGAACATTGTTGAGTGGTGTAATTGGACTTTTATTCCACGAACCCACAAAGTCACACTGGTGTCAGAAGTGGGATAAACACAAAAAGTCACAATATATACATGTCCTTCATTGATTCCCTAATCTTAATTACACTGGGGAGAAGGATTAATTTATTACTTTCTTTTTTGCGTTTATTTATAACCCGTTTTGGACACGAAGTATCAAAGTGTTTATTAAATATGAGGTAAAACTTATCCCATTTTTCATTAACACAGTCAGTATCATGTACTTCATCCCATGATTCATGTTTTAGCAACTTTTTGATCACATTTATATTATATGAATTGGTTTTCCTTGTTCTTGATTTTAAAATAGTATCACTTCTAACAATAATTTTTTGAATTTTCATTATCTGTGCCTTATGATCAGAAATAAAGCTGTCAAATACTTCTACTTTTATTCCTTTGCTATCTATATTTGTGGCAATTTGATCTATAGCGGTAGCTGATGCCAAGGTAACCCTAGTCGGTATTTTAATATGCATTTTAATATTAAACATATTTAATAACTCTGTAAGTTTTGTATACACGTTATTTCCATTGATAGAGTTTATATTTATATCACCTATTATTACAATTTTGTTACTATATACTGAGTATTTTGTCAACACTGTTTCTAATCCTTTGAAAAAATTTGAAATTTCACCACTTGGCGATCTGTATACTCCAAAAAGTAATATGTTACCCTCTTCAGTATTAATTTTAACCCCAGTAATTTCAAAATCCTTTTCTATGCAATATTTATTTAAGTTGTATATTTGCACAATTTCGTTGTAGTTTTCATGAGCATATATTGCAACACCCCCACCTTTAAATTTACTTCTGCTGAAACTATTTTGTAAAACAAAATTGTCTAATTTATAATGCTCAATTTGGTTTTCCTTTAGTCCATGTTCTGTAATAACTACAAATATAGGGCCTACTTGATTTATAAGTATATTAAATTGCTCAATTTTGTTTGCTAAATACTGCACATTTTGATGCAGCACGCTTAAGTAACTGTTTTCATTATTTTGTGTTACAGATACCATATAGTTTTTGTCTGAATCTTTTACTTTATAATCCCCCACCTTACAATCTTTTAAACAATCAGCCTGGCTCCTTTCATGCAAAGCTAATTCTAACTGTTGAGTTTTATTTCTTAAACAACTAGCACTGATACAAGGGGCCTTAAAAGCATCGACCATGTTTTTACCATTGAAATCATTTACTTTAGGAGGAAGATTGTCTATAAAAAATCAATACTTAGCTTTTGTGGTGGTCTTCTGTCCCTTTTTGATGCACGCAGCTCTTCTCTAGTTGTCATCACTGCTGTTACACACTCATGCACATCCTCTCTCTTGTGGAGTTGGACATCCTCCTGCTGGGCTTCGTCGGCTGCTCTGGTTGGTTCCCTCGATTCTTCCTCCTTCCACGACAGGATAATGTTTGACTGCTTGTACTTGGGCCTTCTAATTTCTTCTGCAATTTTCTCAGCCACCTTGATTTTACCCCTACTGTTCAGATGAAGGCCATGCTTAGTAAAGCAGTCTCTCTCTGGATTCACATCTATCACTGTTGCCCTGGGAGATAACTTTATAATTTTCTTAAGTTTCCTATTAAATACTTTAACTTCCTCATTCACACACGAAGAATTCATCAGATCATGTCTGTGTAATGTATTGATTACAACAACATTTGTTTGTTGGCCATGTTGTTTGATGAAATGTGCTAAGTTGGTAACGGCATCACTTGTTTTATTTTTACTTATGTCATTTGTCCCTGACCATATTACAATGGTGTCCCTCAATGTGAGAGATTTAGCTTCTTGTTTTGCTGTATCAAGCACGTGCTCGGTACATGCATTCGGTTTCACAAATCCAGAAACAAAATATGCGTCCTTGTCTAGTACTGACCTTAAATTTACTGCACAGTCTCTAGCATGGCTATCACCTATTATCACAATTTTCTTCTTACTACTTTCTTTTCTTAGTTTCTGGAAATTGTTCCGTGTTAATGATGGTTTTTGTTGATTATTGCCGGTTTCTGTATCTTCCCGATTTTGTAGGTTACGTAACACGGCAAAACGATTTATTATTGTTGGTATAGGTCCAAAACTGTTCTCACTATTATTCCCTTTTCCAGAAACATTTCCACGATGTCCATTTACCACTCTTATCCATTCACCACCATTTTCAATTACTTTATTTCTTCCTTCTTTTGCAGACAAATCGCGAAATTGCGGCCTATGCAGTTCAGCACTTCTAGCGGCAGCAGCATGGCGACCCTTTTCATTTTCATTTCTTCCCCTTAGATTTTCACGTAGAACTGAGATTTCTTTCTTTAGATCAGCTATTACTCTGTTTGCATTTTGAAGATCCTTATTCAGAAGGTTAATAATCAAACACTGAGATGCAATCGTGTTTTCAGCATCGTATACCGCCGGACCATAACTTCTACTGTCTCCTCTGGTTTTCTCCTTATCTTCATTTCTAGCAACAGAAACAACTTTATACTGCACTGCATTCACATTTTCACTTTCAAAATCAGACTTTCTATCGTCACAACAAGGCAAAACTTCTTCACGAACTACACCTGCTGTAATCTGCGACGCCATCTTGAATCCTAGGAGCTGGTATGAATACAACTAGACTTCAATTTTGTGCAAGCCATGGGTGACAGGTTTAGGGAATGGATGCTGAAAAGGAAAAGATCAATGTCATTTGGTGTATCAGTGATTTATCAGGAACCAAAAAACCAGATCAACAAATGCTATTTTTGCTGTGTGTATATTAAACGATTCTCAGCAAAGAACAAACATATAGTTGTACTTAAGTTAATTGATGGAAATTAATCGTTCCTGCACACTAGCTGATTATAGGCTAAGTTTTTGGATAGAGTCAAACTGAAAAATTCAATGCCATGGCCGAGATTTGAAACACAGATCTCCTTCCGTCCAGTCACTCTTACATTGATTATATAATTGTATGTCCACATCTTGTATCTGTAATGAGACCAGTCCCTCTAACGACCTGCTTCCAGTTCCAATTCCTCCAGAAAGTGAACCTGAAATATTCCAGGAAACAGGACTTGAAAGTGATTCTGATCTTGTGAACCCAGATTCGGATTTTGCTGCTGATATTCCTATTTCTGAGGCACAGAATATTTATCAGCCCAAATTGACGTCCCAGTCTCGCTGATCACTGGCGAAGACCTTCCTCAGATGTTCTAAGGTCTTCATGTATCCGATCATGCCGTCCGTCTGCAGATATAGGTGTTGTGCAGGTCTTGTTCACCCCCAGTGCCTCATTTATCAGGTGAGACTCAAATTGTTGCCCTGATCGCTGTGGAGCTCTAACGGCACCCCAGAACAGCAGAACAGTTGCTCCACAAGACAACTTCATCTTCGCCTCCTGGTTCGGGATGGCATACACCGCCGGCCATTTAATGAAGTAGTCCATGGCCACCATCAGGTACTTATTGCCTCGGTTGGACACTGGAAATGGTCCAGCTATGTCGACAATGATGCGTTCGAAAGGCGCTCCGACGTTGTACTGCTGCATGCGACCCCGCTCCTAGTTTGGGTGCCGCGACTCACCGCGCCCTTGTGACATTGATGGCACCATCTCTAAACGTCTGCTTGGAGCTTCAGCCAGTATTAGTGCTGTCGGAGTTTGTCGATAATTGATTTGCTCCCAGGTGTCCTGAAGTACCTGTGTGCACTTCCACCAAGACTTCCAGGATCTTACTCTGGGAAAGTACCAACTGCTCTCTCTGTATCTTCCCATCGGGTGATTCCCATACCGGAACAGCACGCTCTCTTTGGTCTTCAGCGAGTCCCATTGGCCCAGTATGACTTACACGCAGTGCTTCTGGGTGCGATTTCCTCCCAGATTGGTCTTGTTCCTGCCTCCTCTTCCCTCAAAAGTGGCCCCAAGTCTGCATCCGCCAGCTGCTCCCTCCTCAGGCCTGCACCATCCCAACCGTCCGCAGGCACTACTGTGACCGCTCTGACAGCTGCGGCAAATCCCTTCTCTTCCACTGTTGTGCATTGTCCGCACTCTTCCGGTCAGGGTCTTTGAGACATGGCGTCTGCGTTGGCATGACTCTTCCCTCTATGATGTTCGGAGGTGAAGTCGTACTCCTGCAGCCTCTGGACCCAACGGGCTGTCTGGCCTTCCAGGTTCCTAAAGCTGAGTAGCCAAGTTAGGGCAGAATGGTCAATCCTCAGGTGGAATGGCTGACCGTACAGGTACTTGTGGAAGTGCTCCAAGGTCTTTACTGCCACCAGCAGCTCTCGCCGGGTGATGCAGTAGTTCTTCTCTGCCTTGGACAGTGTCTTGCTGTAGTAGGTTATTACTTGCTCGTGGCCGTCCTGGACTTGGGATAGGACACCTCCACTGCAATGGTCGCTGGCGTCTGTCTACAATGAAGGTGCCGCCTGGTTGTGGTAATCCCAAAATAGGAGCCCTGCAAAGTGTCTTCTTCAGCTGCTGGAAAGCGTCTTTGGCTCCTCCGTCCACACATAAGGCCAGTGTTCTTATGTCAGGTGGGTGAGGGGCTTGGCGATGTTGGAGAAGCCCTTTATGAAGCAGCAGTAATAACTGCACAGTCCCAGCAAACTGCGCAATTTTCGCTTATCCTTTGGGTGAGGCCAATCTCTCACGGCCTGTTTCTTCTGCGGGTTTGTGGCCACTCTGGTTGGTGAGACTTTGTGGCCCAAGTAGTTGACTTCCTTGCAGAGGAGCTGGCACTTCTTCACATTCAGCTTCAGGTTGGTCGCCTGCAGTTTCTGTAGCACCATGCTCAGGTTGTTGAGATGGTCTTCGAATGTCTTGCCGACGACAATGATGTCCAGGTATAGCAGGCAGGCGTCATAAGTCAATCCTCTCATTACTGACTCCATGAGACGTTGGAAGGTAGCTGGTGCATTGCAGAGACCGAAGGGCATAACTGTGAACTGCCAAAGCCCTTGGCCTGTCGAGAATGCAGTCTCTCGGGTCTAGAGCCACCTGCCAGTAACCCGACTTTACCCTGTCAGAAGTTGGTTGAGTCTGTGGTTATACATCAGCTATGCCATGAAAATAGGTCTATTTGTATCGGAGCTACTTGAACCATTCTACAATGTTGATTCTTCATGAACATATAAAGGAAGCAGGTCATTTTCTTCCTCAGTGCTATCTAAATCATAAATATCTTCCTCAAAAGCCACCATCAATATCCAAATCACTTTCAAATATCAAAAGTCCACATTTTCTAAAGTGATATCAAGAGCCCATACACTACCTGTGCAAGCTAATTTATTTGCAACATTACTAGTTGAAGCCATAGTTAGCACTGAGATTTAACAGTTTCAAATGTTGATAGGGTCAAACTGAAAAATTCAATGCCATTTTCAGGATTTGAACCACAGATCTCCTGGTTTACTTCCAGTTGCTCTTACCCATTGAGCTATCATGGCCAACGTGCCATCATGACATTAAATTCTCTATTTCACTTTTATGTTTTCCCAGTAAACACTAGGTATCTTGTACTCGAGATACACCGTTTGTGGCGACTTGCTATTGTAAGTACTTGAAACCAGGCCCTCATCTTTAAACTCTTATTAAGTTAATTAATGGAAATTAATTGTTCTTTCACACTAGCCGTATATAGGCTAAGGTTTTGGATAGATAGAGTTAAACTGAATAATTCAACTCCTTTTCAACTCCAATTCAATTCAGGAATCTGCATTAAGTTTTGTGTGAAACTCGAGAAAACCTTTACAGAGAGACACCAAATAATACAAGAAGTCTACGGTGATGAGTGCGTAAGCCATACTCGGTATTATGTTTTGTGTGAAACTCAAGAAAACCTTTACAGAGAGACACCAAATAATACAAGAAGTCTACGGTGATGAGTGCGTAAGCCATACTCAGTATTATGAATGATTCACATGGTTTAAAAATGACCAGTCAGAAGTTAAAGGTGACACTCGTTCAAGACAATCTTCAGTCTCTACAGCATTGCTCATGTCAGGAACATCAACAAAATTGTGCATGCCAATTAAAAAGTGACTGTCCAAGAGATTACAGAAGAATGTAACATTTCAGTTGGATCATGTCATGTTATCCTGACAGCAATTGTGCTGCTGCCAAATTCGTCTCACCATTTATGAGTCAAGACCACTTGCAAGTAGTTTTGCCATTATAAAAAATACATACACAGATTCCTACATTAAAGATGACAGCTACAACCCAAGGGAACACAAATATGCATTAATAAACAGCCCAACCTTCAAATTAATAAACCTTCCTATTAACACAAAAGAGTAAAAG
>CM060953.1:79413490-79628490 GCA_030765055.1 Mantis religiosa
GCAACTATTTATTAACACTAATTACATGTGCATCATAGGAATGAGGAAAATATGGATCATTCAAATGTCATTTAAACATAAACACAGGATACAGGAAAAGCTTTTTATTTCAGTGTCTAATTTGTTGTGCAAATCCCTATGCAGCAAGTGCTAAGTAGACACTGATGAGCCAATGAAGTAATTGGACAAAATTCCTAAGTTTTATTTTTATGTATGAACTTTATGGTTTCAAGAATATATATAATATTACATATAAAAATTATTTGTGGTTGGTTTATTAACACTCGTCACTTACTTTTTCATATATTTATGAGAGACTAGTTTCAAAGGCCCTGGCCTCCATTTTCAATCTCTTCCCAACTGGCAAATGTTGTTATCTGCTCTCTCTGGTGGTGGAACTATGAACTTTTTTGTCAAATTATCTGCTGGCGGGATTTCAAAAGTTCATTACGCGATCCTTATTTTTCCAGATGAATATGTTCTCCCATGTTGTCAATCTATTTTGGTTTATCACTGCTTTTAATAATTTTGGATTTGGATCAATGTCATGGTTTTCATTCCAAAAATGAAATGCTACTGCTGACTTGTCTTCTTGTTTCAATCTGATGTTTCTAAAGTGTTCTTTGACTCTGGTTTTTAAATTTCTTTTTGTTTGACCTATGTAGCATTTTTCACAATTCTTGCAATTTATTTGGTATATTCCAGATTTGTTACCTGAAGGAATTTCATCTTTTGTTTTTGATTTAGTAATTTTAAAATTGAGTATCTATTAGTAGGTGCCAAGATGATATTTTGTTCCTTGAATATCTTTTTAAATTTATTAAATGTTTTTGGATGATATGTGAATGAACTGAATATGCTGTTGCTTTCTTTTTCTTTAATAAATGTGGTTGTTTCCTTAATGGTTTTCTTTAGTTTAGATTTTCTAATTTTCTTCAACACCAAACTTTTGTTTGTATCCGTTTTTCTTCTGCTATGTGTATTATTGCTTTTTGTTCCTTGAAATATTCTTCTTTTTCCATGGGTATGTTGACTAGTCTGTGTGTAAGGCTGTTTATTATTGCATGTTTATGTGTAATTGGGTTGTGGCTATTATTTTTTATATAATTTTCTGAATGTGTTGGCTTCCTGTAAATTCCAAATTTTATTTTTGTATCATTCCTGATGATATTTAGATCCAAGAAAGGTAGTTGTCCATTGATTTCCTTTTCTATTGTGAATTTGATAGTCCTTTCTTGCAGATTGAGTAATTTTAATGCATCATCTAAATGTTTACTTGGTACAATTGCAAAGATGTCGTCAACATATCTATACCAAACCTTGAAGATCAATGGGAAGGACTTTTTTAATTTGTGTTTCAAATGCACTCATAAATAAGTTAGCCAAAAAAGGTGAAAGTGGATTGCCCATTGATAGTCCTGATTTCTGCTTGTAGTGTTTTCCATTAAAGCTAAAGAAGTTTTGTTCAATGCATATTTTTGTTAGAGAAATATATTCTTCTGCTTCTATTGCTTCCATATCAATTGTAGCTAGCCATTTTTTTAACACAGTCTGCAATTTTTCTGTTGGTATGCTTGGAAATAAAGATGTGACATCAAATGAAACCAGTCTGTCATTTTTGTCCAAATTTATATCTTTGATTTTTTCTACTAAATCTAAAGAGTTTCTTAAATTTGCACTTTCAAATTTTGGAAAACTATTAAATTTACTTAGTAACCATTTGGCCAAATTATATGTGGGGGCATTTATGCTACTAGTAATAGGTCTCATGCCTTTCCCTGTTTTATGAATTTTTGGCAGCCCATATACTCTTGGTAATGTTGGATTATCTACTTTAATTTTGTGCAATTCTTTTTTGTTTATTATTTTGCTCTCTTTTAGCGTTTTATTTGTGGTTTCAATGCAGTACTTTAATGGATTAGTTTCTACTTTTTGGTAATTACTGTCTTCTAACAAATCTTCCATCCTCTTTGTGTATTCTTCTTTTTCCAGAATTACTAGTTTATTTCCCTTGTCTGCTTTAGTATAAATAACCGGTTTCTTTTTAAGAGCTTTTATGATTTGGTTACTAAAATTCTTTTTCTTTTCATTTTTAATCTCTTCTACTATTTTGGAGCATTTGTTTTTTACTGTGTTTTTACTTTCTTCATTAAGTGTTTGTGTAGCAATTTGGATGTCAGCAATGTAATCTTCAATTTGGTTGGAATAATCTACACATGTCTTTAAACCTAGATTCAGCATATTCAGTTCTGTTTTTGTAAAATTTTGGTTTGATAGGTTTACCACATTGTTTAGATGATCTTTTAGGTTATGTTTGTCTTTTTGATATATCTTTTTAAAAGTGCCTGCTTTCTGGCATAAATTTTTTAAAAAAAAAAAAAAAAAATGAACTTTGAAATCCCGCCAGCAGATAATTTGACAAAAAAGTTCATAGTTCCACCACCAGAGAGAGCAGATAACAACATTTGCCAGTTGGGAAGAGATTGAAAATGGAGGCCAGGGCCTTTGAAACTAGTCTCTCATAAATATATGAAAAAGTAAGTGACGAGTGTTAATAAACCAACCACAAATAATTTTTATATTAATTTTGACGTCACTGTTACTAAATTCCTCCAAACACACATAATATTACATATTTATGATTTCCCTCAAAGCTATTTTAATATTATGAATAGCATACCATGGTTAATTTAATAATACATAAAAATTGAAGTTAATGATCCTAAAGTAAAAGAAACATAATACAATAAACAGTTGTGAACACAACTTTCCTTATGTGTTTTAAATTATAATTTCAGTTAATTGCACTTTCAGATTATATTTCTTTGTTGACTCTCTGTTTATGTAATTTGTTGCAGTTACTGTTATTAGGTGATAGATTATAATTATTAGCTATTGTATTCCTAATGGTAGAAGTAAAACAAATTTGATGATAGAGTTAACTGTCAGTACTTCAAAATTCAGTATGCAGTCTCTAGTGTTCAAAATAAACATTTTATCCTGTACCATTGAAAATGTAGTTCCATTTAAATGCCTTAATAATTTAACCTCTGGATTTATTTCATGACTAAATGAGTTGCCAAAGTTGACTTATCAATCTCTTTGTATTAAATATTTCTAAAATGTTTCTTTACTCTTGTTTATGAATAATATTTGGCCTATGCAAAGTAAATCTAAAGAGCAGAACTGATAAATGTGATCATTATATCTTTATCTTTGGCAAATAAAAATTAACAAACATAAATAATATGGTATAATGTTATAATATTAATAAATACAACATAAAAAAGTCTTTCTAAAACAAGAAAGCATTTGAAATAATAACAAAATCTTGATAAATTTCAAGATTAAAATGTAAATACATTGTTGTTTGCTGTGTTCAGAAATTGATGTTAAACAAAGCAGCACAGAAATAACAGTAATTACTAATGATCTGCATAGTTTCCATCCCATCTACATTTTTGTCTTGTTAACTTTTCTTAGTATTTACTGATGCTGCTATATAGATTTCCTTTAGAGTAATAAATTTAATTCAGGATTTATTCTTATTGAAAATTGTAAACTAATATGTTACTTACGGTGTTTTACAGGTGGTGGAATATTTATTGCAACTGCAGAGCCTGGAAGAAAAGAATTATCCCAGTGATAGAGTTGAGACAGCAATGATTCTAAATAAATGTAATGTCTCACAGGCAATCAAATTTTTGGATGCCATGGCTCAGCTATTAGATCTTGGTTTTCCAGAAGACAAAGTTTCAGATGCTCTCATTAGATCAGAAAACGATAGGGACAAAGCTCTTGATATACTCATATCTTAACTTTCCGTTCTCCCCCTATTCTGTATCTTTTGAGAGTGTGCACTATGTGTAATTCATAAATAACACTCAAATTTGAATTTGGAAAGCCTTTTGTATGTGGCACTGGTTAAAGATATTAAAATACTTGAGATGTTTGGCAACCTTACCGTTTTTTAAACTGTATTCATGTAAGAAAATTAGTGTTTCTGCATAAGGATGTTAGTGAAGAAAACAATAAATTGCAGCAGTGTTTGGACACTAATTAGAAAATGAAGGGGGGAAATCTATAAAATATTGTTTTTGTATGTATGTATATGTTACATATACACTTATATAATTATCATAGGAATCGTAAGAACTAGTAACAGAGAAAAATAATGTTGATTACTAATAAAAGATCTTTATTATATCCACGTGTTCAATGTTCAGAGGCAGATTGGGCTGTATTTATTTCAACTTATGAGTAATTTATCGTTTAGAAGCTATGTTATCTAGCTGTCATTCAAAACTCATTGCCCTTATACTTGGTCAGCCTATTGACTGAATTTGAAAAGAGAGACTGGCCTTTTAGCAAGTGAAGAGTAAGATCATTTGGAGAAAAAAATGAAATTTACATCTGAAACCTCTGGTAGGTTGAAAAAAGGCAACACAAGTTAAGTAATAGTTCCTATATTATTAGATGTTTTTCTGCTACATATTTATATAAATACTGTCCACCAAACACAAGAAAGCAAGGCAGAGGAATGTGTAATGTAATCGCTTTTGTTGTGTTTATGCTCACCTTCTGGATGGTATATATGCTAGGTTCATGTAAAATACACTGTGTTGTTACATAACTCACCATGCATAACACCTATCACTGCAGTTACTGAAACGAGCATTAGATCTGGCAGTGTGGATGACTTCAGTGCACTCTCATATACTCATTTCTTAGTAAACAGATCCACTAACAGCAGATACAGTTCAAGCCTCTCCCCCCTTCAATCCCCGCTTGCCTTCTTGTGGTGGCTTTCTCATCATTATCGTGATTTAGGACCCTCTCTTTTGTAGTATCTGGCTCTATTTCACCCTCACTGTTACAACACATGCTCTCACATTGAGGCCAAAGAAAGTAAGCTTGATAAATTCTGTATTTGTAGTTGCAACTAAACATGCCAACATTTTTATGACTATGAGGTGAACACATAAAAAGCTTAATTTTTTCAGGTGTATATGTACAGGTTTAATTAAAAGTATCACACCACCTAATTGAAACATAAACTGATTATTTTTGAGTTTGATTTATGAGTCACTATGTTTATACTCAACTTCACTTACTATGTCGTTGTTTATACAATAATAATACTTTATTATCACCTTATGTTCATACAGAAACAGGCGAATCGTCAATTTACACATTTACAGTGCAACAAGCTTTTTATATTTACATATTTACTGTGCTTTAAGCTTCTTGGTCAGTATAATAATTATACTAAGCTTATTAAACTAATCATTTATTATACAATATACATAATACATATCAATATTTAAAAGTTGGTTGTATTTACCTTTTCATTAGTGTACTAAGTATACCTAACTTATTAATGGCTCAACAACTAATAATATACTTACTTAAAACTTAATTATATTTACATTTCATTTAGCTAAGAATTCCTCTAAAGAGTAAAATACATTTTTAATTAAATAAGTTTGAAGAGCAGTTTTAAATTCTTTATAATTCTCACATTGTTTTATCTCAGCTGGCAGCCTATTGTACAACTTTGCGCCAACATAACTGGGCAGCTTTTCAAATAGTATAAGTCTGTGTGTAGTAATGGCAAGGTTACGTTTGTTTCTTGTGTTATGATGGTGGATGTCTGAATTTGTTGGCATTGGAAATTTGTATCTGATCATATACATAGGCTTGGTAATGTCATTTTTTGTTCTCTGAAGGCTCCCCTATATGTAACCAATTTTTTTTAAGTTTGACAGGTACCGTACTGCTTGTTTCTGTAGTATAAAAATTCTATTTAAGTTTAATTTTGATGTGTTGCCCCAAACTTCTATGCCATAAGATATAAGAGAGTGTATTAGTGACAAATAAATAATTCAAGCAGTTGCTCTAGGAGCATATTTAATTAAGCATTTTAATAAGAATATATTTTTACTAAGTTTAATTGATAATTTGTCTATGTGTGGAGTAAAGGATAGTGTCTTGTCCATTGTGATACCAAGTAGCTGCACTATATCAGTACTATTTACTAACTGATCATTAATGTACAGTTGGAGTGGAGCGTTAAGTATTTTGCTACCAAATGTTATTATTTCACACTTTTTTGGGTTTATGCTTAGGTTTAATGTTGATAAGTATTGTAGTATTTTTTTGGTTATTTCATTTAAATTTTTTTCTAACCCAGTGCTAGTGGCATTACTGGCTGTGACACTGGTATCATCGGCGAACTGTACTAATTGTGTATGAGGTGGTAAATACTCGGTGATGTCATGCATGTAAAGGATAAATAAAAGAGGTCCAAGAATAGATCCTTGTGGAACACCATACTTCAATTCTGTAGTAGTAGATATGGCATCTCCATTTACAGAGTTTAGAACTACATACTGTTTTCTGTTGGTCATGTGGGATTCAATTAATTCACTTCCCTTCCCCCCTAATGCCCAGGACAGATAGTTTATCCATTAATATACTTTTATCCACACAGTCAAATGCCTTAGTTAGATCTAACAAAGTAGCTGTTGTGAATTTACCTACGTGCAAGCCTTCAATAATTTCTTCTATACATTTAACGACTGCACTGACTGTTGACCTATTTTTGACAAAACCATTTTGGTGTTTAGGTATCAAGTTGAACTTGTTTAGAAAACTCATTAGTCTTTTATAGATTACACGTTCAAAAATTTTTGAAAGCGCTGGTAGAATTGATTTCGGGCGTTAGTTATTCATTTCTTTTTTTGTCGCCTTTTTTAAAGATAGATATTACCTTCGCTATTTTTAAAATGTCTGGGAAGGTTCCCTGTTCTAAGAAAGAATTTATTATATCTACAAGGGGATTTATTATTTCTTGACTGCACATCTTTAATAATGACATAGGGATGCCATCTATACCAATACTATTTTTTTGTTTTAATTGTATTATATTTAGAATTTCATTTGCATCGCAGGGGTAGATGTAGATACTTGATGAATTTTTTTATTTGGGTACATTTCCTTCAATCAGGCTTGATTTAGCTGCATCTATTTTATTAAGATTTTTTATGTTTATTCCTACTTAGGCAAAATGATCGTTTAATGCTTCGGCAGCTTCATTAGGATCATGTGTAATTCCTTCTTTTGTCTTGTAAACAGTGTTATTAAGATATGAGTTATCTGAGGGTTTTCTGAATTCATTTATCTGCCAACTAGATTTACTTATACTGAAAGATTTTAGGATCCTAGTGCTAATGCTTTCCCGTTTAGCATTTATGACTTTTTGGTCATAGACATGTTTTCATTTTTTTACATCTGTGTTAGTGACTTTTGCATTTCTCGCATTTGCTTGGGAAATGGCAATTTTTAGCTGAATACGCATTTGCTTAATCTCAGGTGTGATCCAATGAACGTTTGTTAATCTATTTGGTTTTCTATTTTTGACTGTGACGAGGGGGCAGTAAATGTTTATATTATGCTTCAGTATTTCATAGAATGTGTTTAGTTTCATATTTGGATCTGTATATTTATAGATATTTTCCCATTCGGCATGTTTAAGAGCTTTTTTTTAGCATTAATAGATTAGTTTCATTGAAAGAATTGTAGCTTTGCTTTATGTTTGTTGGGGTATTTGTATACTAATGTTTTGCTGGTTGTTCAAAACTGAATTTTTGGGCAGTATGGTCAGAGAGATGTGTATGAATGACTTCAGTTTTAAAAGGTATATTAACAATATTTGTGGTAATATTATCAATTGTAGTAGTTGTGTTTGCAGTAATACGCGTTGGTTCATTTATTGTCATTTTTAAATTAAATTTGTTTAATAAGCATTCCAGTTTAATTTTTGTTTGTGAACTATTTTGAATGTTTATATTTATGTCTTCCAGAATGACGACTTTTGTTTCCAATTTTACCATACATGTCTTTAATAACAGGGTTAACTTCTCAAAAAATAAATTAATATCACCACTTGGTGGCCTATAGATACCAATAACAATCATTCTTACCTTATGCCAGTTTAGATTAATACCTGCCAACTCGGTTTCCCCTTCTATGCTTTTACAAATACACTTACACCGCCCAATTTTTTCCTTTTCTGACAAAAGATTGCTGCCAATTGCATAGTTTTAAAAAAAGTATTGGAAGATTCATATTCCTTTAGCCCATGTTATGTGAGAATCAGAATATCAGGATCCTCTTCATGTAAGAACATGTTTAAGTGATCAATTTTATTAGAAAGTATTTGGATATTTTGATGAATGAGATCTAACGACTTACCTTTCACCTACCTATCTGAAAAGCTGCCTAGTTTTCTGAATACCTTGTTACTTAACGGATTATATACACTATTTTCTCTAACTCCCACTTTAATGTCCAAGATAACACTAGCTATGGTTTCACTTAATTTCTTCTTTCCTAATTTGTTCAGGTGCATGCCATGTTTTGTATACATAAATCGTTCCGCACTGAAGGTATTTATTAACTTCACATTGCTCTATTTTGCACTTATTTGGGATAGTTTTTCATTTATGGTTTTAGTTTGTTGGTTTTCCCAGGAATTTGGGAGCTGATCATGCCTTGGAGGCAGTTTAACTGTGACCACATTTGTGTTCGATAAGGAATCATTTGCTTTTTCAAGGTTAGGAATCACATTTTCAGGTTCACCACTTGCCACATCGCTGGTCCCACCTATAAGCACCGCAAAATCCTTTTCTGTGAACTGCGAACATTTTTGTTCAATGTTTTCAAAAAGTCCTTTGATTTTGCACCTTGTTTCACTACTGCACTTGCCACGGGATCTTTTTTCCTAGATGGTTGATTCTCTCTGCAAGTCCTCTTCCATGATTGTCGCTTAGTATCAAAACGTTTTCTGGTGGCTTCTTCTTTGAAACTGTAGTGTAGGTTATGTTTTCCGGTATCCTAATGAACCTTTGCCTTCGGCTTGATGACCAGTTCTGCATTGCTTTCGGATTTCTTGCTTTGATTTTATTTGTTTTATCCTCTTCGTTTTCTTTAAACACTTCAAATCTATTTGATGTCTGGATCACGTAGTTTTGAAGCTTCTTTACATTGGGATTTAGATGTATCTTTCACTTGCTTCCATTCCGGTGTTGGTGACTGCAGTAATTCCATTAAGTAATTGTTTTGTTCTGTTAATCTTATCTCATTCTTCGTATCCTTTAAGTCCATACTCATAATCTCAATTACTTTCTGAAGCGATGATATACACTCATTCCACATAAACAACAACATAGTACAACAACATAGTAAGTGAAGTTGAGTGTAAACATAGTGACTCATAAATCAAACTCAAAAATGAAGAATACTTCACTGTTAATAATGCTTCTGCTTTTAATATTTATAGACTGATTAGCCTTCCTCGGTAGCATAGATGGTACCATGTCTGCCTCACGCTCAAGAGGTCCTGAGTTTGAATCTCAGTCAGGGTGAGTTACGTGGATAAGGTTTTTTCCATGATTTTCCGTTATCCTGAAAGACAGTTATCGGGTATCTCTAAGTTCTATATACCCTGGGCTCATTTGAGCATCATTTCATCCATCTCATTCATCGTCCGATATGACTTAACATTGGAGGATGTAAATAAAACAAAAGAAAGAAAGAAATGGACTGATTAACATGAAACTCAATGTATGGAGATAGTTCTATGCCGAGAATTCAGAAAGTATATAATACTTTTTTTTTTTTTTTTTGCAACCAGAAATGACTTACTTTCTTATTTTAAATAGAACACCCTATATATTTTAATCAGTTGAGATTGTATGTACTCTTCAGTAGCTTTCCAACAGATATTCACTTAATTCTGTATAATTCTTGTTACTGTTAAATAAAAAACAAAGTTGTAGGTTTAACGTTTCCAGTTTTTCTGATTTTACACTCCTTTGCTAATATCCATTAAAGCACCTTTATTTGACTGTCCTTTGTTCATATCCATGGACATTTGTTTGACTTTCATTT
The DNA here is from genome assembly GCA_030765055.1 of Mantis religiosa. Taxonomy (NCBI): domain Eukaryota; kingdom Metazoa; phylum Arthropoda; class Insecta; order Mantodea; family Mantidae; genus Mantis; species Mantis religiosa. The sequence continues at coordinate 79,423,445 of CM060953.1, forward strand.
GTTTATATCACTGGAAACACATTTATTGATACTGATTTTATGAGATTTATTCTAACATCTAATGTGTGAAATAATATTCTATCTGATGTTAAGTGAAAAGGAAAGCATTCTAATTTTAATAATAGTTGGCTATGGAGTCAAGCAATAATCTCATCATGAGGGTGCAAATTTATTTAATATTTAATTGAATTTTTGAATTCTAATTGAATATATATTCCTCCCCTCCCTCCCCAATCTGTGAATGAATTAGCATTCTTTTGAGGTAAATTTCATCTTCAGACTCCCAAAAAAATATTTGTAGCTGACAAATCAGACATTTGCATCATGTTCAGCAAATTCTTGAGTAAGCAGCACTGAAAGAACAGTGCTGTTACTTTGAAGCACTAATAATCTGTTTCCTTGTAGATAAGAACTATCTTTCTGGATCTATTTGTTTAATTGTCTTACTGAAATCATTGAAAAATAACATTGCTTCCAAAAAGAAATATAAAATGTAGTCTTTGACTTTTCCTACCGATTACAATTCATTATTTATGCATTAGTTATACTTCTATCCACTTCTTTCAATCAGAATAAATTTCTATACAGAAATGTTTTCAGTTATTTAATATAATTAATTATTAATCAATTTTAGTATGCAGAAGTTTGAGACCACAGTCATCTGCTAATAAATGTAGTTTTACACATAGAGAATGTTTCAAACAGCACCAAACCAAAATGTGGATTGTTCCTCAGATCCTATGTGATAACAAAAATATAGTTTTTAATGTCAATAAATGTACATAAACCGCTTCATGGTCAGCATGGATTAGGCAATTACCCAAGAAGAAAGTCACATGCATTGCTCATGCTATCGGAGGTAACACAGGTAATTGGGAAGCACCAGATCACGTGGTTTAGCAGTGTTTTCATAAACATACCTACATGCTACACAATGGTTAGCTAACATAAAGGAATTCCTTATCTTGCAAATCCTTGCTGAAGGACCAATACTTTTAGTTATCATCGTTGGCAGACTGAGGGACAGTCTGTAGGTGTGTTATTTGTGTACCTGTTGTAGAAAGGACTTAACCACATAATGACAGGAATAAGGGGTTTGCAGGGTGATGGGTGAAATTTAGGTGGGGGAAAGAAAGGTAGCTTAAGCTCCTCAACGGCTGAGATTCCAGGTGCAACGACCCATTCTGCACCACTGATGACAATTAAAATTTAGAAAAATATAATCTTGATTTTCCAGACTAGTTCTTGGATGGATTAATTTTGAGGTTGGTAGAAGTACCTTAGGGTTACTGGTAGTGCCCGCAAGCTATGCACAGGAGCCACTACTGCCTCTTGCGGCAATCATTGGGATGATAATTCCCAAGAGACCTAACTAGGATGCTCTGATGGAGTGGTAAATGGTTGTAAAATATGGTGGCCCAGCGCCTAATATCATCCTCCACATAACGGAGCGATGAGGCTTCGTGAAGATATCTCATGGGAAAGCTACGAACGACAGAATAGATGACCAAAAGGTATCCATTCTGTACTTGTTGAAGTAGCATCAGGTTGGAGCCTGCAGCCATGCCCCAAACTTCACATGCATAGAGCATTAAAGGGTGCACTAAAGCCTGAAAAAGGCATACCAGATCACATCACTAATCCTTGTTTCACGTAAGCTTGCCCAGTATCTCTTACCGGTCACGTGACCTAATCACATCTCATTGGCTGCTATTGTGGTAAAGACAGTCGTGCAGTAAAAATTAGTTCGTTATTTAACATGGTGATATATCTTTATATGTTGGAAGAGAATTGTCAAATTTATATTTTCGTAACTGTTTTAATTAAATATATCACGCAACAGAGATGATTTATCTGAAATGCATGTTAATTCTTAAACGAAGTAAAGAGGAGGTTCCTTTGCTCTCAAGCACAAGACACGATAGCACGTGCTTCAGCGGTAGTGGTGACATTTGTTTATATGACTTTTATCACTGACCTTGTTTTGAACTGGATTAGTCATATATCGCCATTCGAAGGTTGTTGTGCCTAGTGCAAAAGCTAAGTTATTTTATTGATCGTTGATTGCGCATGTACTTATATGAATAATGGCAGAGTCTACCGCCATTTTTCGCTGAAGTATCGCAAGGGTAAATATTTACAAACAAGCGAAAAAAGAATTTTGTTGCATGTGTTTAATGCACTCATAGAGAAGAATCCGTCTTTGTCAGTGAGAGAAGTCGAAACAGCTGTGCTCTGAAGTTACAGGTGTGAGTGTTAGATCCGTAGAAACATCGAGAAAACAGGAAAACTTACCACTCCAGGCAAAAGCAGGAATAAACAAAAGTGCGTGCTCGGAGAAAATACGTGAAAAGTGCTGTGCATCGTCATGTGTAGGTATAGTTGTTCTTTAGAAACGAACTCCCTAACATAAATAACATTTCGTTTGCTGTAAATGAGGATGCAGATTCACCAAATTTCAGCAGATTGCTTATATAGCTGAGGTTTGTGAATGAAAAAAGAGGCAATAAAAATGTGCTAAAAAACAGAGGCGATGTTGCTGTGTGGCGAAGATGTTATTTAAGGACAATCAGACTGTCCCGAGATACAAGTTGCAAAATATACTACCTTGACGAGACTTGGGAGAATGAAGAACACACGAAAAGTAAGGTATGGCATGACACGACTTTTAAGACTGAAAGACAAGCATTTTTGAAAGCTATGTGTGCTGGTTTAAAATATCCAGTGGAAAAGGCTGAAGGCCTTTCATTATAAACTTGTATTTTTGCATGCCTTCATATCCTTATTTGTATGATTTTATTTTTATCTTCCCGGCAATTATTATGACGTTTCCTGCAGGTTTAAATGTGGCGGAAAGGCACCGCCTATCAGGGCAGGCCATTCCCGCCTTCCCGCGCGAAACATTGTCACTGCTGACTGAGGGGCGTGACGTCACTGAGAATACAAAGCAAGAGCGCTTACACGTGAATGTGCGTAATGCAATATTATGATTGCATATTATTAGATAAGATAAGGCACTGATGCATGCAAATTCCACAATCCTTCTGATGAAATAAACGAGATGCAGTTGCTTATGAGCTATTGTAGTTATTGTCAAGCTTTTGTCGTAACATTTTGAGTAAAAGTAGAAATCATTGCGATGTTGCTGAATGCAGACATGCTTCGTATAAAACTACGAATGTGATTTTCCATTGTTTGCCTAAAGATCGAGAACTACAGCGCAAGTGGGTTTTACGCTGTAAAAGGGCTGATCCGGTTAATGTGAATAATGCAAGGATTTATTCCGATCACTTCCTGCCCGAAAATTATGAACGGGATTTAAAAAACGAGCTGTTAGTTTTGCCGCTGAAAAGAAAATTAAAGGGTGACGCTGTACCGTCATAGAAAATTCCTAATTGGCATGGGGATGTGTTTGAGGCGGTAGTGCAAGTACCAGCAAAACCAATTTGCAGGTAATTATCAGATACATTCCATTTATGTATTTGTTTCTATGTGTACACTGAGTTTATTCGCTCCATTTTTATAAAAAAAGTTTGATGCCTGGAATAATAATAATAATAATAATAATAATAATAATAATAATAATAACAACAACAACAACAACAATAATAATAATAATAATAATAATAATAATAATAACAATAATAACAATAATAACAATAATAAGGATAATGATAATAATGATAATTATTATTATTATTATTATTATTTTTATTATTATTATTATTATTAAATAATAAAACTGTTTTTATTAATAGGCAATATCAGAAGAGATCCCCGGTGCGAAGTTAGGACCGTGCGAAAGAGGGCGCTGCCTACTATAGTATCTTTATCTCCCAAAAACAAAAAAACAAAAAAAAAACAAAAAACAAATTTGACCAGTCGACCAGCACGGAGGTAGTTCCTGACCACTCTGTTGTTGCTGAAAAGGAAATAATTAGACTAAAGACTCAGATACAAGCCCTGGAGAAAGAAAACAGTGTTTTGAAACGGCAGAACAAGGTACAGAAGTAATATTTTGTAGATTCCATGGACAAAGTGGTGCGAAGTGTAATGGAGTGATGCAAAATTTAATTTCTATAATAACTTCCAAGTTTCCCGAAATTCATCACAAAGTGATCTCTCTTAATGTGAGGACAAGAACCTTCATTAGAATTAGGCACTTAAACAAAAGAGCGAAGGCAGAAATGATCAGGATACTTGCAGCAAAGAAAAGTCTTCAATGGGTTGCTTCGTCATTTCCTTGAGCTACAGTGAGTAAGTACATATGAATAGTAACATGTTTTAAACTCTTAATACTAACTGCTAGAAAGAACCTTCATTATAATACACAAGTGGATGTTTATTCCTTCCGATTTTACACGTAGCACAGCTTAAATAACACATACTGAGTGGCTAGTGTTTAACTCTCGCGGTTGAACTGTATTCTCAGTGACGTCATGCGCGTTAGCCAATGGCAGCACGACTCTCCGGAATGGCCTACCTGAGTATTCTAGTTGCCTTGACCGCCTATGGCCTATGGCATGAAAGCACTAGCCAATTAGGGCGAGGGGAAAGGTAGTTTAACGCGGAGTGATACATGTCAGCGGGGCAAGGTTATATGAAACAGAGTATAAGTATAACGAAGCTGAGACTCCTCACGCCCGATGCAACAAATTCCAAATTGCTCCACGAAAGTTAGACCCTTATCCAGTGTCACTTCCAAGTATGTAATGGAGTTAGTCCACTCTATCCTATGCCTAGAACAGGTAAATGTGGGGGAGGTTGGCGGGTACTTTAGTTATTTCAATTACTTTCTTGGAAGTGTTGAAAACAGTGTTGTTATGATAAATTAACTTTAAAGAGAGTCGATTAAAGACACTAGACAACACTTACTTTTAAATTTTTCCGGAACTAGTTTCAGAGGCTTTGCCTCTATCATCGGCCGGCTCTCGACTGATTCTCGTTGGTGTAGCTGACGATACCTTGTCACAGGTCTCCTCTGGTGGCGGCTCAAGGAACTTGCTGAACAAATCCTTCTGGGGGATGTTGAAATTGAATACTTTGTTCCTATTTTTTGAAATGAAGATTTGTTCCCATGTGGATAGTTCTTGTTTTCCTGATGTATGTTTCAGTAGTTTTGGTTCTGGATTTATGTTGTGGTTTTTTTCCCACAAATGTGTGGCAACTGCTGATTTTTCTAATTGTTTATATTTTATGTTTCTAAAGTGTTCCTTTGCTCTTGTTTCTAAATTTCTTTTTGTTTTTCCAATATAAATTTGACTACAGTCATTGCATTCAATTTGATATATACCAGATTTTTTGTTTGATGGAATAGCATCTTTGATGTTTGAGCAAATTAGGTTTTTTAAGGAGAAATGGTTGACTGGTGCTAGTTGAATATTTTGTTTTTTGAAGACTTTTTTGAATTTATCATAGGCCCATGGATGGTAAGTGAATTTTTTGAAAATCATATTAGTTTCTGTAGATGAGAGAGTTGTGGTTTCCTTTAGTAGCTTCTTCTTTTTTGAAGAAAAAAAAAAAAAAAAAAAGTGAGCTTAGCAAAAAAGAAGAAGCTACTAAAGGAAACCACAACTCTCTCATCTACAGAAACTAATATGATTTTCAAAAAATTCACTTACCATCCATGGGCCTATGATAAATTCAAAAAAGTCTTCAAAAAACAAAATATTCAACTAGCACCAGTCAACCATTTCTCCTTAAAAAACCTAATTTGCTCAAACATCAAAGATGCTATTCCATCAAACAAAAAATCTGGTATATATCAAATTGAATGCAATGACTGTAGTCAAATTTATATTGGAAAAACAAAAAGAAATTTAGAAACAAGAGCAAAGGAACACTTTAGAAACATAAAATATAAACAATTAGAAAAATCAGCAGTTGCCACACATTTGTGGGAAAAAAACCACAACATAAATCCAGAACCAAAACTACTGAAACATACATCAGGAAAACAAGAACTATCCATATGGGAACAAATCTTCATTTCAAAAAATAGGAACAAAGTATTCAATTTCGACATCCCCCAGAAGGATTTGTTCAGCAAGTTCCTTGAGCCGCCACCAGAGGAGACCTGTGACAAGGTATCGTCAGCTACACCAACGAGAATCAGTCGAGAGCCGGCCGATGATAGAGGCAAAGCCTCTGAAACTAGTTCCGGAAAAATTTAAAAGTAAGTGTTGTCTAGTGTCTTTAATCGACTCTCTTTAAAGTTAACTTTAGTTATTTGTTTATTCTTCCAACATATTTCATCACAACAGACAATGAATCCAATGAAATGATTGGGAAAATGATCTGAGGAATATATGCTGCTAATACTATCTTTTAGAGGCAATTTAACATAAATGATCTTAAGGATGAAGATGGGAACTGCTGAAAACAACATAGGCAAGAATAGTATCAGACTATCTGAAAATTGTAAACTTAAAAATAAATTTTTTTGGCAGGAAGACAAAACTTTTATTGGCTTTAACTCATAATAGTAAATGAAAGAGTAGTGCATTTAAAAATAAGTTCTTGTTGATATTTACAATAAGTTGAAGAAAGTTAACTATTAAGATAATAACAAAATGCTAAGAAGTTTAATCAGTACCATTGTTTATGTAACTACATAATTTATTCATAAAAATATATTGTACATAAAAAGTGCACAAGGAATCTCCTGATATTTACATTAACAACAAAGTAAATGTTCAAATTGTCAACCTTAAATTTAATTTAAGGTAACTACCATTTTCACTTTTAAAGACTAAGACAGGTTTTCTGATAACAAAGATGAAACCCTTTTGTTTTAATAATACATGATTGCCAAGAACACTATATAAGGTGTGAGTGTGACACTAGTTCTTACACTGCCCAATCTCATAATTATGTAATTTTCAATATTATATTCAAAATTATTTAAAAGTGTTTCAAAGCTGCAACATCAAATTTCAAAATAATTCAAATAGATACAAGATCATTGCATTCATTCAGTGACATGTCGAGAGCCTGCATTTATTATCATGGTGGCTGCAAATGCCTGCCACAAAAGAGATAGTGTCGGTCACTCCAGTCCACCATCTGCGTTATTTGTGGCCAAGAGAAGCAATAATGGAGAACTTCAAGGACAGCTGTCGGCTGACATCATGAGCTGGAAGTGCACATCTCTTTGTTTTATTGCGCTGATGTTTCCAGACCATTCGATTTTACAAATTTAGAAGAATTGACTTCCTGAATGTTTACAGAACATTTCTTCCAAACCCAAACTATAAAAGGGAATGCAAAAGCCAACCTGAGTTAGTTAAGATTGTTAGTAATCAGATGTGAGAGAGAAATTAAGCAGTTAGTGTTAAAAGTGAGTATTCATTCTGCAGGTAGTGAGTGTCGAGAAGCTGCAAGCAAGGGAAGTTGGTGTGAGCAACAGAGGCTTAAAGAAGCATTAGAATTGACTTGTTGCTTTGTGTATTTGTAAAAGGGAAAATAATGTAAGTTAACATTGTGCCGTTTAGGTATCAAATAAAGTGAGTTCAGCATAACTTCATGTTGCTATTTAATCACTTTGGTGTCAGGAGTGGGATCAAACACCATCATAGAGGAAATGCTTTAGCTGTTATTGAGGAAATGTAGATGTGATTTCCTTAGTGCAAGAAATTAAGATTGAGATTAAATCCTGTTTAAAGAAGTTGAAACAAATGACAACAAAAATGAAATCCAAATAGAGAAGATGGAAACCAAAATAAATAGTTAGCATGAAAAAGGACGTGGAAGTGCTCAGTGGAGAGGAGAAAGATTTTTGTGTAGAGGACCTTGGGGGACGTTATCATTCCAGAAGGTAAAGGAGGAAGTCTGGATAGCAGACTTGAAGAAGGAGCCATGAGTAACCAAGGTGATAGGAGAAGATGAGGAATATTGTTATGTCAGAGACAGAATATGAGTCCAAGGATGTAAGCGATGACGTACATTGTGGATGCAGCCATAGTCATCAAGTGAGAGGCTGAGATCAAGCCAATGAACATTGAATGGTGTATGCAGGAGATATGGCTAATCAGGACATTTTGTGAAGAATTGTCACAGCTGAGTTTATGATCCGGTAAGAAACAAATATTGTTTGGTGTGGTATGTGACTCATTGGAGCCATCTCAAGTGAAATGCCTTGAATTTTTCTAAAAATGTTTTTTGAAGGAGTTCAGGTTACACAATCTGTACTTCGAATGAAATCTCTCACTATCACACTGGGATTGCAAAGCTTACTGTGGAGAGGATTCAGCCACCATTACATTTGACAGTGGGTGATGCCAGAGAGACAAGCCCTTACATGGGACAGCCACAGTTGACTTCGCGAAGTCAGAATCAAGGAGGCCAATTGTTACTGCACAGTTATTATTTGACACTTCTAGGATGTAATTCAAGAACATTCAACTACTGGAACAATCTCCTGTACCCGGTAAGACTACATAAGAACCAGTGTAAGACCTGCTGGATTGGAGTAGTGCTTAGTTTTACAGTTATTTGTGCTGTTTCAAGCGTTGAGGTCAGTTGACAAATGTGGCTCCATGGTGAGGAGTCAGTGCAGTGCAGCAGTTCACAAGTGAGTCGGTCAGTCAAATTGTGTGAGTCAAAAGAGCAATGTAGAGAAGTGTGGTATGTTCCAAGCTGTGGTGATAAGCTGCTTCATGGTGAGGAATGAGCAGGCAGTGGAACAAGCATTGCAGTAGCTTACGAGTGAATATTGGAGTGAAGTCCAGAGTTAGCGTGCAGCTCCATACAAAATTGAATCGAGAATATATTGACACATTGACACACAATGTGTCAATATATTCTCGATTCAATTTTGTATTAATTTGTGCTTCACTGTCCCTACGCTTCTTTCAAGTTTATACTTTGAGTGCAGCTCCATTTTAAAGGAAAACCTTTGTGTATGTCAGAGAGATTACTAACAGCATAAGTTGGTGCATGCGACAAAGACATAAAGAAATGTGTTAAAGCATCAAATGTGTGTAAAAGGGAAGGTGATAGTATATTACAATTGGGCATACGATCTTGGTGACAATGAAAGGAGTTGTTCTTTTAAGCATCTTTAGTCATTTTTGAGAAGAAAAAATTTACAGATTTTCTATTTAGTGACAGCTGTGGCCTATCTTTGATATTTTGTTTTTTAATTATGCTATACACACAATGGGGTGCTGGCTGGCTAGCTCAGTCGGTAGAGCACCTGCCTGCCATACTTGGGGTTCCGGTTTCAATTCCCGGCTGGGGGTGGTGATTTTTCTCCAACCAAGATGATTCCCCATCTTTCCCAGAAAAAAAAAAATGGGGTGCTAATAACCATAGTCGTTGTACGCCCTAACGCCCTACTACTACTGCACATACACAAGAAAGGAACAATCCAGGTATTTCTTTCTTTTCTTCATCACTTATTAAATGTTTAACTTTTTTTTCCTCCTTGGCAAACCTGTATCTGCAGGACCACTTTTCCCATCTTTCTACTTGACTTTTGAGAAAATCACCTTTAACATGGAAGTTTTAATTGTATATATATTTTAAAAGCAGGGCTATAATGCAGTGCTAAAATGAAACCTGATCTGCCTCTTTAAATAATATTGTATAAGTATGTTGAAAACGAGGACTTAATGTGTAATGGCTGTTACATATAGCCATTCTGTGAAATCACTATAACTGGCTATATTTGTATCTTTTACTGCTTGAAGTAGTAGTGAACTGTATTTGTGCTAACAGTTGCATTTCAAGCGAATGTTTGTAGTATGTTACTACATGTTGCTATCTGTGATCTTATCTGATTGCATATCTATGTTAATAAGAATGATCTCTGTAACTAAATCCTACAGATTGCTGAACTGAAAATTATTACTTAACTTTTGGAAGACCAATGCATATTGCATTTATGAAATCAAAAAATAAGATCTGACAGAATATGATCTCTTCATTTCCTACTATTTTAGTAATGTATAGAAATGCTTATGTTTGGACTATTGTTCTCTGTTTCTCCATTTATGATTAAATCTTAGCATAGTTTTTGCTAATGCTTTGTTGGACCTCAATAGCTCACTTTCATATTTTTCATACAAATTATAATTCCTGATTATGTGCATCCATCCATTTTTTCATTTAAATAAGAAAGGAAAAATCTCTGACATAGAACATCATTCTTTATTTTTTACCACACAGGCTCTTTTATTAATCTAGATACTGGAAATCTACTTCCCTTGGAATGTCTAATATAAGCATTCTTTCTCACTTTTGTCTGCTTGTGTTGTTTTCTTTGTTCTGCCTAATTCTTGCTGTATAAATCATTTTAACCAAATAAGCTAAACACTTTTTCTTGTAGATTACACCTATGTAAGTCTTGATGGTTCATTTGGTTAAGTGCTGACTACTGACCCCAAGGTTATGGGTTCAAGCCCAGACCAATGATTTTTAAGTACTTATGCTTAAAAAAAATATCCCCATGTTAGTAGATTTAATAATACATAAAAGAAGTAGGATAAAGAGCCTAGCAGCACTGATATGATCCTGGCAATTGGCAGCACTGTAACAAACAAAATTATGTTATTAATCAAGGCTTTGCGGATGACCAACTGTGTCAGGTTTAGGAAGGTCGAGCTTGCGACCATTCTGTACTCCATGGTCTTCTGCTATAGAATGGCTGAAAGCCGACTTTCATAAACCTGACATGGCTGATCACCTGTAAAGCCTTTATTAATAATGATCTCTGTGAAAGCTTCAAGTCCTGCAAAACTATTTTGTTACTCTCCACCTATAAAGCATTATATTACTTTGTTTCCTGATACCCACTTCAGTGTTGATATTTAAAGTAAATGTTTTTATTTTATTTTTTCTTCTATCTCTATTTAAAACAAAAACAAAAAATGTTTGTGACGCTTAAAGGTGCATCAGTTGAAGTTGACCACAGATTTTGAAAATCAAGTATTTTAATTTATGTTGTTTTTGAAGCTTCTAAGTTCTCTGCTTCTCTGTGTATGCACTTCATTAAGTGACATGCATATACCCAAATACTCAGTCAAAATTATAGTTTGAAGCTTTTAAAATACTGTCACCCAGTTATCGGAAGGCACGACCAACTGACGGCTGAGTGAGAGCCGGGAAGCATTCGGCCACGCCTACCCATTTATCTTGTAGCGCTAATGAGGGGTGGTTGCAAAAACAACACTAGCCATCTCTTTCCCCTTCCCTGGCGTCTGGAACCTTCGGGGTGATTCACTGAACCGCGAGACTTCCAGAAACAGCAATCTTCCTATAAAAAGGGGCTGCAGTTGGCGAGAGAGTTCAGTTCTTGGCGAGCAGCAGGAGGAGCGCCGTGCTAGTGAATGGACTGAAAGACTGTGTACGTGCATCTGAGGAGTTGTACGTAATTGCGAGTGTAGAGTGGACCTGTGACAGACGAACTGGTGAATTGTAATTGTGTACGCTACGTAATTCTATGTAATCGGCAAGTGTTCCAACTGCAATTCGGTGGAAATAAAGAACATTTTGAGTTTGTGCAATTGGACTTTTAATTTCACGATCCCACAAAGTCACAACTGGTGCCAGGAATGGCATAACGGCCATAGAATCGGCATTGGAAAAGATTTTGGAGAAGATGAACGAATTAACAGCGAAGACGGAGGCGGCAAATAGCGACCTGGCCGCAAAGTTGGAGACGGCAAATCACAATCTGACTGCAAAGAAGGCTGAATTAACCACAGAAATGAGAGCAGCGAACGACAGTCTGGCCACGGAAATGAAGGTGGCGAACGAGGTTCTCGCCGCCAAATTTGAGGAACAGTTGGCCAGCTTGAGGGATGACGTCGCGAAGCTGGGCAAGCGGATGGGTCAAGTAGATGAGCGCCTTAATGATTTAGAGGAAAAGGCCGACAATAACGCCAAGTCCCTGAACGCCATGGTGGAAGACGTCGAAGACCTTGCCAACCGCGTAAACAACCTGGAAGGAAAGGCCGACAGCAGCGTCAAATCCCTGAACGCAATGGTGGAGGACGTCGTCGGCAGGAGGTTAAAGGATTTAAAGGTCGACGCGCCGGGACGCGACACAACATCTGCGCGCGCCAAAGCTAAATACGACGGCGCGACAACTTTCGAAGTCTTCCGCCGCTAATTCGACGCAGTGGCCAACTACAACAAATGGTCACCAGAGGAGGAGGCCACACAATTAATAGCCAGCCTCCAGGGACGGGCCGCGGAAGTCTGAACGCGGTACAGACAACGGCGACGCCCAAGGACATGTGAGAGGCCCTGGAGAATCGTTCTGGAAACCACCGCTTAGCCGCAGCGTACCGCAGCCAGCTAAAGGCAAGGCCACAGCAGCCAGGGGAGACGCTGCAGGAGTTCGCCCTGGCAGTTGAACAACTGGCTAGCAAGGCCCTAGTCGACCTCCCACCAGAGTTCGTATCCCGGGAAGCTGCCTACACATTCGTTGACGGGCTACGAGACACGGAGATTCGTCAGCGCCTAATGCTCGGCGATTATAAAACCATCCACGAGGCGCCAACGGCAGCATTTAGGATGGAGGGGGCCAAGGTAACAGCTATCCCGACGTCGAGAACGAGGAGTGTCCGCTACACCGGAGACAGAAGATCAGCCGAGGGACGCCGGCAAAGACCTAGTGGCCTGTGTTGGGGATGTGGACAGCCGGGACACCTGGAGAGAGACTGCCCACACCAGGAAGAGCAGCCGAAAGAACGAGTAGAGCCCGGCGTGGCGAGGAGCACGTCGGCGCCGTCCACACCATCTCCTCGAGTGACACCGCGCCGTCAGCCGGCGGATGGATGACAGCCTCATCGCGGATGGTTGGATGAGAGGGAAACCGTGCCGCGTGCTGGTGGACACTGGGAGAAGGAGGCTCTGCTGAAGCTGACCTTGGGACGGAGTGCCGTGCGTCTGTGGGTGTTCGTCGTGAAGGTGGTTGAGGAGGTGATTCTGGAACTAGATGCTCTCAGGAGCCACGAGGCGATGGTCGACCTCGGCAAGAAGGTCCTGCGGCTCAACAGAGAAGAGGTGATACTCCGGCAACCCGATGAGCTCCTTGGAATCTGCAGGGTCATCTTGAAGGAAGACGTGGTGGTCCCCGCGAGAAGCGAGGTGGTGGTGATGCTGGACAAGATGACGCCTGTGCACGGACTCCGTGTAGCCAGGACATTATTGCCGTGCTGAGAGGAGTTGCCAGTGAGGCTGCTCAACCTGGCAGACACCGACCACGACGTCCAGGCCGGAACGGAGCTGGGAACGTGCGAGCCCGTGGTCAGTGTGACAGCTATCGACACGACACAGGAGCCGGTGCCGACGCAACACCTAGGGCCCCGGCTAGAAGGCCTACTGGAGAGGGCGGCCGACCACCTGACCGCAGAACAGCTAGAGAAAGTTCGACAACTGCTGAGGCGATACCAGCACGTCTTCAGCCAAGGCGACAGTTGAGTCAGTTGAGTCCAGAGGTTCTACTCCCATTAGTCTTGAACCCGTAGGAACAAGACCCGGGCCTCTCTTTCAACCAGGGAGTTATCCGAGCTGTCCCAAAGGGCGCTCGGCGTCCTCCGTGTGGATTTCCATAGGACAAGACCTGGGTTTCAAACAAGGCCCCCCCTCCATCTGGTCCAAGGACACAAGACGGGATGGAAGTGGATACGCCACTTACGCGCGCCAACACCAAAGGTGAAAGCTACCGATATGACCTCGGTGGGGCCGCCTGGCGATATAGCACACCTTCTACTAGCTTTGCAGGCTAGTACCCGGGAGAATTAATGGCTTCCCTCAACCCCGTCCTTAGACGTACCCGATTTCCACAGGTATCGGGAACCACTGCCCCTCGAGACCATCCCAATCCGAACAACTCCCAAAGGAGGGGCTCAGATGTTCGGCCCGAGGTTCCTCTAGTAACGTCAGAGGTACCACGAGTGCTAAGGATCCGTAGCGCCCGCACCACGGCAGCTGAAGGGGACAGATCCCCTCCCCTACGGGAAGCCAAGACAACAGTGACTACGGCCGCACGGACAAAGTGCTTCACCACATCGACACCGGAGGCGCCCGGCCTATTCGGCAACCACCTAGATGCGTTCCGCTGGCGAAGCAGGGGACGGTACGAGACATGCTGGAGGACATGAGATCCAGGGGAGTGATTGAAGAGTCGGACAGCCCTTGGTGTGTTCCCCTGTAGTCTTGGTGACGAAGAAGAATGGTGAGCTGCGCTTCTGCGTGGACTACAGGAAGTTGAACACTGTCACCCGGAAGGACTGTTTCCCCTTACCCCGGATTGACGACACCCTGGACACACTAGCTGGTGCACAGTGGTTCTCGGCCCTGGACCTGAAGTCGGACTACTGGCAGGACGCAGACTTGGAGCCACTCTTGAGGGAAGTGGAGGCAGGGACAAGACCAACCTGGGAGGACATCGCACCGAGAAGCGCCGCATACAAGTCGTACTGGGCCCAATGGGACTCGAAGACCAGAGAGGGCGTGCTGTTCCGGGTATGGGAATCACCTGATGGGAAGACACAGAGAGAACAGTTGGTACTTCCCCAGAGTAAGGTCCCGGAAGTCTTGGAGGAAGTACACAATACTATTGTATTCATCACTGCTATGGAACGTTATTGCAAATTAGTTCTTTAGTAATGTTAAGAGAGTAAACCAAGTGAATAAGGAGCATTAATAAATAATGTTAATAAACATTAACATAATTCACTTAAGTTAATAAACCTGAATTAACAAATTTCAATTTTCTTCCCTCCCACCAAAATTGTTTTGAGGTTGATGAGTGAACATTGGGAACCAAAGTTACAAAGTCTGATTATTTCTTGATTATCTATCAGGCTCTTAAATGTTTTAAATAATAAGAGCCAGAATACCAATATTGTACAGTGGTTTATTATTATGGAAATCTGTTGATCAAAGAAAACTGGAATTTGTAAATATTCTTAAGTTTGATTGCAAACTATATGTAGAGGTGCTATCTTCTCCAAGATAGCAATTGAATATAGCCTTTGAACTCAAAATTGGATTTACAACTAAGCAGATAAGTTCTTTCCATTTCTAACAGTCCTGTAGCTCTAGTTAGGAAGACAAAAACAATTAAGTTAATTTGCTAGCTCTAAAATATCCTTTATTAGCGAGGTATTAAATATTGCTTTACAAAGTTGCTTGGTTAGCCAAACACACAAAAATGATTTGTATTCCAAATCATAATCAAAAGGTCTAACTCTGTTTTAATGAAAACACAAAAGCCTAATGAATAATTTAGTTTACAAAAGTTAAATCAATTTTGATCTAGGTAAGTTTATAAAGCTTCCGTTAGTTCATGATTATTGGAACATTGGTTTTTAACAGGTTTATTAATAAAGTTAATGAAAAAATCTTGGTATGAATAATTTGTGATGTGCTAAGTGGACTACAACACAGGCATGCTTCCCAATACAATGTAATGGTCTCAAAAGTGAGAACCTACAGGCTTTATATTGGGAAGCCAGGGGGAAAATGATGCAAATCAACTAATCCCCAGTGCCATTAGTCAACAACATAATTTGTGATGTGCAACACTTTTTCTCAGCTTCAAGCTAAAATAGAAATCTGAAATATTCATGATTGCTTTACACAAATGTTTTATGTACACAGAATTTGCAGCTTTTGTTTTCTAAGCAAAAATGAAGTGCAAAATGTTTAAAAACTATTCTTTATAAAACAGAACTATTTCAAAACTGTTCATTCTGTATTAATATTAGGTATGCCTATATCAACAAGAGTATACATCATTTCCTGAGAACTACTACTACTTCTTCATCATCATCATCATCATCATCATCATCATCTTCTTCTTCTTCTTCTTCTTCTTCTTCTTCTTCTTCTTCTTCTTCTTCTTCTTCTTCTTCTTCTCCTCCTCCTCCTCTCCTAAAAAAAGCTTAAGAGTACTTTAGCAGTTTAAAATGTACAAAGTATTTTGGGTCCCCTTAAATATCTTATGTTTTACATTGCAGATTGGATCATCCGTCTAGTGTGTACAACTTTGCAACATTATTCACATATAAAGTCTCTGAATGGGCTGATATTATCACTGAATATTATAAACTGAAAGTAAGCAAATTGAATTGTACTTTTTGTTACTGTATTTCTGTTAACCAGTTTAGCCATTAATTAATTTTTGGAAGCTATAACATTGAATGAAAATAAAGTTCAGCAGTGTTAGGATTTGTTAGCTTATACTGAACAGTGAATTTTTATATCTGAAATATATCAAGATTTAGAAGAAATATATTCAATCAGTGATTTAAGAAATCCTATATATTGAATATTTTTGAAATGGATTTTAATTTTAAAACAAAGCATCACTGTAATAAAACATTTGCTTACTTATTATTACATGAAACAATTGTGATACTGACATTGCTAAGGAGTCAAGAGATCTCAAAAACATAATCATCCACATCTTTGAAAATGTAAATTCAGTTTTGCACTTAAACGTAAAGAAATGAGCTTTACAGTACTGAAGAAATTAATCTATATTATTTTCTAAGTTAAATACAGTAGTGCATTTGTAAATGTTTGAACCTACTATTTTACCCTTTAAATATATTTAGTTCATTCCATATTGATTGGCACTTCCACTGCTGCAGAGTAGCAGTTTGAAATCTGATGCTTCCCATAGGTTGATCATTGCAGCAGTAAATGTTCCATCTTGAGATTACACTTGTGGACATCAATAGAGACAAAATTGAAGCAACGTTAGCATGGGCAACGTTAGACAGTGTGGTTTCTATGGAAAGAAGGAGTGGCTACTACAGTCATCTATTCAGTAGCCACAGGTGGAGATACAGCACTAAGTTGGTTATCACTCTTTAAAGACAGCAGGGACTGTTCTTAAAAACTCAAAAGCACTGGGCATCCAGCAACTGCAGGCAAACCAAGCAGTGCCCATCATATCACTACTTGGAAATGAAGAACAAGTGAAACATATTTGATGAACTACAGAAGACAGCAGGCTCATTATGGGAACCCTCTACATCATCATTTGAGGATTTGAAGATTAAAAGGTGTGTGCACAATTGATGCACCAAACTTTCATGTGGAGATATACTAACAGTACAGTGCAAATCCAGTGGAGTTCTTTGAGCTTTTGGTCACTGTTGACAAATCATTGCTCTTACAGAAGGCTCCAGAAAAGAAACACAATTTTGTGGAATGGAAGCATACTGAGTGTCCTCATCTCAAAAAGACACAGCCAGGACTATTTGCAGAAATAAATGGGCTCGTGTTCTGAGATAGAAAGCGATAATTCTGGTAAATCGGTTCCTCCCAGTATGACCATCAGCATAATCAATATTGCAATTCACTGCATTAACTCTTCCGAGTATTCAACAACAAAACCACAGAAAATGGAGCCGTGGCATTCTTCACCGACACGACAATGCCACTAGACAATGACAATGTCACCAGACATTGCCACTGTACATGAACTAGAATTTACAATGCTGCTTTCATATTTGCTGAATCTGGCTTTTAGCAATTGTGCCATATTCAATGCAGTGAAAGAGGTTATGAGGGTAAGAAGTTTGCCGTCAATGGCAAACTTTACCAGTTGTCCATCAGAGGTGCCAGATAACTCTAAGGAATGGTTTGCTACACAAATACAGAAGTGCAAGAATAATGGCAAAAGTGCACAAACATTGGTAGGAAATACTTGTAAAATAATGTGTATTATTTTATTTAGTAAATGTTTACTGTGAACACAAAATAATCGTAGTGCCAATCATTTTTTAGCACTCTTAAGTAACAAAGTAACTGATCATATAGTAAAACTCATATGATACCACAATAACGATACTATATATAGACAAACACTCAAAATAAAACAGTTATTAAGATCAGCAAAGCACAAATGGGAAGAATACAGAATTCCTTGTAGCTGTGGGCAGGTTTACATTGGCATTACATTGGCAAGACAATCTGCAGCATTATTATTTGGGTTAAAAGAACATGAGTAGCACAATAGGCTAGGGCAAACAGAGAAGTTTGCCATGGTAGAACACTCATTATTTGGTCATGGTATTAGTTACAAAGTCACACAGCTCCTATCATCATCCGTCAATTATCATGTCCACCTACAATGGGAAGTAATAGAAATTTTCAAAAATCAAAACAACTTCATTTGAAAGGAAAAAGCCCTCCGCATACACAAGACTTGAATGCCAGAGCTGGAAAAAAGAATAAAATACAAACTCCCGAGACAGGTCTGTGAAACCTGGACCAATCAGCCGTCAGCTGGGTGGCAAGCTTTGCCTACCTGCCATATATATAAGCACACCAGCCGCTATTGAGTCATTCAAACTCTGATGAACACCAATTACTCCCTTGAAGATACCAAGCACAATCCTTGGCAAAACGTTGGGGATATTCCAATCCTACTGGACCATGGCCTACAAGCCCGAAAGATAACTTTACTGTTCTTCATGATGCCAGCCGTGAAAGCCTCAGGAAATATAACTCTTAAGTAAATCCTCCATTTCATTTGTAACTAAACACCCAGGATAACCCAACAAAATATGGATATTGTAAGATTTTGGAAATACCGCCTAGCTGTGAAGAAAACATGCAACTTTAAGTACTTTAAGACATATCAGATATGGTTGAGCGGTCTAAAATTATGTTGGACACACATTACTATTAGTACTACACAGGAGCATTTAAGAACATTATCTACAGCAGTGCTTTGGTTTAGAAATTAAATTAAATTTGTCATTCCATCCAAATGATTTTCTGTCATCAGTCTTATTACTGGAAGCTGCTTTTGTGATCTTATATCACACTATTAAATACATGGATTAGTAACTTAAACTGGCAGTAAAATCATTAGTAAAATGGTGTTATCATGAATTCAGTACAAAGCTGAAAAAAAAGGTCTTGCCATTACGAATTGAACCCATATGAAGCATTACATTTTTATTTAATTTATATACTTTTTATATAACTATTTATGTACTATATAATTAATTTATTTACTTTTATTCCATTATAATATCTTAAATTTTAGGATGCAAACATTAGCAGCAATATGTATTTTCTTCATCATGATCAAGCAATTATAGTAATTTGGCAGATAGGATTCTGACTTAAGGACGAATACTCTTGTAAATCTGAAAATTTGCAGTATATGTGTATTAGATATCATGTCAGTATTTTTTAAATTCTCTCGTTCCTTTTTACAGTATAGTCAGGTATTAGTTAACCAGAGTATTATTACATTAGTAATCATTTACAATAGCAAACTTTCATTAAATCTGTAATGAAAAATCCCAAGGAATGTTAGGGTTAAAAGACTAAATGAAGGAGTATAAAAATATCAAATGATTGAAAGTACATAGTATATCTTTCTATGAATACTAATATTGTAGGCAAACTGTGCCTTAGTCAATATCAGCACCACCCTCCCTGTTATTTTCGTATATAACATCTAATACTCCATGGTTCACAGTTGAAAATGCTGGTATCACACTACTTCTCTTCACCATATATTTATTGCTACCAAAACTTCAGATCATATTATTATGACATTTCAGGTATTTGTTCTCAGTATGCATATAAATTTACTTATTCCAAGAATTAAAATTGCCTTCAGTAACAAGTTTTGCAGTTCGAAATTTGCAACTTCCATCAGTACTATTTGCTTTGTTTTCTGATGCCATATAGACTATGGATATCATGACTATGGATGGCACTCGCCCATTTGCATAGAGGAAACCATGATGGTATTTATTGAGTTTTATTGTGATAGTTCAGTTAGTCAAAATAAAGTTTTTATCTTAATTGTGCCTAAATATAAGTCTCATTAGTACAAAATTGAATCGAGAATATATTGACACATTGCTTCACTCACACTGTTTATTCACAGGACATGTTTCAAGAGCTCTTGCTCCTATCCACAGTGTGAGTGAAGCAATGTGTCAATATATTCTCGATTCAATTTTGTACTAGTTTGTGCTTCACTATCCCTACGCTTCTTTCAAGTTTATACTTTGAGTGATTAGGCCTACAAGTCTGAGAAGCATCCAAATCTCGATAGATGAGGATAGGAGCAAGAGCTCTTGAAACATGTCCTGTGAATAAACAGTGTGAGTGAAGCAATGTTTATACTTTGGATAAGTCTCATTGTTATTGAGTCACATCACTTAGTAACTTTAGATATTTTCTAATTCTTAACTTAACTATTTTTTTCCTGCTGTAATTGGTTTGCCTCATACATTTTTAATAAAAGTGATTTTCCAGGTGCTACAGAACAAACGCGATTTATTAACCAAAATAGCATAGTTTGAAGAATCTGTAGAGAGTCAAACAACAGTTACTGCATTATATCGAGATTTAACTGTATTGGAACACCACAGTGAAGCGAAATATTATTAATTTTTAGATGAGTCGTATTTATTACACATCTGCTTCACTTTCGTACCTATTTTGAGGACATGTTTCGCAAATCATCGTTTGCATCTACGGCTCTTATGCGACTAAAGCTTGATCCAGCGGTGTGGGTAATTCTGGGGTTGCTGCTGCCATCTGTTGATTTAGTGATGAACTTAAATGTGGGATTCTCTTCTGGCAGGATTTCAAAGTTCATAAGTTGGTTTTTATGTTTTTCTATGTATATCCTCTCCCATATGACGAGTTCACTATGTTTTTGTACGTATTTTAGTAATTCTGTGCTATCTTCAATTTCATGATTTTCAGACCAGAAATGAGCTGCTATTGCGGACTTATCAATATTTTTGTATCTTAAGTGCCTGAAGTGTTCTTTCTTTCTAGTGCCTATGAAAATTTTTTCACAGTCTTTACACTTAATCTTGTAAATGCCTGACTTTTCCTCTGGTTTTATCTTATCAGTATTATTACTGTGAAGTAGGTTTTTAATGTTGTAATTGTTTTTGGGTGCCAATGTTATATTGTATTACATGAATATTTTTTGGAACTTTTTTGTGGCCCAGGGGTGGTAAGTAAATTTAGCAAATCTAATTTCTTGTTTTATTGGTGTGAGAGCTGTGATCTGTTTTAATCTCTTTTGAAGTTTGAATGATTTTAGTTTTTTATCTACAAGGTTTTTTCCATATCCATGAATCCCACATTTAAGTTCATCACTAAATCAACAGATGGCAGCAGCAACCCCAGAATTACCCACACCGCTGGATCAAGCTTTAGTCGCATAAGAGCCATAGATGCAAACGATGATTTGCGAAACATGTCCTCAAAATAAGTACGAAAGTGAAGCAGATGTGTAATAAATACGACTCATCTAAAAATTAATAGTTACTGCATTATTCATTATATCATACTACCTTTCATTTTTCCCTCCGTAATGAATTCTTATCTTTTTTAAAAGCGCACTGTAAAGCACATCATAAAATCCTAATGTAAAATCACATAGATAATTAATGAGAGGGTTCTGTGCAGTTAACAAAAGATACATTCCTTGAAAAACTTTTTTCTTGTAGCAATTATTGTACTCTTTTCATACGCTGAAAAAGAGAAGAATCATGTATAAAATAATGAGTACTGTTTCTGAAATGCTGCCAGAAAAAAATATTAGAACTTGGTACTACAGTATGCTTCTGTCATTATTTAAAACACCTGAATACAATTTTCTTAGGGCTTAAGAATTGGATTTGATCACTATATTGGTGACATAACTATTTTGTTCTCTTCATCATTTCAAACTAAATCATTTTACAACGTCCAGTTGCTGAATGTATCAGATTTCCATTTCATTTGAAATTTCAAAATGTTTCCAACAGAGTAAAGCAGCAATCTTAAAAAGTTTTTTTTTCAGGTCCCCATAGCAGTGTGATGTAATGATCATCCCTGTCTTTATAAAAATAATCATCATTTAATCATCCATAAACATCCATAATCATCATTTTTCTTGTAGTAATGTTTGCATTTGTTTTCTACTCTTAAATTCCTCATTTTCGTTTCTCTGACTTGGTAAACATTGCCTAGTTCATCAAGATAATTAACATTTGGCAGGCATAGCATAAACAAATGCATCTGAAACACTAAATAATAATTAAGCTACAGTGTGCCATTTCTAAAAGATACATTTGCAATGTTCATTGTATGTTGAAAAACTGGGAAAGCAGCAATGATAATTACATATTGATCATTCTTTTCAACATTGATAAAGGAAGTGAACTTTTAATGGTGAGAATGGATGTAATTAAGTGTTGTATTAAGATGAATTATTTATTCAAAGGTCTTTTTGTGTTGAAAATGTATGTTGAATATATGAAACTGCAACTGCATGCTTTACATAAAAGGTGCAAGATTGTACAACAGTTTGGACAGTTATTGTTCAGCTAATGTGATATTTTATTTTATGCTATTTTATGTGCTTGCTTCATTTAAAAAATAAAAAGGAAAAATGTTCTTATTGTTTTTTCTCTTATTTAAACCCATATGTCATTCAAACTAAAAGTAATATAAAATACTGCTTTGTTTGATTTATTCTAAAGTAAACTGTTTTTCTCAAAGTTGAACAAAACAATACAATGTATACATGCATTAAAATAGAAAAGGAAGGTAAGGTATGTTTATTTGAACCCAGTATGACATTGTAATGTAATCAGTTGTTAGGTCTCCTTTCTATTAATGCGCATAAATGACACACCATTAAAAAATCATGGGTTACCTCACATGACTTTCTGTATTCTTGTACAAATTATTCTTGCAAGTGCTTATTCCTCTAAGTCATGTTAATTGAGATAAACATTATATTATTGCTAATTGGTGCAAGGAAAATATAGAAATACTATACTGGTCACTATGTGATGACTGAAAACACGTACTCTTTGCATAGTCGGAGATAAAAACAAGTCATTAACAAGGAATATGTTAAGTGATTCACTCCAAAAATTAAGTTATGTATATGTACAGTTTGTTTCAGAATTGGACCAAACAAGTTTAAGGGATTATCAAAAAAATGGGGGAACAATTCAAAATAAGACACTTATGGTCTAGAGAATGCATGATTTAGTTAAATAAGCCAAAGTAAATTTTGGCTATTACACTACTGATAATGTTTCAATAACGCAGTTCAATAAGTACCCGTGTTTCAAAATGTATGGTGTTAAGGGAAGTTGGCATTGTGTACTGTCATTTGTTACACGTTAAAATAAATTTGGTGCTTATTCATAGGTTAGTTTTGGATTTTACAGACATTTCGTTTTTGCTAAAATGGAAAAAGTGCAGTATCATTCAGTGATTTGCTTTTTACATTTAGATGGGAAACTTACAAGGAGATAAAAGCATTGTTTTTTTTTTGTTTGTTTTTTTTGTTTTTTTTTTTTTGTAATTTACGTCCTCCAATGTTGTCATATCCGACGGTGAATGAATTGGGTGAAATGATGCTCAAATGAGCCCGGGGTCCATGGAGCTTAGAGTTGCCTGACTTTCGTCTTTCAGGGTAAGGGAAAACCCCGGAAAAAACCTTACCCAGGTAACTCACCCTGACCGAGATTCGAACTCCGGACCTCTTGAACATGAGGCAGACATGCTACCATCTACGCTACCGAGGCGGATTGGATGCTGTTTATGGAGACCTTTCGTATTCTATGACAAGCGTTCCATATTGGTCTCGTCCAATACCACTTGACATTGGAGGACGTAAAGTTTAAAAAGAAATAGTTATTGAAAAGGTCCACGATATGATTAGTGGCAGAGTGCATAGGTGTATCGACGGTAACAGCAATTTATATTTTGGACTATAAGTTGGAGATGAGAAAGCTGTCGGCTGCCAAGTTTCCTCACGATGTACACGTACTATTTAATTTTGACAGAAATCATGTGTGGTGGGGATGAGTAGCAACTGTGCTGCGGATAGGGCACATATCGCCACAATGCGTCACACACGTCAGATTACAAGAGAGGAGTATGCTGCACAAGCTGTCTAAAAATAAATCTCTCTCGAAGCCAGTATTGCAGCTGTTCTAAATTAAGTTGTTATTCTTACCATCATGGTAATCTCCAAGCTTTTGTTGGATCTTAAATACTCGGTACATAGGAGTTTGGAATAAAATCCTGTTCCGCAGCATTGATGATAACCAACTATCTGCCTTTCGACATCGCTGCAGAGCCCCTGTAATGAGTTTCACTCCAGGCATAGGGTCTAGTATGTGCTGCATTGATATAAGTTTCATCCACATAAACTATATAAACTTCACTGCGATGTCTCTGAATATTTCATAAATACTTAAACCTTTTCGCCCGTATGGTACTAGGTTCCATTACAATTTGTCTTTCACGCTTGATTTTCTTCCATATAAATCCTAGCTTCAAAAGAACTCTTCTTAATGTTCAAACACTGCCTTGAAAGTCAATAGAATTTCGAAATCTTCATAAGCGCACTTTCTTCAGAGGTTTTTTTTTCCTGTGTCTTAAAAACAACTCACAATCCGCTTAACTACTTCTGAATTAAAGCCATCCAAATTAGATTTTGTGCATTTTCTTAATGTTTGTTTACTGGGCACAGATGAGGATGTTGTTACACTAGCACCAGTGGTTTTTGTTTTAACTCTCCTAAATTGCTTTTATGATGATAATGTTGTGACTTTGTGGGTTCGTGAAATAACAAGACGAGGTTACAAACGCAAAAACTACACTTTATTTTCCTAGCAATACACCGTTTACCATTACAAATTGCTAGATCACCTCGAAACTGTTTATTTTCTCCAACACTACTCTCAACTGTCTCTCGCTTCCGGTAACGATCGGCCCCGAAGTTTTCTGAATCTCCACGGCCATCATTTTTCATCGGCTTCGCGAGTCTACCGCCAGGGTGACACTGCTCCCTCCTCAAGGCTGGTCGTCCCGAACAGCGCCTTCGTAGCGGGCCAGGCGATCCAGGTGTACCACGAACATCTTTCCTCGGGACACCTTCTGGATGCGGTAGACCACGTCGTTAATCCTCTTCACCACACGGTACGGTCCTTGCCATGGCTGCTGAAGCTTCGGGCAGCGTCCCTTGGTCCGGGTCGGGCGGTACAACCAGACCGGGTCACCTTGCTGGAACCCTTGGCGGTTGGCTTGCCTGTCGTCTTGGGTTTTCATGCGGTCGCTCGCCGGCGAGCCATCTCGTGCATGTCGTGGAGGTGGTCCACCGGGTTCTCCACATCCCTCAAGAGTGGCCCCAAGTCTGCGTCCGCCAGCTGCTCCCTCCTCAGGCCTGCGCTATCCCAGCCATCCGCAGGCACTGCCGTGACTACTCGAACTGCTGCGGCACGCTCCTTCCCCTCCACTCTTGTGCATTGGCCGCACTCTTCTGGACAGGGTCTTCGGGACATAGCGTCCGCGTTACCGTGACTCTTCCCTTTGCGATGTTCCGAGGTGAAGTCGTACTCCAGCTGCCTCTGGACCCAACGTACTGTCTGGCCTTCCGGTCGCGCCGTCACCATCACCTCGCTACTCGCGGGGACAACCACATCTTCGTTCAAGATGACCCTGCAAATTCCAAGGTGCTCTTCTGGTTGACGGAGTATAACCTCTTCTCCGTTGAGCCTCAGGACCTTCCTGCCGACGTCGACCGTCGCCTCGTGGCTCCTGAGGGCATCCAGTCCCAGAATCACCTCCTCAGCCACCTTCGCGACGAACACCCACAGACGCACGGCACTCCGTCCCAAGGTCAGCTCCAGCAGGGCCTCCTTCTCCACAGGCATGGTGTCGCCCGATGCCGTCACAAGCTCGTATGGTCGGCTCGGCTTCCTCGTCGGCAAACCATTCGCCACGTCAGGTCTGATGATGGTCACGGCTGCCCCAGTGTCCACTAGCACGTGGCACGGCTTTCCTCTTACCCAGCCGTCCGCGATGAGGTTGTCATCCATCCGCCGGCTGACGGCGCGGATTGTCACTCGAGCGGATGGTGGTAATGGCGCCGACGTACTCCTCTCCACGCCGGGCCTTACTCGTTCTTCCCGCGGCCCTTCCTGGTGTGGGCAGTCTCTCTGCAGGTGCCCGGGCTGTCCAGACCCCCAGCACAGGCCACTAGGTGTTCGCCGGCGTCCCTCAGCTGGTCTTCTGTCTCCGGCTTAGCGGACACTCCTCGTTCTCGGCGTCGGGATAGATGCTACCTTGGCCGCCTCCATCCTTAATGCCGCTGTCAGCGCCTCGTGGATGGTTTTCTAATCGCCGGGCATTAGGCGCTGACGAATCTCCGTGTCCCGTACCCCGTCGACAAAGTTGTAGGCGGCTTCCCGGGATACGAACTCCAGTGGCAGGTCAAACAAGGCCTTGCTAGCTAGCTGCTCAATCGCTGTGGCTAACTCCTGCAGCGTCTCCCCCGGCTGCTGTGACCTTGCCTTTAGTTGGCTGCGGTACGCTGCGGCTAAGCGGTGGTTCCCGAAACGATTCTCCAGGGCCTCCCAGATGTCCTTGGGCGCCACCGTTATCTGCACCACGTTTAGGACTACCGCGGCCCGTCCCTGGAGGCTGGCTATTAGCTGTGTGGCCACCTCCTCCGGTGACCATCTGTTGTGCTTGGCTACTGTGTCGAGCTGACGGCGGAAGACCTCAAATGTTGACGCGCCGTCATATTTCGGCGGTTTGACGCGCGCAGATGTTGTGTCGCGTCCCGGCATGTCGGGCTTCAAATCCTTTAGTTTCCTGCCGACGACGTCCTCTACTATGGCGTTCAAGAGCCATCAGTATAGATTAAAAAGCTGTCTTTATAGCGTGATAAAAACCAAACCACTTAAACCAAAGCCATCTGGTTTCCGATTCCGGGAACTCCTTAGAAAGCTTGACACGGAAATGCCCAAGATGTATTGTAAGGGGGAGAGAGCATACCCTTCTTAGTTATGCAGAACGTTTCACGTAGATCTAGGCATGACTAAATACGATACATCTACCATGTCTATGTCTAGAATCCGCACATGTTTTTATTAAGAATTTTTATCACGTTATAAAGATCATGTTTAATTATTACAGATGGCTCCAAGAGTTCAAATAGCTTTCAGATAACACTGTTGCCTCAGATACCCTTTCCCAGATTTTCATAGCAGACCCAGACCATTGCTCCTTTTTCATAATTATATAGCCATTGGTTATTACTTCTCGTGTTTTTAAATGTAGCACCTTGTTTCCTAATGTGCTGCTAGGAGGCGTCATTTCTAAATGCTCTCTTGGAACCAGGAAACACGCACATTTAGAAACAAAGTGTTGTATTACTCAGTAGCTCTGCCACTGTTTACTTGCTCGCAAGTGATACGTAACTAACCTGCCCTCCCCTCCATTTGCAACCGTTCTGAAGGGACTCGTCCAGATACCACTGCGCACCACTCACTATCTATCAAGATATAAAAATACATCTGTACAAGAAGCAGGTGCGGCTTTCAACTTGGAAGCTGTGTTTGGAGCTGTTTAAGAGAAATCTGAAGGACTTTTTGCGTAGAGTTGTCACTGTCGATGATACCTGGATTCCTCTTTGTACTCCGAAAACCAAGCAACAGTGAAAACAAGGAGCTGCTTCCCGGGAATCTGTTTCAAAGAGAAAGACGAGAAAGATGTCAAATTGACTTGGTGGGGAAAGGAAAAGCGCCTATTGGCTTACTATAGTGAGTTATTGGTTCAATTTGACAAGAAGTTGAGAGAGACAGGCCCCATGTAGCGAAGAAGAAAGTTCTGTTTCATTACGACAGTTCCTCAGCACACTCATTCGGAGTTGCCGCCGCTAAACTCCATGAATTGTTGCCACTCCCCCCCTACCCCACAATATTTTCCTGGCCTGGCTCCCTGCAATTTCTTCCTGTTGTCAAACTGAAGAAATGGCTCGCAGGAACAAAATTGGGGTCAAATGAGGTAATCGTGGAAACAGAGGCATATTTTGCACAGCTTGACAATTTTTATTTTTGGAGGGATTAAAAATAGGTGCATTGGGGGAGGTGTATATCCGCAAAAGGGGACTATGTTAAGATAAATAATTTGTGTTTGAAAAAAAATTGGCGTCTTCTTTCCTAACACAGATACATATTTAACTGCCCTCGTATTGCATGCATTTGCTACACAACGTAAATGTACATTTGTGTCTCAGTGGCAAAGAAGTGAAATGTTAAGCTAGCGACAGTAGGTTTCAAGTTTTCAAGCTTTGCCGAATATTTCTCCTCTGTCTCCTCCTCCTCTTCCTCTTTTTCTAGTGTATAATGGTATTTTTTATTCATTGCCGCTTCTCAAAGGGAAAATATTTAAGAAAAATGCATTTCACAAAATTTTATGGGAATTCTCCTTTTTCCCGTATAACTGTAGAAGAGACTTTTTATGGTTCCTACAGGTGAATAAATAAAGCTTACGCAGGTATGTGATTATTTGCTTTGCATTCTTGTTCTTTCTTTTCCAGAGCTAACAGCACATTTTTTTTAAAAAATTCATAAGTACAATAGTATATTCTTTTCAGTCCCAAGTCATGGTAATGCCATTTTTATACGCGATGTTCATTTCATCTGTGATTTACCGCGCAAAATTTGCCGTCATCAATAGTATCGCTGATGGAGCGAGTTTATATATGATTCCCCTAGCAGCGGAGATCGTATTTGATGTGCTGACAGAAGTTTTGAGGCCTCCCTCTACGGGCAGGTAAATATACTATTTGCGAGGTGGGTCGTGCCCACGTAATATAAAGGTGCGTAATTTCGCCAGTTCCGTAGATGCGATAACTGTTGTAGTTCGTTTTAATGAATGTGAATACTATTATATGACGAATAAATACAAACAGTATCTTGCAATTTGGTGTTTCTCTGGGAATGTATATAAAAATATAATTTAATAAAGTTAATAACAGTATTACTTTCAAAGCATTTTAGGAAAGAAGCATTTTTTGTCCTTTCAGCAGTGCACGTTATATCGAACGATGGATGAATATATGGATGAATGAAATTAGTGATATGATACTCAATTGAGTCCAGAGTCCCTAAAGCTCAGAGTTACTCGATATTCGTCTTCATAGGATAAGGTAACCTCTGGAAACAACCTTATCCAGGTAACTCATCCTTAGCGAGATTCAAACTCGTCACCTCTTGAGTGTGAGGCACACACGCTACCTCACACCATGAAGGCGGGCAAGAAACATTATTTATTTATATAATATTTATTACTTCTATATTGGGACCAGTCACTTTATAGCGTCCAGTGTCCCTCATTTTGCGAGGAACTTGATCCTGTATCTCGAAAATATTTGATACACCAATTGCTTTTAAAAGATATAAGGATGCCACAATTAATACATTTTAATCAAACGTGAAAATGACAAAAAAGTCATATCATATACTGATAAAACATATGACGTTTATTTTGCAAACAAAAGTATGTCAATTTGACGGTACCTGGACACTTGATAATATTTCGCTCCAAGTGACTTGTCTGAATGCCGGATAGCGTTGCATAAACTCCGCTATGCAGCAGTTTAGATTTTTTTTAATTGACGTCCACCCCAACGTTAAGTTATATCGGACTGTGAATGAATTAGGTGAAATGATGCTCAAATGAGTCCAGGTTCCATGGAGCTTAGAGTTACCCGACATTCGTCTTGAAGGATAAGGGAAAACCCCGGAACAAACCTTATCTAGGTAAGTCACCCTGACCGAGATTCGAACTCAAGACCTCTTGAACGTGAGGCAGACATGCTACCATCTACGCTACCGAGGCGGGCAGCAGCTTAGATTATATTTATGTCGAACCAATTTTAATGCCGGTACGAAAGTAGCATTCAACCATGAAGAGGCAATGCTCTCTTTCATGGTGCTAACCTTTAGAATAGCTACGTGCTACTTATAGATACGTAGTAGAATGTTAATCACGATTATCGTAAGAGTGGTGAAAGGGGGCTGGTTGAATAGTTATGAGCACAACCACACTCAGAGTGCTGTAATTTGCTTACTGTTCCGCAAACATTACCGCTTCTTCTCCGTAGAGGACACTGTGATTTCAAGATAGACCCACCAGTCAACTATACGTCATTCTTGCTCTATCGGTGTACAGGAATTCACTACGTTGCCAGCACGTTGTCAATGAGCCCACATGTATACTGTGCTGCACAGTGGCTACTCGTGAGCATTTTTCATGGTGGAACCAGATGTGAATAAGCTTGCAATGAAAGTAGAGTTGAGTTATACCTTTTAAAACAGACCACCTTTAGTTGCAATAGCAGAAATGTGTCAAGACACAATGCATGTCAGTAAATTCTTCAAACCAATATCATAACGTATTGTTACATCATCCCACCCATCTTCCTGCTCTATCTTCTCAGAATATACCATAAAGTTGGTTTTCATGAACGCTGTTCACAACCCGTGATTGAAAGTTCCATCTTGCAGAAGCAGCTGGAATGCGTTTGTCGCAAACTGATCGAAACAGATCACTGCGTTTTGGTGAAGACAACAAACATATTGTGAATCCACTAATATTGGCGATATGTAACTTAATTGATATTATGTTTTTGGAGCAATCATTTCGTATAACCAAATGTAATTGGAAAGCATAGCAGTGTACATATAGTATATACCAACGCAAAGAAACTCCCTCAGAGGAATGTGCCACGCTTACACAGTAACAAGGATAGCGAATGTGTGTGACAGAGAGCGCATGCTAAACATGGAGTAAACCATTAAAGAAAACGTGGCCTATTCACTCATTATACTAAAACGGAGAAGGTTTGTTCACAAAAGTGGAAAACGTCAGAATGTTTTTGAATGGTCTGTAACTGAAGTGACCTTGGTTTCATAAACATGTAGAGGCAGGGTGTTGGAACCTTCTCTAACCCCTCTGCGTCTCATTCCCCGAGGACTTCCTTTGCTGTGCTAAACAGTACTTGAAATAGGGGAAAGGGTCCTACATCAAAATTGGAACACGTCCGTGGCTACCACTCGTTACTGCGGTACCATTGTATGTTTGAAATATGAGTTTTTTGTCAATATTAAAAGATTTCAACTTATTTATCAAAACACCACTGAGATCATTGGCTGTTCGATTACGAATCTGTTCAAAAGACGGATTTACCCCCTTGAATGTATCGTAAAATGATGACCAGTTGAATGTGGCAAGTTGTTTCCGTTGTTTCGTCAGTCCGCATAGAAACATAATCGGCAGTATTTGTCTTTCATTAATTCATTAGTGTACACCTGATACATGCAATCCAATAAGCTCATTCTGTTTTCTGATTATTGTGTTTCATCGTGATCCCTCAACGCTAGATCGGGTTTATGCAGAATTTTATTCGCTCTATTACTCTGTTCAGTATGTTTCTATTTGTCGTAGCTAGTTCATTGTGCTTCTGGATTCTTATTTTATATGCAGAATCAATCTTTTCAGCAATTTTTTACGGTTACCAATAATGTAAATTTACAGGCATTTTGTAAGTGAAGAGCACTTTCCTCGTGTTTTAAATTCGTTCACTCAGATGTTTCAGATCCTTACAACTTATCGTAGTGCACCACCAAATAACAAACAGTAAAAAACGGCTCTTTGTCTCTCCTTACTTTTAGTTAGCCACTGTTTCATACTAAATCAACTGCTACACACTGCTTTTTGCCATCTTGTTGCATAAATGTAAAATTGTTCGGTTAATGTGCACCTAATCGTTTAATTTCATATTTTTCTTCTACTTTCCATAAATAAAAGGGACTTTTCAATAAATAAACCACTATATTCTGTTTAAAACTACACTACTTTGGTTACCAAACAAGATTCCAACAGCAATCATACGAATGTTGAAACTTCGGGTAACGGGCCGCAGCTAGGTGGTCCTAAACGTTTCTCTGAGTGCTATATGAGTAGGAGAGCCAGGGATGCATAGGCAGTGACTGGTAAAGTGTATAGAGGGATAAGGAGTGACAGACGGCCCTTATAATATGGCCCAACGTTCTGCTTTGCGGAGACTGGCGCAGTTGTCGTGTGTAACACCGTGGGTTGCAAGTTTCGATAACCATTAAGAATTATGGTATAATAAATGATTGTGTGTAATGATTATTACAATTCAATAAAATATAAAATTACCTTTTTCTTCAAATTAAAAGACGCCGGTAAGTTGCGTGATGATATCGGTGGGGCCTGGACTCGTCCAAACATTCATACCAGGCTTCAGTGAAAAGACAAATGATTATGCTACCTCTGCACCCTCATAATACTGGTCCTTAATGACGGTCCACCCCTAATGATGCATGTAAGACAGAGGCAGTATCAGTCATACTGGCCCAAATTTTCTTGGACATATTGCACAAAATCATGCACTCTGAGACCATAAGTAACCTGTATATATGTGTGTGTGTGTGTGAGAGAGAGAGAGAGAGAGAGAGAGAGAGAGAGAGAGAGAGAGAGAGAGAGAGAGAGAGAGAGAGAGAGAGAGAGAGAGAGAGAGAGAGAGAGAGAGAGAGAGAGAGAGAGAGCGTGAATGGCCGTCTGTGTGTGCGATAGTTTAACATTTAACCAACATTTTGTTTTTTAGTAACGCTGTTCATATACACACATCCAAACCTTTTTCTATTTTTTTTTAAGTTTCAGGGGTTTCTAAAACATGTATAACTGGTAACATTTTTATATCAACATTCTTGGGGTGGAATGCAATACTTCCTTTACAGTTTGATCACCCGTTCTCCGGCTCTGACATTTCTCGAGAGGGGTCAGCGGGCTATTGCCAGTTCTTTGGCGGGAATTTCAAGCGGAGGAACATACGTGTTTTAAATATCTCATGCATTAGCATATTTCACGAACCAGAAGCCATATTATATAATATCGATAGTAATAGGACTTACAGACACTAAAAATCGCAATTCACGGATGCACACAATAGCAAAGAAACTTCACCAGCACAAGCGACTGAAGCCACGTGGTCCAACAAAATTAACACGGTGTTGGATTCGGAAGCCACGCCTAGCAGCGACAATGCTGATTGGCGCCAGCAGACAGTTTTAATTGCATAAACACGACATCGGCTGTAGAGACTCCCAGTACTACCAACAGAAGCAGTTAGTGCTCGTAAAATGTATGAAAGAAATATTCGAATAGAGTGGTATTGTAATTAATATCTGGCATGATAATGAAATTACACGTTGGATTTCAATGTTTTAAAGTTAATATGTTCCTATATTTTCATTCTAAGGTAATTTTGAGGTTACTGTTCAATTATTCATTACTGAATGTCGGTACTATTAACCTGCTCTCTCCACCGCCTGCAATCGCAAAACATCAAGGCTGGAGATCCAACGGCCATGCTGTACTTCCTATGTGTAGCAGAGAAAGTAAAAATGCCTACTAGATATAAGGTTTCATTTGCTTAATGTTTGATTATATGTAATTATATATACCTCCTTTTTTGGTTTGCAATTACCAGCTTCTTATTTTACATATAAAGAGCATATTTACATAAGTAATGCACATTCATGTTGGTTTGCAAAACTGGTGAAACAAATATAAGTCAGTGAACTATAATATTAGCTAATTTCAGATGGTACAGGAAATTCCACTGCATCAATACTATATAGAATGTTTATATATTATTTGGAAATATTTCAATTAATTGGTCATTTTTGTGAACCTTATGATGTTCTCTTCGGTGTATATTCTTTATGTTGGAACTCGGCAGATTACAATATTTGCAAAGACCTTGCATGCATCCTGTCAAATTGCTTCTAGATGGGGAGAATGATCGTTGGGAAAGATATTTTATTTCCAGAAATTTTCGGGATATGATTATAGACAAAGGTCATTAAACTAGGCCCACAACTCTTAAATTATCTTTTTCGATGTGTGGCGTGAGCATCCTTTCGACCAATCAGAAACCTCCATATTTATAAATTGCCAGGAATTTCAACATTTGCCACGGCAGTTCACCCAATTAGCGAATTAGTTCGGGGCGCGAGAACAGTTTCAAAAAGATTATAAATACAAGGGTAAATAGATTCCAGCGTTATTTCACAAACATCGCATCAGTGAGGTGAAGCACAAGGCCATAGCCAAAGCCCCCGGGGTGGTTTTAAGGCGCACTTGGGTTCGGTCCTGTGCTTCAAGCATATTAGCAGCCTGTACTGATAGGTAAGTGTTCAGCCCATAGTAGCTGGTGCTTTGCACCGAAAGGTGCAAGGCAAGATGCCCACCCAAAAAGCCCCCAACCCACCCCAAACTCAACGTCCTGTACAGTATGCTATCCCTAGCACCAGCACTGGTGTTTGCCATCCTCCTGCCGTAAGCACAGCTACTGCAGATAGCAAGAGGCTTCGCCGAAAACACCAACAGGGCGCAAATGGCATGGCCAAACGTTTGGTCGTGACCAAACAATGTACCAATCACGGTCCTTCCCGGGAGTGTTCCCCGACTATAGGCCAAACATCGGAGAGCGAGCTCTCACAACATACCTGCTCCAATGCAGACGCAGGTTTCTCTGACGGAGCCGAGGCTCCAGAACTTCAGCCATCCAGGATGGAAACGGAATAGGTGGAGAACTCGTCACACATCTCCACAGATGATGAAGATGAATTCCGTGAAGTAAATTCTAGGAGAAAGGGAAGAACCGCTCCCCCTATGACGTCAGCTGGTACACCCAACACCAAGGAGCCAGCAAGACGACATATTTCACCTATCATCGTGGATTACTTCAAGGGTATGGTCAGCTTCCTAAAGGAAGTTATGGCAACTCTCTCGGGGTCATATCCGGTGAATAGGAGAAAGAGCAGGTTTGTCTTCCAGGCTAAGAGCCTGGGACATTGGATGAGAAGTCCACACCCTATTTTACCTTCGGCCTCAAGAAGACTCAAGACGTCCGAAGAATCATCCGTGGTCTGGCAGTGGACACGTCTGTAGGGCACATAAAGACGACCTTCGCCGCCAGGGCAGAACCCTCCATAAGGTTAAGCAACTTACCGAACCAGCTCCACAGGGCCAACCTATTTTTAATAATAGTGAAGTGTGCAGATGTCCCTGAGGATAAAATGGATGGTGTAAAAGACATCTGTTACCTCGGGGTAACGTTGGAACCCGTCAGGAGCTCTGGCGGTTCACCCCAATGCCATCACTGTTTAGGGTTTAATCACTCTAGCGGTTTCTGTAGTCGCGACCTTCGTTGCTTGAGGTGCGGCGAATCCCATCCAAAGGAGGTATGTCCTAGGTCCACTAAAGACGTACCACCGTGTACCCATGGCCATTTCCTCCGAAAGGAGGACCTTTAATCGTGATGCTGGATTTCAGTTCAGCTCCTCTTTGTAACCTGCCTTATAAATGGAAATCCTTGATTTAAGAAGGACAGATCAATACAGGTTGATAACCAAGATAAGTAGTTACGTTTCTTTGACCCAATTAATTTTTATACTCACGCCATCTCCTGAGTTGGCATTTAATTTACTGAAATCAGCCTTTGCTCAGAAATGTGAGTTTTGATAGTGTTTTGTCTTTGTTTATATTTGTGTTATATCATTTGTGGTTATAACACTTAATAAATATCCTGATGCTGGGAGAGATGCAGACTCCCGAAACGTTGACTTCTAATCGTCTTTTTACCTGGCTTGCTGCCCGAGAAGAAATTGTGCATACAATTACCATCTTTACAACAAACTTTGCAATGTGAGATCACAATACTAGGAATGCAAGGTATTTGCCTAAGTAGCAAATATGATGATGCAATTACTCTTTAATAAAAATAGCCATGCTTTCCATGTTTAAAAATACTACATAATATGCAGATTATAGTCAATTGCATTACCAGTGTACTGATATGGGCTTACATCACATTTTATTATGTTTAAATTCTTCGAGCTAAATGTACTATGGGGCCTTCCAAGGAACCAAAACCAAGGAACCGTAGCGTAACAAATCTTAAAAAAAACACGATAGCTAGTATGAAAGTGTGATTATAGTTAAGATATAGAAATTTAACATCTAAACCTATACGCAGGGGCTTTATTTGCTAATTTCAGCTTTGAATCACTTTATTTGCATTACAAAATCAGTAACTAGCGCTAAAATGAGTTTTGCTTACAGCTTACGATTCTCGTGACAAAATAACGGTACAGGCGGAATTCTAAATATCATTACTGCTTAATTATTCCTGTTCTGAAGTGTATCTTAACTTTCTAGATTTCTTGAGAAATGAAAAAGTGTTGTTTCCTCATTTCTACCTTAAGAGGGCAGCGAAGCACAGTACACTTCCTTTTTAAAAGAAACTTGTGATGATCGCGAACGGACATTGAAGATCTGAATGTCAGACCTTTGGTCTCAAACCAGATCAGGGCTAGGCCCTCTACTGGCAGTGGAGTATTTTTGTAACGAAGGATAAAATGCGGCAGAAGATGAGGTTGAAGTTATACATAAGTCATCTGATGTGTCATTTTATGTGCCTAGAAGTAGCCTCGGGCGTTTGTAGCACTCTCCAGGATCGATGCCGTACTCACCTAGACCGCGGATGAGGGAGTTAAAGTTGTGGGAGAGGTTTTGATAGAAGAACGTGAAAGGATATGGATGTAGTCTGTTATTGTGGGAATACGTAGATCTCGTTGGAGAACTAGATTTGTGATGTACCAAGGGGAGTCTGTGGCAGTGTGGAGGAATCGGTATTGTAGAATTTCAAGGTAATGTAGGAGAGACTTGGCTGCTATTCCCCATATTTCCCTGGTGTATGTAATGGCTAGTCGGAGTACTTGCTTATACAGGAGCAGTTTTGTAGGCAGAGACACCACTGATCGTCGGTTATAGAGAGGGTAGAGTGGGTAGAGGGGTCGGTTTTCCAATGGACATCCTCACCAGTTAGGCAAATTGGTGGAATGTCCGCTATTCATCTTCGAGAGAAGGTGATGGCCTGGCTATTCTGTGGGTCGACGCGTAGGTGCAAACGTTTGAACCAGGTGGTGAGAAGTTCGGCATATTATTGAATCCTGCGAGCACACAGGTTGAGCTCTGATGACGTGGAGGAGACAGCTGTATCGTCGGCAAAGAGATACAGCGAGCAGCTTAGCAGGATTGGTAAGGTGTTGATAAATAGAAGGAAGAGAGTGGGTGCTAGGACACTACCTTGGGGAGCACCAGCTCTGATGGGATGAGGATAAGATTCCGTCGTGGGAGACAGCAAAGGATCTGTCAGTGAGGTAGGAGTGAATGAGATGAATTAAGTAGGAAGGAGTTTGGTAGATGATGAGACGGAGAGTAAGCCTTCGTGCCATATGCTGTCGAATGCTCTGGTGATATGTAGGAGTAGTGCTGAAAATAACTGCTTCCTTATAGGCTGTGTAAACTTCATCGACCCGACGAAGTACTTGGTGTTGAGTGGAATGCTGAGAGCGAAAGCCGAATTGCTCCGCTCTGACAATATTGTGTCGATTCAGGAAAGTCCTTAGTAGACTTAGCATAAGCTATTCCATCAGTTTATTCATTGTTGGAAGCAAACTGATGTGTCTGAAACTCTCCGGGGACGTTCCGTCTTTCCCAGGTTTGCAGATAACGGTGACATTTGCGTGCTTCCAGGCCTTTGGGAAGTAGCCAAGTTTGGGGATTGCGTTAAAGAGAAAGGTTAATGCTTTCGCCCAAGGGAATGGTAGAACCTTTAGCACCGCGTTCGCTATGTTGTCAAAGCCGGGCGACTTGAATGGCCGGAGGCTGGTGATGTGGCATTGCACTTCAGCTACGGAGATGGAGGGAGGTGGCAAATCATCATGGGGTTGCGAAAGGTACGCCTGAACTTCCTTTGTGCCTGAGTGGACATGATCTACGTCCGGGTTATTAGCGGCCGTAAAGGTCGTTTCCAGGAAGGTTGCATGTAGTTCAGCTTTCTCCCTTGCAGACTGAGCGAATGTCTGTCCGTGGTGCAGCGGTGAGTCTTTGCGAGGGATTTGAAGTAAGGATTTGGTCATGCTCCAAAAGGAGTTGTCCTCTACACGAAGAGAGCAGATCTTATTTTCCGAGCACTCGTTACGAAATTCTTGGAGTTGAATTTTGACCAGTTCCTAAAGTCGGCGAAACTCGCGACGATCTGCTGTGCGGCGACTATGTAAAAAGCACCGCCGCAACCTGTTCTTTTGTTTAATCGCCTCACCGATAATCTGAGGTAGAGGGTCGATATTCAATCTGCTAGGTTTTGATTATGGGGAAGAGCTGAGGATAACAATAGTCAGTTGGGAGGTGAAAAGATCAACCATGGTGTCTATCTCTTCTGGAGTTTGACATGGCTGCTGCGGGGCCTGGATTTGTTCCGATCGTGTCGAAAACTCCTCCCAATTGATTTTACGTGGGAATGGGAATCCTCGAGGAGCTTTGTAGTTGGGCTTACCAGGGAAGAATAGGAAGATGGTGTAATGATCTGAAGATAGAGCAGGAACTGTGAAGAGGGCAAGGTGCTGCCTCACGTTGCTGACCAAGACAAGATCGAGCCAGTAAGGTGCTTCGGTCTCCATAATGAATTGTAGGTTGGATGGAGCCCTAGTGGAGAAGGCCCTAGACGCTACGAAGTTGTAGAGTGTGCGCCCACCGTGGTTGGTAATGGAGGAGTTCCAGTTGCTGTGCTTGGCATTGAAGTCCCCCGCAGCAATAATGGCAACTGGGGAGCTGAAGAGATGGTCCAATTCAGAAGCAAGTAGGGAGCGAGTCGGTGGCGCGTATACTGAGTGTAAGGGCAGGCGACCATTGCTGGTGTCGACTTGGATGCTGGTGATCTCCAGATTAGTGGTTGCGGGGATAAATATTTGAGGGTATTGGATGCCATGGTCAATGAAGATACTTGTACATCTTGGTGATATAGCAGCCGAATTAAGCGGCATACTTAGTTGCAGCCATATTCACAGATGAATACGCCATATAATTGTTTCAAATTCTCAAAACCAGCTAGAACATCGTCAGGGTAACCTACATATACACAGAACAGACTGTCAATAAAACACATAATCGGAATTTTAATCTGTATTGGGTGAATTTTAGGAATTTTAGGAATTTAGGAACACTTCAGTCGCTCTTTATTTGTGTATTCATTGGGTAATTTAGTATTTTTATTATATTGTCACACTCATTTAATAATGACAGTTTATGACACTGAACCATGCTATACATCCGGTAAAGAAAGACATAAATTGCCAGCGACAACATTTATATTGATGTCAGCGCTCAAAATGTACCTTTCACGCCCAAGCGTTTTGCGAACCCTAATGCAGCACCGGAAATTCCTATCTCACTCGCCAGGCCCTGATCCAAACTAATCTATGAATCAGCACCAAATTTGTTCTGACAACCTGTAACAGTTGAAACTACAGGATGTTAACGCAAACTTCCCTTAGCAACACCATATATTTTGAAACACGGGTACCTAATGAACCGCCCTTTTAAGACAGAGAGTAAGCTACCTAAACTGCTGATGGCCGCTAAACTTGCCATTCATAACTGGAACTCCATTATAACTGTGCCTCCTCGGATGTTAAAGTTTCACTCCAAGATCTTGAAGAGTAGAAATGAGTGTTTTAGCAAGCTTTGTCA
Organism: Mantis religiosa; assembly: GCA_030765055.1. NCBI lineage: Eukaryota > Metazoa > Arthropoda > Insecta > Mantodea > Mantidae > Mantis > Mantis religiosa. The sequence goes on from CM060953.1 coordinate 79,462,898, forward strand.
AGTCAAATCGTGCAATTCACGAGCTGTAGGTATTTTACTTTAACTTTATCTTTATACAAATACAAACTTTGCTCCAGGTACTGAATTACCTATTCCCCTGTAGAAGACATTCTGTTGTTTCACCAGGCAAACTTGAAAGGCATTTGCTATCGTTAATGTTTACAATCTGCTTCGTAGTTCATAACAGGTATATAGCAATAGTTCCATTTTGAACTTGTGGAAATCTGATTTTGGCATAACGAAGAATAATGCCAAAGTTTTGAAGGTTTCCTTAGTTTCTCCATGGGTATCACGCAAACATTTATTAATTCATCGCCTTCGTGTGCTCTTTGTGATAGCTGTTGTCTAGATTCAGTTATTGGAGTTACATTTTCTCGTTTACTTCGTTTTCCTTCTTTAGTATTACGTGTCATACTTCTATTTTTTTTATAAAAGCAACTCGCCAAACTCCTGATATTCTCGTCATTCTAATGTTTTGAAAAACGTACTTATAGCTACCACACTAAATAATTTACATACATATACTCCAAAAACTATTCGTCTAATTACAGCATATAGAATGTAACAAGTACAATCAGAAATATATAGATAAGAAATGAACAATAAGTATTTACTTACATCGGTTAATATCTAGATTTAAAAATAAAACATAATTTGGTTTCATATATTGCTTAATTAGTGAACAGCTCTACGTTTTTTAAAATCATGTCCCATTTGATGCCAAACAAGTATTCCTCTAGTAAACAAGATCCCAGGTATGGTGCCTCGCTGACACACACCCCTTCCCTTTTCTTATGCAATTGTGTTTCATCCACTGTCGTTGACAGCTTCGTATCTGTTTTCAAAGCTTTTTATTGCTATTTAAGTAATATGGCTCAAAAAGTCGTGTGAACTACAAAAGAAGAGAGAGAAATTTGCATCAAGTCATTTTAAAAAGGAAAATCTTTTCAAGAAATTGGAGAAACCATTGGAATACCTACCAGTACAGCAAAGACTATTATATACATGTTTGATCAGAGCAAAACTTACGAAAATCAATCAAGAAGGGGTCGTCCTGTAGTTCTATCTGAGATGGAGAAACGACAGTTACTTAGAGAAGTCAAGACAAATCCTAAACTAAGTGCTTCAAAACTCGCTATTTCAGTTGAATCACACACAGGAAAGCCCGTTTCAGCACAAACTATAAGAAGCGTGCTTTATGAAGCTGGGTATGGAGGCCAAACAGCCCTTAGAAAACCATACATCAGTAAAATCAACAGAAAGGAGCAAATTGCTTTTGCAAAAGAACCTAAATATGATGGGTTTGATTTCTGGAAGAAGGTTGTATTTACTGACGAGAGTCAATTTGAGCTCCTTATGTCAAAAGGGCTAATAATAGTGTGGAGAAAAACGGATTGTGAGCCTGAGGAGAAAATTATAACAACTTCAGTTAAATATGGAGGCGGTTCAGTAGTTGTCTGGGGCTGCATGGATGCAAATGGTGCGGGGGATTTGTGTTCTATTGATGGAATTATGAATCTCAAGCTTTATATACACATCTTAAAAGCACACCTGTTGAGACGCGTAAATAACATGGGTCTTCCTGAGGATTATATTTTCACACAAGATAATGATCCAAAACACACAGCTCTAGATGCAAGGCTATGGTTGTATAATTCTCCACGATGGATGCCGACACCACCGCAATCCCCAGATGTGAATCCAATAGAGAATTTGTGGAGTATACTTGACAAAAATATTAGGAATCACCAGATATTTAATATAAAGGATCTAAAGAACGCTCGACTAGAGGAATGGCGTAAAATTATAAAGGAAACAACAAAACCTTGGTGAAATCCATGCCAAGGAGAATGCAAGAGATTATAAAGAGGAATGGAGGCCTACTAGGTAGTAACCGTAATATTCTACACCATTTTCAGTATGCAGACGAATACTTGTTTTGCATACTAAATTGCATATCTTTTCTTTTGAATGTTTAACTATGTTTATTTGAATAGAAACTATGTGTTTCTTTATTGTATTCTCCTTTTTACTTATAAATAAATAAGACAGTGTCCCTGAAGTACTTTGTTCCGATGATTTTATACTATCCACATAGCCTTAAACATAAATTCATGCATTAGACGAATAGTTTTTGGAGTAGCTATAGTTCAGTCGCCAATGAATTTGGAACTACGGGTTCCTTTTCCGAGTGGCTGCAAGTGAGGACATTGGTTCAGTTATATAGAATAAAAAGAAGTATTTCAGAAAGTGGAGTGCCATTGTTACTAAAATTAGGCAAGTGAGTCAACCTTGTATATACTTTTCTCCACTTACAAGTTTTTTATGAAGACTAGTTTCTGGGGACTTCTCCCCATATATAATGATATGGTCTACAAACCAGAGAAGTGAAGATCGAACAAATGGTAACAAGATGCCAGATGCAGACACCGGATGCATAATCAGTCAACCACAGAACTGACGATAGGGGAGAAGTCCCCAGAAACTAGTCTTCATAAAAAACTTGTAAGTGGAGAAAAGTATATACAAGGTTGACTCACTTTCCTAATTTTAGTAACATTGGTTCAGTTCTTCACAAAATCTGAACATGCTTATCTCTAGCTGTATCTCGTCGAAGTCTGGAGAAAATCTATTATGTATGTTATTATGGAATTATTTGACCTTCTTGTCAATATAGAACTGAATTATATTTTATATTAAAATAGGTATAGTTTCTTCTTATAAGCCCTTTATCTTCCGAGTTCTTATAATACTGGCTCTGTAGTTGTTCTAGCAGGCTTCAAGGAGTAAACAAATGGTAAACTTATCGGAACTACTGGGGGAAAATATCAAATATTCAATGTCACGACTCGGAGTGGAACTACGGATATTTTGCTCCCCGATAAAAGAACCAACAGGAGAGCCAATGATCCATGGTTCGAGTTCCGGCCAAGTCTTTCTTAATATTAAGCAAATGCTCCTCATACGGCACCGTCAACAGTAAACAGTGGTGATCTGAAATCAAATTATAATTAAAAAGAAAACATTTGAGAAGAAAACGTCCCAGGCATAAGTTTAAAGTACCTCGCTAGCATTTATCACTTGTGAGGCCTAACGGAAACGGACAATTTTGCTAGAGAAAACGGTTCTAAGGGATTTGAACCACATACCTTGTAACCAGGAGCCCATCAACCATGTCATCTATCCGCTTCGGCAATTGCGACTGTGACATTATTTTCGTGTCTTATTCAAATGTTAACCTGAATTAGAAAGTATATAATGAAGTCCAGAAAAAAAAATGGGTTCTATGGAATACACGTAGGAATTTGAAAAGTATGGAGGAAATTTTCACAGCTTACTATTTTCTATTGTATAATTATAAAGTGGACGTAATATATTTGTTCATTTGCGTTTAGAAAATTATATACGATTACTACGTACTACTTCATAGTTACGATGAAAAACTATTGAGGGGATTATAGGGAATAGAGAGGTAACAAATTATTGATCTCGGAAATAAAACATCCCAATCCTAGAAATGGATGTTCTAAGGCATACCTTCTGCAGTATTAATCTGTGCTGCAGAGTTTTACCATCAGTGTTTGCTGTTGTATGACAAATACAGCATGCAATTTGACAACATTGGTGAAGTACAAATTACAGGCTACAGCACAGTCTTCAAAATCACAGAACACCAAAATGTCGTTGACGTAAAAGGAATTGATGTTGACCTTCAAAACCGTTTTAGAATAAAAACAATTATGAAATAAGTAATGCGTAGTTAATTTAGTATACATGACAGGTATGTGAAAAGTTAGTGTTCCAGCAGATTCGAGTTTCACATGTTACAAGTTAAAAACATAACATATCTTTTGTTTATATGCAACGTCGAGATTTTGTGCAGAAGAAAAATAGTCTGGTGATAATGACGTCATTGGTTTATGTCAGAATATTTTGGCACTTATTAAACTCTTATCAAAGTTCGAAATAATTTTGCTAAAAGCATAAAACCGGAGAGTCAGTTTATATCAACGAAATTTTGCAGATGTACATCATAAATGCCAGTGAAAGCGTATTCAGAAGTTGATACAAATTGCATCAGAGTAAGAACAGGAAGAAAGACAAAGTTAAAAGATGAAGTCCTAAAATGTATTAGCCCAGAAATATTATTGCATTCATGACGTTTATTCTTCGGTCAGTTTTATAAGACTTGTATCTAGAAGGTGGTGTATGAATAGGTTGTGTGCAATTTGCTTGTTTTCCCACGTTCACTTCACGTATACTTTTAACCCTTGTTGTTGTACAGGTAAGGTAACTTTCGACAGTGGTGATAAAACGAAGACACAAACCTGTGTGCTATGCAGAATTATTTGTTTGCTTAAAGCATTTCACAGCTTAGGTTAAAAGTTAATTGTTGGTGATACAGATCAGCAATTTGTAACATTTATGTTCATAAAATGCACTTTTTAAAAGTGTAAGTACCTGAAACAATGCATGAAGCACTAATCGAAAAGAAGTAACCAGTGAACAGTCTTTGAAATTTTGGTTCACTTATTTTGATTTTGCTATTTACATGGATGGAAATCATTGTGTACTTTAGGGGTCCTATCACTGAACTACCATTTTCGGCCTTCTCTCCAAACACTTAGTTCCACTGCCAAAAGAGGTTGATCTGTGACCATCAGTGCCCTTAGCACCAATGTTTTTAATGAACGTTTCATTTATTTGTTTATAAGAGTGAGGCAAGGAAAATATATTGTGCATGTTATACCAAAAGGAGTACATGTTACTATGTGTATTTTAAAAAATGGGGGAAGTGACAGATAATTTGTGTGTGAAATGAAGATATTTCTATTAATTTATTTTAAAAGAACGATGGAAGGAAAGGATATTCTCTGTGAAGGGAAAATATTTTAATTGTAGAACAGGTCAAAGAAAGGTTAGTTTATATTTTAAAGTAGTACGCTTTTATTTATTTTAAAAGGATAGGGCAAGGAAAGAATAGAAAGGGCCGAAAAAAAGAACAATTTGTGTGTGAAAGGGGTTTGTTTTAATTAATTTAAAATTAAAGATTGAGATGCACTGGGAAATGATATATTGATTGCTTGAGGCAATTAATGTAGTCAGAAAATAGTGATGGTGAGCATTATGATTGGAAGTGAGACTGCAAATTAAGTTTATGTGGACAGGACCTGGAAAGTACACAAGTGCCAAATTACATCTATAGGTTGAATAGCAAATTCTTATATTTAATAACAATGAAGATCCAAAATTATCCAATTTGTGCTCATTGGAAAATTTGCCCACTTTTGTTTTGTATCAGCTGGTGTTATGCACTGTGGTGTAAGGTTAAGATGCTAGTTCCGGGTTATCAAGATCATGAGTTCAAACCCAGCAGAGTGCTTGGGACATAAAATTCCTTAGCGTGGCTTTCTTCGGAAGAGCTGGTGGTCCCATGTTATAGATTTATAGAATGTAAAAGAATCTCAAATCTGAACTAAAAGACATCTGAGCAAAATTAAGTGGTCTTTCACACCCAATGTAGAATGGAACGCTGAGAACGACAGATGTTAAAGAATATGCATAATTAAAAACTCAGTAAAGCCTGGCCCAAAAGTAACTATATCACATAAATGTTCATACCACTTACCTTTATGATACATTTTGAATAGTATTTCAGCACCTACCATAGTAACCACATTAGTTTTTAATGTGTATTTGTTTCATATTAAAATCAATGCAGAAAGCTAGGTTAAGTTGGGGTTGAACTGCAGAAAGAAGCAATATGGATGAAACATTGCCAATAGTGAAAGCATGCTTTCGCTGAAAATACCAACATTACATAAGCAAAGTAGTTATACTGTAATACATAAGGAAATTGGCAGTGTACTGCAAAATATAACTTGTTTGCCAGTTTGCAATCTGAAAGGTGTTTTTGACTAATTTCAGTGTGCTAAATTGAATTATGCTGTCCATTTTCTCTGTCTGGTATCTCCTGTTCATCTCTTTGATTTCTTGATGAAATCATTCACCTTGTTCATCTCTGGAGGTTCCAAAATGATAATAGTTTAGATGAGAGTACAAGAAGTGAAGATTTACTTGTATATCACCCTGAATTCCTTATACATTACAGTATTGCTAACTTATAACAAGAAAAAGAAATTTGTCGGCAACATTTCGCTGTGTTCGCGTAATTCAGAACTCTGCAGTTGGTGATAGCTTGTTTCCGTAACGTGGTTCAATACCAACCTAAGTCTATGCCAGCTTTCTGCAGTTTAATCAAGTTAGGTCTAGTTTTACACACACACACATATATATATATATATATATATATATATATATATATATATATATATATATATATAAACTTAATTTTTCTGTAGTTTAGTTTACATATATAATTAACCTTGTCATTCATTATCTCCCAATATAATGTTGCCCTATTTATTATGCTGTATCTGTGAAGTCCATAGACACTTCATATCTTTTGCTGTATAATTTTACCCTCTTCAAAGCTTCCAGATCATGCTATTACAGTAGCTACAAAATAAGAATGAACATGGGAACAGCCAATACAGTTAGTGTACTTTATTGGCATTGTCAGTTCCATAGCAAGCGGGTGACAGAGATGGAAGATATATTTGCCTGTCTCACCGAACCTGCATAGCAAGTGATCTGAGATCTACATACAGATGCTGACAGAGAAGTTTGCTTCATATTTCAGCATGTGTGTAAAAACATATAAGTAATCTGAACCTTAAAACTGAATGAAAGAAAAATCACTTGCCCAGTCATCGTTCATATGCATGCAAAAGAAAATGACACAAATTACAATGTGTTTGACGAAAGAATGGAATTTGCTACAGTGAAACAAAATAGTGACATTTAACGATTTGTGTATAGTCTCTAGTTTAATGATGATGTAATATTATACTGCCTGTAATGGACTTTACCAAATTTTGTTTCATTAAAGTACTTAATAAATGCGGAAGATACGAATGTACACATATGAAGCATTTTTACACCATGAATCAGCTATATTTCTAATGTTGTACATTGTGCGCAGAAATTTAAATCTTGCAGCAACAATATGCTTCTTTCAAGCTGAAATTTGCGACCATCATTGGTTCTATATTTGAACCCAGATACAGACCTGTATATTATATTTTCTCCTTCATTAAATTGGTCAGCCTTTTGGCAGTTGGATATTCACCCCTGTTATATAAATCATAAATTGTTCTATGTAAAACACACTTTTGAAAATCGTCTAATTTGGTAACATGTTTTTAGCTGCTCGATGTTTCCAAAGAGACCTAAATGTGTAAACTTCTAATTTTGTGAACTGTTTGCCTTCTTTAACAATGTTCGTCACAAAATGAGCACTCCATGACAAACTTGTGCAAATTTGTACTTTCGAAAATGTATTTAATTGACAAAAAAGGAATGCACCTGAAAAATATTTCTAGTCTGCTTATGTAAAATCTCGCAGTATTAGGCATACTAGTACTAGGCTTGCTAAGCGACATATGTACCAGCTTTGAAAAGCAAGTCTGCTCTCTTAAAAGATCACTACCATATGAATGCAAGGTAAAAAAGCAACCGCAGCATAGCACGTGTGTGTTTTTCTTCACTCAGTTAATGAATCTTTTCTTACTAGTCAGGCATCTTATCTTTCCATACCTCCAAAACCAGATGTCCTATAAACATGGGTTTGGACGGTCACTCTCAGAAAAAATAACTCTGCATCATGGGAAAACAAAATAATTCTGTAATTAGTATCTTTTGAGGGCGAATGGTCCGCATGTTAAACTATACAACGTTGCACACACATCATTGGCTAGTCAGCCTTATGCCAGCCATGCCTAACTCCACCTTGTGTTCATTCCTATTTTGCAGTTACCTTAGCATCATTTTTAAGGATGAAAAATTAGCACAGATACATATTGTGTGTAGGTATATACATAATTTGTAATGTTTTAAAAGTATTGTGACACACTAGTTTGTGTGACTGTACTGAGTGTTTTGCCTGGGAAACCCTTCCATTGTTTAATGACAGCTTTTTATAAAAGGAATTCACACTTTTAAAAGGTGTGTATTTAGGGTGTTTCTTTAGTCTTTCTTTGAATTTTCTGCATCATGTAGTGAGTTATAGTGCAGCCACAAAATGACAGTGTAAATATTTCACTGTAAGTGAAAAATTTCAAATTCTGCAGAATTATGATGAAAATTCAACTCTTAATCAAAGGGATTTTGCCAAATCCTTGTCTACAATAATAGTAAAAGAATGACGCTATTACCAATGCATGAGTTGTGTTTGTAAAGAAAGAAAGAAAGTAAGAAGTGTTAAATATGATGTTGGAGAACTTCTTATTGAATGGAGTGTTATGATGCTTAAATACCATTAAGATTCCAATTATGCAATTGAAAGCACAAAAAATTGCAGATGCACTGGACATAAACTTTTCTGCTTTCAGTGGTTGACTTAGTAGATTCAAGCAAAGACATGGCATAGTGTATCGCAAATCAGGGTGAATCAGAATGGGTGACAGTGATTAAATGAAAATGCAATTCATAGTGCAAGTACACAGCAATTGAATTTTTCCATAAGAAATGATCTCTTGTTGATTTTCAAGTGTACTGTATCCAAGAAGAAATAAAATTACTAATGCTGCATTTTGTATTTAATAGTGTTAGAATTGCTTTTTCATACCTATTACATCATATACCTACTGTGAATAACGCTATCCTGATTATTATGCATTTAGACTGTAGTGCCTCGAGGAGTGTAATAATGAAATTTCACTATATGTATAAAATCTTATATCATTATAGATGGAATGACAGTAAGTGCCATCTGCAATTGAGGCACTTAAGAGTAATAATGGCATATCCCAACCAAAATTCATTTTGAGATAAATGCAATTTTCTGTTATTTTTTCCAAAACATGGAAAGTAGTTAACATTACGATTTGATATTTTCTTTAAAGGATTACATTTTAATCCTTTTTTTATTTAAATTAAAGGATTTCAAGTCTATGTGCAAATTCTTGAACTGTTGTGATAAATAATTTTCCTGACTTTGTGTTGTTTATTAGAACAAAAAGTATACAAAATGGAAAAAATAGTGTAAATAGACTTTTCCTTCATTTAACATCTGGAAATACCTAATCCAACTCTATTTTCAAATCTTCAAATTTTTCATCACCAACACCATCTGACAAAGACTGTCATAAATATCATGATAGATTTTTTTTATAGATTTTTCAGTACTTTCATCAGGTTTTATTTAACTTTCATCTTCCTCTGTTCAATGTACTTCTGCTAAAACTTAAACTTTTTTTTTTTTTAAATTAACTTTATGATGCACTTCAGCGTTAGAATAACTTAAACTAAATTTAACAATCTCAGGATTATCATGATTCACAATGATGGATGTAATTTTACGTAAAACTAAAGGAGCACCATCTTTTTCTCTGATTGAAGTAATATCATTCTGAACAATTTACAATTATTTCTGTACATTCTTCTGTTGGTTACCCACTATCTTTTTTAAAATATTTTGGGCTAATTTCTGCAGACAGCACCATATTCACCAGTGTTCACTTCACACCATGGACATGTAGTGGTCATAAAGTAAAGCATTCATAGTTTGGATGTCATTTTTATACTGTGAATGTGTTTGTTTTCACTAAGGACAAATTTTAAAGGTGGAAAATGAGAGCTTTGGTGTATCCCAGTTCTTTTGATACTTTGTCACATGAAAGGCAGATGGCAGCTGTGCACGGTAATACTTCTATCTGAAAATTCGATGTCTGTTAGGATATGCCGTTATTATTCTGAGTGCCTCAATTATAAGGCTGTAATATTCCTGGGAGGTGGATATAAAATTTTTACTGAAAAGAAATATCTGTTGATTATTATTAAAGTACTTTAAAGCAAATGAAGAAACAAAAGGGGTGTAAAGTCCAAAATTATATAATGCAACAAAACTACATTAGAATATATTGTTTTTTATAATTAATGTCCTCTTGTTAGTCATTAGACGATGAATGAAATAAGACCAAGGTCCATTGAGCTTAGAGTTACCTAAGTCATTTTTCAGATTAAAGGAAAACTTCTTGTCCAGACCCTTACAGAGATTTGAATGTAGAACTTCTTGAATATGATCATACATATTACCCCCACACTACAGAGGTGGTCAAAGATTGTTGGAAAATATAGTGAAATCAGAGCTCTAAAGGCATTTAGAAACATAATTGGACAGCAATTAGATTAAATGTTTCTCAAAAATAATAAGATTGGTGTAGAACTGACTTTTTTTCCAGGCATTAAGAGTACATATACATATTTCAGTAAAAATGTTCTTGTCTTAAATCCGTCCAGTTTTCTATCATTGTAAGCCTTCTGTGTAATAGTATTTTTTATGTGAATGGGTTACCATCTCAGTAAAATGGATTCAAGCAGGCTACCAAAGAGGGTGCTAGAATAGAAACTTAAAGGAAGAAGATTGCTAGGAAGTCTTAATGTTAACATAGAAGTGACACCAGAACAAGCCAGTGACCTAATACATGAAAGAAAGAAGAAGATCATGTTCTTCCAGAAGATTACTATTTCAATTCCAAGATCTTGCAGTTTTAGGAACCAATATGTTCAACATGCTTAAGTTGAGATACAGTTACATTGCAGAGAAAGTATGAGAATCTAAAGTAAATGTCATTGACATTTTTTTTCCTGAACATTCCATACCATATTAGTATTTTTCAACACATATGAATAGAATCAGCTGAGTAACAAACAGAATGAATGTAGGTACTGCAAATTGGTTTAGAGTTGCAGGCTATAATCTATCTCAGGCTAGTTCAATCCTGCTAGAAACATCTGGGAGGGAAGAGAGACCGAGACAGAGATATTGGGACAGAAAATGGTTAAGCTATTGATTGGTTTAGCGAAGTTAATAGGCATTTTCTTTTGTTTGCATGCATATGATAAATCCCTCATTTAAGTACAGTATTGTAAGCAGGTTTCTGATCGCTGCTCTGTGCGAGCTAATTTCAGAGAGAGAAAAGATGCAATTGTTTTGATTCTTATAAACGTAATAGCAATAGCCCCCACATTATATCTTTCCGCTTCACATACCACATAGATGTACTCTGTATATTATATACAGATTAGACAGAGGACAGGTAAAATTATACAGACTATTAACTTATGTTAAATTAAGTTACATTTTATGTAACAATTACTAAAGGACACTGCTATTAATAAAATGTTTGCATTCCTATACCAGGCAGCTCCCTCGCATTGAAGTCTGTGTCGAGTTGAATGCTGATTAAGATGTTATTGTTTATACTGTGGAGTTGCTTCTGATATTTAATGCTGTATTTCCTGTACATCTCGTATACCTCACAAGCCCAAGAACTTTTATGTATATGCAATTTAAAATCAATAAGCTTTTCATCATGGAGCAAGCCAGTACTTCAGCTGAAATGAAACACAATCGAGGCAAAACTTTAAAAAGTGGCAAGAGGTGAATGATTGCACATTGTTTCGCAGTACTTAAAGAAAGAAACCTGGAATTGTCTATGAAAAACATTAAGAAAGAAACTGGTGATCTGTTTGGTGTTTCCGCAAGCAAATGTTAGAGTTGAACAGCAAGCATCCGAAAGTCTAAGAACACCGGGAAAATCGCATAAATGCAAACAGCTCATGGAGAAATATGACAATTTTATGAAAAGTGCTATATGCAGTAATTTTCTTGATTATTTCTTCAGAAATGAACCAACTCATAGATTTAATAAGCTAATGTGTAACCCAACTCTATTTATTTATTTATTTATTTATTGTCTAGAAGTTAATGTTGCTATATGTACTGCTAGTGTTGAAAAATCTATGTGCGTACATGAAGTGTCTAGCACGTGGCGAGTTGAGTCAGCTCTGCCTTGTTTACAGCAGGATTGAACTAGCCTGAGATAGAGTATAGGAGAATTCATTATTTAAAGCTTCAGCAATTATTTTTTTCTCAGTATTTATAGTAAGTGTCCTGCACTGTAGCTTAGTGGGCTAGAGTGTATGCTTTGCTTCCCTGCATCTGGAATGTGTCCGGGATCGATCCCACCGCTGAGGGGTGCAAATTTTAAATCCTGGGCATAGGACCAGTGCCCACTCAGCATTGTGAGGAAATTGAGTAGCTATGCTAGCTAGCAAACCCTGGTCTAGAAAGTCAACTTTCCAGCTGGGGATGCTAAGATGCTGACCACATCTCTTCCCGTATGGGTTGGATGATCGGCCATCCCTGCCTTGCATATGTGGGCATGAGGCTGACTGTCGGGTTGGCAGGTTCAGACCTGCTTTGGACTATTATGTCATGGCTTATGTTACATTACTTATATTAAGTATTGCATATCCCTAACAATTTGATACCAGGACTTTGCATTCCCCCAAAAATATGTTATTAGAATTTTGCCATTTGAACATCTAACTTGGCATTGGAAGTTCAGCTCCTTTCATGAATGCTGCTTGAAGATTTTCAAGAAAATGCTAATATCTCAAACTACCATTTGCATTGAAATTGTTATGATCAAAAGTTATTAAAAGAAGCTAATTTCACATTAAATTTATCTGATTTAAATTTTGGGGCCGTGATATTTTCTAAATTTCTCATTAATGTAGCTTGTTGGGTCTAAATAACACTCCTGATATATTGGTAAACACCATGTAAGTACCTATATGTGATCAAGTGTAAAATAATCTAATGTGTAATGGCTTCTGTATACACTCTTGTAGAAATTATTCTTACAAAAACTTGTTCTTCTATTTCTGTTTAGATAAACCTTCAACAAACATTTATGTAATTGTGATGTAAGTATAAGAAGGATCAATTCGATAAAGCAGTGTTCAGAGTTCTAAAAATCGGGTTGCTGTTGTTAGAAACTTCAAACCACTAACAAAAAACATTTTGGAAATGGTTAATGCATCAAACAATTTAAATTGGCATAAATTACATGCTTTAATCAGGCCTGCAGTTCTTGTGTACTAAATTTTGTCTCTTAAATTTTACTAAAACCATCAAATAGTTGAGCCATTGTTTGGCAAAGTTAAAAATAACTAAAACTGCAACATGTAAAAGGTATTAAGACTTAATGAGTCATATTTTACTAAAACTTAAAATGTCACTCATATCAACTACTAAAAACAGTAAGGTTTCTCAGACCCAGCCTCAGCTGATTGGCAACTGACCATTATCTTCACAGTCGGCTGTCATGTATCCATTGCAAAAAAGTTGAGATGTATGGCAAAAGCCAAGTGAAAGTTGATTTAAAAAAGTGTTTAATTTTGTCTCATATATAATTATCCTTGCCTTGTTTTTCATACTGCCTGTATATAACTTAACCCCCTGAATGCAAATCAGTCTAATCTCATTCCAGGAGTGAAAAGCAATTGCCAATTTTTCTATTTGTTTATATTTTATGTTCCTTTGTTGTTCTGTTAATCTAGTTTTTAAAATTCCTTTTTGTCAATGCAATATAGAATTTGTCATAATCCTCTCAGTGTATCCTATATGCACCTGAGTTTTGTCATCACACATTAGATTATTTACACTTGATCACATGTATTAATATGGTGTTTACCAAATATAAACATTGGATTATATCAGAAGTATTATTTAGACCCAACAAGCTACATTGATGAGAAATTTAGAAAATATCACTGTCTTGAAATTTAGATCAGATAAATTTCAGTAGAACAAAGAACTTCTTGCAATTTATCAGGAGGGCATATAGGTTCATTTAAAAACATGCTGTAATTTATATTGATGGATATCCAATTGATCTTAGAAGAGACTAGTATCCCTATATTCTGATTTCTCTAGCAAATATTTTAAATAGATGTACCACTCTAATGCTTTTTTCTTCACTTGTCTAGATTTTTAGGTGTGTGTTTTCGATTAGTATTTTTGGCAGCATATGTTTTAAAATAGGAATAAAGCATTTATTTTCCTGTTATGTATGGGTAAAAATGCAAACAAATTTTGGTATAATTTTATGTTTCAGATATAAATAGCAAATCCAGCAAAAATCTTAAGTTTCCGGTGTCTGCCATTAACTGTGTTTACACATTCATTTATTTACTTTAGGTGGGTACTGTTTCTGTCACTTTAATTTTAGAAATATTTTTTTCTTCATGAGTTATATATACTTACACAGTATACTCCTGATTATTATTTATTATCCATGCATCCCCCAAAAAGATATTGTGCAGTATTTTTCTCTACTAAATAGCAATAAACGATGTGCCATGTAACAAGAAGTGCATTTTCTATTTTTTAAATTTTCACAGCGTCATAACAGGTACTGTTAACCTATCAGTATCAGTTAACCTATTTCATGTAAATTGAAAAAGAAGTTAACTTTTTGAAGTTATTCAGTATATAAGGTCAAAGAAGCAAATTAAAAGACAGAGAAAAATGAAAGAAAAAATGTGTTGATATTAAAATAAACATAAAACAAACATTCAAATTAATTGAAAGACTTGAGAAGAGGAAAACTGTTGGAAAACTAAGTGTTGATCATGGAATTGGAATGCAGACTGTTTGAAGTGCTGTGTGAAAATATATCAGCCCCTCTGAGAAGCAGACCAACATCACAAATTTTTTAAGAAATAAACAGGCCTCTAGGTCCTTTTCACAAAAGATGAATAAACCTTTAATCAAAGAATAATAAAATAAACTTTTAAAATAATTTCCTATTTACATATATATTTTGTACCTTAAAAACATTAAATCACAGACTTCTTGACTATTGATGTATCTGCTACCCCATATTATCCCAGATAATCAAGAGTATACAGTGAGTGTGTATATTTGCATGCTCTGGCATAGGTATGTGCATGTCGTCTAATCCACTTAGATAAGAGTGGTTTTAGGTTTTGGTTTTAGTTTTGAAAAGATTTTGCACATCAGCCTAATATCTATTTTTGCATAAGTTAATTTCTAACATTGAAACTCCTCCTTTGTTCTTTTCATCGATCTTGATTTTAGGATCTGCTTTCTCCTTAGGGGAAAGAAACGCTTGTTCTTTTTGCTGATTATGGAATTAGAATGCAGACTGAAATGCTTTGCGAAAATATGTCAGCTCCTCTGAGAAGCAGACCAGCATCACAGACTCTTTTAAGAAATAAATAGGCCTCTAGGACCTTTTCACAAAAGTTGAATAAAGCTTTGAACAAAGAATAATTTTTGAAAATAAACTTTTAAGGAAGTGTGTTTAATTAAAAAGAACCATGTTCATAAGAAGAGGGCTCAAAGAACAATTTATTTGTGGTATAAAGAATTATATTTAGTAGATTCCAAGCAATACCAACATTCCAAAACAGGTATTCAAAACTCTATAACTGGTTTAGAAGTGTATAACAGTCACAGTTATGTAACAAGAAATAAGTGCTACAATATACCAAAAGAGATGTCAATCATTTTTCCGGGTTAGAACTGACAACCCTGTAACATTGTTTCTTTCTATATGCAGTACATGGTTCGTGCTTATTATTTTACTTTGTATAATTGTATGGTTCACTCAGTCTTAGAAGGAGTTTAACATCTATACCATATCAATGTGTTGCATCCCTGAGTGACAATATATTGTAGCAGCCCATTCACCATTGCCCGCCTTGATAGCGTGGTGGTAGCATGTCTGCCTCACATTCAAGAGGTCCCGAGTTTGAATCTTGGCCAGGGTGAGTTACCTGGATAAGGTTTTTCCGGGGTTTTCCCTGATCTTGAAAGACAAATGGGTAACTCTAAGCTCTATGAACCCTGGCTCATTTGAGCAGCATTTCATCCTTTCCATTCATCGTCCGATATGACTTAACGTTGGAGGACATAAATTAAAAAAAAAAAATAATCACATTCACCATTCATAGCAGACCTGTAGATTAGAAACCAGGTTAGTGCAGGTTTTTGCATGATGCACAGGGAACATGGGTTGCATTGGTGACTGCGGCATGAGTCAGTATTTTGAATCCAAATGGGAAAATAATTCACATACAAAATCCAGTTGTAGCATACTTCATAAGTTATCATAACATACAAACAAGACATGAGTTGAAACACTAGGCAGCATATGCCCATCTTAGTTTTAGAGGAAATTGCCAGTCCATGTTACTAATTGTTTTATATTTCTTCAGGTGAAAATAATCCAAGTAAATATTCTCATAACTGGTGTTTGGATAATATACAACATACAAATTAAGTA
This sequence comes from Mantis religiosa, assembly GCA_030765055.1. NCBI lineage: Eukaryota > Metazoa > Arthropoda > Insecta > Mantodea > Mantidae > Mantis > Mantis religiosa. Next base: position 79,479,124 of record CM060953.1, read on the forward strand.
ATAGATATTTTGTAGTCAGCTTTTATCACACCTTTAAAGCTAAAATCTAAGTGATGTGTAGAGCCTAGATTTAAGCGAAATGCTTATAAATGCTTTTTTGCTGAAATATAGGATTTGCTTACTTGTTTTATGAATTTTAATTAAAATAGCTTATTTTATCCAAATCATGTAAATTTAAAAGTAAATTTTCACTCCTACCCAACATTTTATCATTCAGGTAGTCCATACTGTAAAACTGGATTTAAAGTGCTTTATCCTAAATTAGTTCATCTGAGGTGTCTTTTTCACGGTTTACATCATCTTACTGAAACATGTGGATCTTCTTGACTCTAGCATAAAGAAAGTGTTTGTACAGTTGCTGATTGGAGCTAAAAAATTTCATGAAGTACTTTCGAAATTGTCTTTACCTCCTCAGCCATTTTTAACTCAATGTGGTTCTTGGTTAAAGGCTGTGTCATACTATGCAGAACATTTCAGTGAAGTAAAAACAGTGTTGTACTCCTTAGATGCAGAAGATGCAAGCAGCATTGCCACAGCACAGGAATATTTTGCTAATATTGGCATTCAAGATAAGGTAGAGTACATCCATAACGTTTCTCCAAAATACCTGCTATTATAACAGTTGGAAGCTCGAAATAATTGGAACATTCACTTTCTTTGATAGATGAAATTTCAGTAACTTTATCTTCAGAGACTCGCAGTATTGCTAAAATTGCCTTTGAGAAACTCAGTAAAGTATTAACGAAAAACCATGAGTACTAAACATTGTATAAATTCCTAGAAAGCTTGAATTCACTCAAGAAGGACTGTGGTGCTTTCCACATGTTGCATAACGTCATGCGACGTCAAGAGATCCTTCTCACTGTATAAGAAATTTTTCACTGACAAATGCATAAGTATCACACAAGAAAATCTCAAGATAACCTTCCTCGTATACTGTAACAAAATTCTATGAAACAATATATTCATGCTTAAACTTTAATTTTTTATTTGCTTATTTTGTGCTTATTTATTTCATTTTAGTGCTTATATGCTTGCTTATTTCACCATTTGATTATGCTTACAAATCTTGGCTCTAGTGATGTGTAGAAAAAAACACCTAAAATGTTTGATTAAATATTCATTTAGTTTTGATTCCAAAAAGCTATGAATTAACAGAGTAAAGTGTACATTTTCTATCTATATGTATCTGCTATAAGTTTGTATCAAAAGCACTGTTATTAATGTTGAATAATTATGCTTTTATAATAGTCAATCTGAAAAATTTCAATGCCATGGCCGGGATTTGAACCACAGATCTCCCTGTTTCTATCCAGTAGCTCTTAACCTTTGAGCTACCATACCCAACATACTGTCATGACATTAAATTCTCCAGTTGACTCGTATGTTTTCCCCGTAAACTGCTAGGGGTCCTCGTATTCCAGATATACACCGTTTGCGGCGACTTACTATTGTAAGTACTTTATTCCCAGCCTTCTCATTAAACCATTATTAATAAGTTAATTGATGGAAATTAATTGTTACTCCATACTAGCCCTGTATAGGCTAAGGTTTTGGATAGATAGAGTCATCCTGAAAAATTGAATGCCATGGCTGGAATTTAAACCACGGATCTCCCAGTTTCCATCTGGTTGCTCTTAAAGTTTGAGTTATCATGGCCACCATACCGTCATGACATCAATTTCTCCATTTGACTCGTATGTTTTTCCAGTAAACCGCTAGGGGTCCTTGTATTCGAGATACACACTATTTGTGGCGACTTACTATTATTGTAAGTACTTGATTCCCAGGCTTCATCATTAAACCATTATTATTAAGTTAATTGATGGAACTTAATCGTTCCTCCATACTAGCCTTATATAGGCTAAGGTTTTGGATAGATAGAGCCAACCTGAAAAATTCAATGTCATGACTGGGATTTGAACCACGGATCTCCCATTTTCGTCCGGTCGCTCTTAACCTTTGACCAACGTACTGTCATGACATTAAATTATCCATTTGACTCGTACGTTTTCCCAGTAAATCTCTAGGGGTCCTCGTATTCAAGATACATACCATTTGCACATCAGGTACATCAAGTACTTAATTCCCAGGCTTCAGCATTAAACCATTATTATTAAGTTAATTGATGGAAATTAATCGTTCCTCCATACTAGCCATGTAAAGCCTGAAATTTTGGATAGATAGTCAATGAACTTAATAATAATGCTGTTATAAACTTATTTTAATATCTTAATTTTCTAATTTTGTGGCTTTATGCATCCAATTTTTTATCACATTTTTTATCACATGATGTATGTTTACATATTCATTTGTTTTGAGTGTTTGTTTATTGTCATTTGAAAAAGTTAAAACATTTTCGAGTGTTCAGCAAATTTTTACTTAATTTGCAATAAATTTTGCTTGTGAAATGGATTGAAGTACAGCACTGTATTTGAAATGTATTGTGACTTTTGACAAGTCTACTATGAGTAACATGATTATAAGTAGTAGAAACATTCCAAAGAGGGTCATGAGGATGACCCTCACACATCAGTTAGTAACAACATTGTGGGAGAAGTAAAGGAAATGGTTCTGGAAAATTGCTGAATCACCATCAGAATGGTTTGATTAGAATTATGGCAACACCACTTGTGGAAATCGCATCATGTTAATGCTCCTGCTCATATCTCAATGCTTGTTCATTACTTTTTGTAAAAAAAAAAAAAAAAAAAAAAAACAAATGCTACGTAATCTCAGCGACCATATTCCCTGAGCATGGATCCTTGCAACTTCTATTCCTGAGACCAAGGAGAATCATGAAAGTATCATTGTGCTACCATTCACAAGATAAAACCAAATTGCTGAAAAAGCTAAACACCATAATGAAAAGTCAGGTCCAGAAGTGCTTCCAAGATTAGTAAAAGCACTGACACAAGAGCATATATCTGAGGGAATTACTTTGAATGGGACAGTGTTGATGTTGATGATTAAGTAAAGATTTTTTAAGAGAAAAGAAAATTTCTGTTAGTTTTTGATCACATTTTATATGTACATAAGTGTGTAAATAGTTGTGCTTCACAATTTGAAAATCACTAACCTAAGGATTAGGATGAGTTTAATAATTGCTATAGTATGAGCCAAATCATCAGGAAGTTGTAACAGTATGTCATTATTTTAATTGTTTTGCATAACTATATAAAGTAGTTACGTAGAAAATGAAGCTAGTTACAGTGAAGCAATAAATATTACACAAATCTAAATATTTGCCACTAAGGCTCCATTTATCTTAAGAAATTGGTGTTAATACTTCTTTCTAATGGAGATCAATTTCACAAACAAATCGCTTACATCCTCAGTCCAAAGAAAACAAACTCCATTGTCAAGGAAATCTTGGTTACCATGTTTTCCTTATGTTTTTTTAGTATTACCAACATTTGAAAAGAAACAAACCTAAAAACAGAATAAACTGCTGGATTTCAAAATTCATTACACGATGTTTATTTTTTTTAAAATAAATATCTTTTCCCAAACTATTAAATCTATCGGACCATTTAATTGTTTTAATAATTCAACTTCGGTATTTATTTCATAAATAAATAAATTTATAATTTATTTCATAAATTAATTTATAAATTTATGGCCGGCTGAGGATTGAGGCAAAGCCTCTGAAACATGTACTGGAAAAATTTAAAAAGTAAGTGTTGTTTAGTGTCATTAATTGACTCTCTTTAAAGTTAATTTATCATAACAACACTGTTTTCAACACTTCCAAGAAAGGAATTGCAATTTAAATCCTGTTCACTTTTTAAAATTCATCTTATTGCTAGTGATTAAACTGACATGACAAATTACTTTTTTGTACTTTCCCCATATGTAACTAATGTATAATAAGCTATAAGATTTGTATATTGAATCCTTCCCTTTACCTCATATAATGGTAATTTTGTACAGACATGTCTATTCCAAGAAATGGATGAAAAATCCCTTGATATGCAAAATGATCTGATACGTCAGTGGAACGTCTGATTTCTTTATCCTCCCCTAAGTCTTCTAAGTTCTGTAAATTTTGTATAGTCGATAATATATACATTTATTCCTTTGTACTAAGTAAAATACATGAGAAATGTTTGGGTTATATCCCTACATTTTCTCAAATTACAATCTTGTTTAAGATCTAATTATTCTTAACATATTGTAAAATATTAAAAGGAAAGAAATTGTAAAATCAGATCTCTGTCTGTAGATAATTTATTCAGTCTTCCATACATAAGCAAAACATTCCTTAAGCTTATTATGTCTCTAAGGACATACATAGTTACATAAATCAATTCAGAATCTAAACTTTTTATCCTCTTACTTTACATTTATCAGGAATCTGTTCCTTATTTTATACCATACTCTCTAAGGCTCTACTGAGTTCATGGGTGTTTTATCATTGACCTGGCAGAGGGCAATGGATTTTTCCAGGCATAAAAATTCTTAGCATAGCTTCCTTTGGAAAGGAATTAAAGTGGTCCCATGTGTTTTATTTAAAACATATAAAAGAATTTTAAGTCTGATTAAGATGCCTTTTTGGCAAGATTAAGTACTTTTTCATGCCAATATAGAATGGGATGCTGAGAAACACACCAGTTAAAGGAGCATCCATAAATAAAAACTCACTTTCAATTTTTTCACAAGACTTGATATATGTATAGTTGCAATTTCCTTATTTAAACTCAGCGATTTCCTGTTGTTGCCATTCAGTTGTGCCTGAGCATTCAAATAAAATATGTGCTGGATTTTCCAAATTTCAGCATTCCACTCTCAAATTTACTTCCAAAAGCCCTTAGATTCCAAATTCCTAATATAAAGCATGCCATTCCCTCCCTCTCCTGCTTCCTGCATTTACTGACATATGATTATCTTTTAGCATCTTTATCTGATAGAATGAAGGTGAACTCTTGTCTTATTAGAGAGAATAGTGCTTGTCTATCATTCTTCAAATCTAGCTTAGAGGTTCCTGCGAAAACCTCTCACTAATTCACTTCTTTGCCTACATCATCTGTTTCATTCCTTGTTAATTCATTTTAAGGTACATACAAAATAGTGAATAGCCCTTACAGATCTTAACTTAAAGTACTATATATTATTTTCTTAATACTGTTTATTCTTGCAAGTTTGCTAAAAATATCTGTGCTGTGTCTAAATAAGTTATAATGAAAACAGCAGTAGTAGATCAAAATGGCATAAAGCTTAAGGCATAATTGTGTGATAATTTAAAAAAAGTTATCACATACTGTTTTAAAGCAGATATGGTCTTTTTGTGTATGGATTCTATGGAGAATGTCATCTTCAATGTTCTTATATCTGTGAATCATAAATATATGCTATAGAATTGTTAACATGTAATTTACAGTATTGCAATAAGTATAACAGTATTTTATAGCATACTGTTCATAAAACCTTATTGCAATCCATTGAAGTTCATGAAATTAGGTTTAAAAATAACCATATTTTTATACCTTAAATGTACTTGGTAAAAATTATATTTTTAAGCCTGTTACAATAAAATTTTCTACAAATATTGTCTTACTGTGTGTTGTTACATTTAAGATTATAATATCTAATATAGTTTCATAAGAGTGTACATAATAATTTATTTTAAATTAATTAAGATTTTGGTAAATATAAAGTCAGACTTTTTGTATACACATGCATGGTAATGGTAAAATAAAGTTCCAACCATTGAAAGTATAAACTTGGAAGAAGCGTAGGAACAATGAAGCACAAATTAGTACAAAAGTGAATCGAGAAGATATTAACACATTGCTTCACTCACACTGTTTATTCACAGGACATGTTTCAAGAGCTCTTGCTCCTATCATCAGCTGATACTCGATTAGTGTAAGTTGTAGTGGTTTCCTCTTTCTCTGTATTGTCAATAGATGGCATGATGTACTTGTCAAAGATGTCCGGTGGTGAAGTTTCAAAATTCATGACTATGACGATTTTTGTTGATGAAGATTTTTTCCCATACGGAAAGGTCTATGTTAATCACCCCATAGACCTTTCCGTATGGGAAAAAATCTTCATCAACAAAAATCATCATAGAGTCATGAATTTTGAAACTCCACCACCGGACATCTTTGACAAGTACATTACGCCATCTATTGACAATACGGAGAAAGAGGAAACCACTACAACTTACACTAATCGAGTATCAGCTGATGATAGGAGCAAGAGCTCTTGAAACATGTCCTGTGAATAAACAGTGTGAGTGAAGCAATGTGTCAATATCTTCTCGATTCACTTTTGTTCCAACCATTGATTTGTTGGTAATCAATCAATGAGTGTCCCAGATGAGCACAAGGTTGCTGGACTAAATTGCACACTACAGATATACAGTGATATATAAGGTATTCCATAGTTCAGTTAAAACTGACAAAACTTATGTAAATTTGTAAATCAAAGTATTGAAAATGAAATTTTGCTTACAATACTGTGGAAAACATGGGTACCATGTGCCAGTCAAGTTCACAACTGACCACCAGTATGCTAGGCAAAGCAAAGCCTAAGATTGCTAGTGAAAATTTTTTTACATCCCATTCCAATATGTGCATTATTTATTTATGTTAAGCCATATCAGACGAATGAAAGGGGTGAAATGATGCTCAAATGAGTCCGTGGTCCATGGACCCTAGACTTACCTGACATACGTCTTTCAGGATAAGGAAAACCCCAGGAAAAACCTTATCCAGGTAACTCATCCTGCCTGAGATTCGAACTCATTCGGGACCTCTTGTACATGAGGCAGAGACGCTACCATCGACGCTACCACAGGCATTAGATGTACAGTTTCACATTCTGTTGTATAGTGAGATAGCATAGTATAATAAAATATCATGGAATTCAGTAATTTATTTACAATATTAATATAATAAAAATGTCCTATATGTATTTAGAATATGCAGTACTTTTATAGAATCTTCTGTCAGCACTAATAAATTTAAACATTTGTTATACAGCCCTGAACATCTCAAGATAATCAAACTGAATTACTACTGATGGGCAGTATGAGGTGTGCCTTCATTTCTGCAGGAAAGCTGGTCTTTGCTCGAAGTTGTATTCATAATGGTAAGTGTTGCACTTATGGGATTAGTTCAAATGTTGAGTACCATAACTGAGTTAAAGCATTTAAGCACCTGGAGCTATAGTTTTAAATGTTGGAGGACGTAAATTAGAAAAAAAAAAAAATCCTTAACTCTGTAAAGCACACTTGGCAAACACACTTTGTATTGGAGCGAATTATTCCATGTATGACCATGCAAAGTACTTGTTTCTAGCTATTCTATGAATCCATCATCATCATTACATAAAATGTAATGCTAAGCTAACATGAAAGTATGAAATAACCTTTTTTTTTTATTTTTTTTTTTTTTTTATTCCACCAATGTAAGTCATATCGGACGATAAATGAAATGGGTGAAATAATGTTCAAATGAACCCAGGATCCATAGAGAGTTACCCGACATTCATATTTCAGGATAAGGGAAAATCCCATTAAAAACCTTATCCAGATAACTCATGTTGACCAAGATTTGAATTTGGGGCCTCTTGAGTGTGAGGCAGGTACGCTTACCCCACACACCACACCACATAAATTAATTTTGGTTCCTTACTTAATACGTAACTAACACTACTAATATTATGCCTAATGGCCAACAAAAGTATAAATATTGCATGAATGGAAAATATGGATTGGAAATTAATGAGAAAATAGTACTAAATTAGATTGCATATAAAATCCATGAGTAATAGTGACTTTACTTATTCAAATGTTGACAGCTTCTGCTGTTGGTATGAAACTCCACATAAATTACTAGCTTTGTCACTATTGTGATATACAAGTACGCTTTGATGAAACTGAGGAAGGCTTTTCTTTGCTACCCTATCAGATTCTGAAGTATTTGGCATATACTAACATCTATTCTGTTGAACATTTGTGTTAATGTAAACATGGTTTTCCAAGTGAATATCATATGCACTTTTTTCCCTTTTTTCTTCTTGTCGGGAGGGAGGCCAAATACCATGGCTTCCATATTTCTCATAAAAGTAGGCTCATTCACATATGCTCATTAAATAATGTGATACAAAGTAAACTCATTTTTGATTTGTTTACATCTGTAACCACTTGCAGTTGTCTTGTTTTGAGATTGTGTTAAATGCTTTTGTTGCACATTTTCACTTACAGGATTATTTGGATATTTCTCTTGTATTTACAGGCATTCACTGCTATAAAATTCACACTGGCTCAGCTTCAGGGTTATTAAGACATGGCCTCAGATTATCAGCTGTTTCATTCAGAACTGTGACAGGATCTCCAGGTGGTGAAACAGGAGGTGGTACTAGTATTGATGGTGGAAGTGATGCCAAGAAAGGGCCAACCAGCAAAGGAACAGGCAAAGATGGTGGCACACATCTTACCTGCCCAAAGTGTGGTGATCCCTGCACACATGTTGAAACATTTGTTTGTAAGTACTAATATAATATTATGCATATGTAAAAATTTTAATTATGGCAGTTAAATAAATCATTTTTGCTACTTTCTAGAGAGGTTACTCATACTGCTCTTTCATTATACTGCTCTGAATGTAATTTCTCGGCTTACGTTGGAGGTTGCTCTTTATAAGTAGGACTGCAATCAGCATATTTGTTTTTGGTCATCATTGCAGCTTGTGTAAAGTATTGTGGTACTCCTTATGCACAGGAGAGGAGAAATGGTGAGAGTGGTGGGGGACAAGGGACTGGAAGTAGGTTAACAGAGCTCGGAGGCAATCACATATACGTTGCATCACACTTATTAATTCACAGCAAGAGAAAAGGGCATTTACAATGAAAACACAAACATTAATGGAAGGTTGCAAATGTATGTTGTAACCATAAATGTAGAAAAGCATTCATAATGGAAAAACCAAAACGTAATTATAGCCAGTCAGAAATTAGATGATTTATTAAAATGACTGCTAATTATGAAGTAACATTCATGCATGTTCAAAACAGTAGCCAATTTACTCATTGTACTATATTTAAAAAGAAAATGTCATCTCAGCATAGATGGTGGGTTCATTCTGTGAATCAAAGAATACTTTGTCTGGAAGTTTTTAATTATTTACTTCGTACTATACTTAAAAAGAAAACAGCTGTCTTGGTGTAGATAGTGGGTTCATCCCCTGGATCAAAGAGGAATTTATCAAGGAGACTTTATCATAATTTACTTTGTGAAATGAGGACTTGCTTGCCGGACGCGAGAGAGGTCGGATGTGTAAGTGCGCATGCTTGTAAATGAAGATGATAGATATACAAATGTACCGAGCGAGGATAGGTGCTTTTGATGCCAGCAAAATTAAATTTAAGAACAAGGCACAATGGGCATAAATTGGTGGTTTATCTTGGTTATATGCACTCTTTTGGCTATTGGAGGAGTAGAATTAAATCCGGGACTGACGATGGAACAGATAGGCAAAATACTGGAAAATATCACCAAGGAAATGAAAAGTATGGAAAGCAGACTAGGAGAAAGAATGGGAGAAAAGTTTGACAAGGTCAAATTAGCATTGGGAAAATTTGAGGACGAGATAAAGGATGTAATCAAAGAGTGTAAAGGTAGATTATTATGTTTAGAAAACTTGGAGGAAGGAAACAGGAAACTGAATTTGATTATCTTTGGTGTAGAAGAGAAAAGGGACATAAGAGCCTGGCAGAACGTAGAAGAGCTATTTCATGAGAAATTAAAGTTGAAACTGGTGGGATGGGAACTAGTGGACTGTTTCAGGATAGGACGAAAAGGACCAAGACCAAGACCCATAATAGTTAAAACTGCAACAATGAAATTCAAATGGGAAGTGCTGAGGAGGAGTAAACAGCTAAAAGGGACAAAAATATTCATTGAACAAGATCTGGGAAAGAAACAGAGGGAATTAAAATTGATAGCACTAATGGAAATGAAAAAAGCAAGAAAAGCCGGTAAAAAATCTGTTGTTAAAGGAATGGACTTCTGGATAGATGGTGTGAAACAGGAACTCAGTCAGCATTACATAGCATGGGAGGGGAACTACATTCCACGTATGGCGCATAGCAGAGATTGTATATCGTCAGCAGATGGTACAGGTCAAGAAAGGCGAATACATATGGAAGCAACGGCAGTAACCTCAGAACAACAGAGCAGGGTGAGGGGAGATACGTCACCAGTGGCATCAACGTCACAACAGCAAAGGAAGGGGAGTACAGTTTTGTCAGCAGTGACTTCACTGGATAGGCCGACAAAGCAGATGATGCCATATATGAGAGAAGATACATATGGCTCAAGAGATCAGCTGGTGGTAACTGCGGGAGGGGAGGCTAGTGGAACAACAGATAAAGGAGTGAGCTGGAATCAGAAAGATTTGAATGTAATTTCAATGCCTTTGGACAGTATTTTGGAGCTAAAAGAGCGGGTGTGGACTAGATGGCAAGTGAATTTAGAAAAATACACATTTGAAAGAAAGGGGTCAGTATAGGGATTCGAGTTTTCAGTTGTGGCTTGGAATGTGGAAGGTTTATATGAAAAAGTGTGCAGTGCTTCAGAAGTGGGGCACTGTCCCAATGTTTTAGTTAAGTTGTGCATTATGTTCTAAAATGGACATTTGCCATTGCATAATGAACAGTGTAAGTCATTAAAGTCCAAGATTCATAGGGCTTGCAGTGTTATGAAGTGTCATCCTATTGGTTTGGTTGGTTAGTCTGAGTCTATTAATTACTAGGTTGCAGATTCAAACTCATTCCAAGTCAGTGGTTTTTAAATATGTTTAAAAAGGACAGCCCCATGTTAGTAGATTCACTGGTATATAAAAGAACTCCTGTAGGATGAAATTCCACCATACCAACAGCACTGAGATGATCCTGATAATTGATATTGTCATTAAGAAAAAAAAAAAAATATTTCAATAAACTGTAATAGTAGCTACTGGCAAAATCACTTATCTTTGATATTGTATGAGGTGTGATAAAAAGTAATGGGAATTTTTAAATTTGACAGGCCTTTATGTATCCCACTTTTAAAACTTTTTTTTATCTTGTTGGTATAAATATTCCTGATGTATAGATAGTCAACATGAAAAATTCAATGCCATGGCTGGGATTTGAACCATGGATCTCCTGGTTTCCATCCAGTTGCTCTAACCCATTGAGCTACTATGGCCAATGTGCCGTCCTGACATTAAATTCTCCATTTGACTCGTATATTTTCCCGATAGACCACTAGGGGCTCTCACATTTGAGATACATTCAAGATATATACGGCTAGTGTTAGGAAATGATTAATTTCCATCAATTAACTAAAATTCCTGATGTATGTTTGCATTTTCAGCTGTTTTGAATATTTAGTTTATTGTTGACTGTCAAAAGGGTTATATGTGTTTGCTAGTGCTTGACAAATTTTGGTGTATTTTTGCTTTTGAAAAAGATGGTTCAAAGAATTTGCATTAAATTTTGCTTTAAAAATGGAATGAAGTGCATATTATGTTCGAAATGTTGACTGTGGCTTTTGAGGCTTGTACTATAAGTAAGACAAGAGTTTACGAATGGTATAGACGCTTCAAAGTTGGCCGAGAAGACGTTGAAGATGACTATCCTGGGTGCCCTAGCACGTCAATTACTGTTGAGGATATGGAAGACGTAAAGAAAATGGTTCTGGAAAATCGTGAAACACCATCATAGAGGTTGCTGATAGTGTTGACTTATCCTTTGGCTCATGCCAACAATTTTTTTGGATGTTTTGGGCAGCAAAGTTTAATCCAAAATTGTTGAATTTGAACCAGAATCAGTGTTGCAAGGTCACCGCAATGGTTTTTGAGACATGAGAGTAATTCCTAATTGTTAAGATGAAGAGGAATTTTCAAATCAGCAAAAGTCAACCGCATCTGCAGCCATACTGAGAAGGTAAAGAATTTTGGAAAATGTTCAAGGAGCTAGCAAAGGTGGGTAAGTTGTATCAGCAACACTTATTTGTGAGCACCAAACTCTCATATGTAGATTGGAATAAAGTGGATGCCTTAACCTATCATACAGCCTGCAACATCTGCAAATCTATTAGGAAGAGACACAAGAAGGTGTTTGAATGCTTCAAGCTAGAAGCACCTCTGGGGAAAAGTGGAAAATAGAATGTACATTGCTCAACCTCAGTGACAGATCCTTAACTGCTGCAGAAACATCACTTCTTGCCAAGGGAGTTAATTATGCAATTACACCTAGATCAGTACCAACAGAGAGGATAAATGCTAACTTAGAATCCACTATAGGGAATTTGCCGTCTAACCAAACAGAACTTATGAGGATGGAAGCTGCACATGTATTGCATTAGGCTAGACTGCACAGGCCAAATCTCATAAGGAATGAGCTCAGGCAATCAAAACTCTATAGAAATACATCCATAATCCACTTAATGCAGATAAAGGCAATGCCACAGTGTTTATTAATGCCACTGAGCACAATAAGAAAATAGGTGATCTACTGGTACCAAGTACTTACATAGTTTTGACAAGATCTACTGGTACGAAGTACATACATAGTTTTGACAAAAGACCCCACTCCATCTATACTGAGGTCTACTAATCAGTTAATCAAGATATCCTCATTATCGCAGGACATTATAAAAAATATCAATAGAACTGAGACAGTTCCTGCAAGATTGTATGGCGTACTGAAAATGTACGAGGAAGGTAACCCACTACAATCATTCGTGAGCATAATTGAAGCACTAACATACTATCTGGCTAAACACCTATTACAACCTCACATAGCCAGCATCGAAGTATATATAAAGGATTCAGACAGTTTGTGAACAAACTGAAAAAAGTGCTGTTGTCATCAGAAAACTGCTAGATAAGTTTTGACATGGCATCCTTATTTAACAAAGTCCCATTGAATTACACATTGTGATATATTGCAGATATCTTCCCTGCAGACTTATTTAGACTCTCTCACCACACGCTACTTCCAATGGAAGGATGCTATTACCAGCAAATAGATGGCTTGGCTATAGGAATTGCTCTCAGCCACATAATTGCCAAATTCTGTGTGAAGAATTTGAACACCTGGCTTTGAAATCAACTATCTACAAGCCAGAAGTGTGGTGGAGATATGTGGATGATTTACTTATCTGTCATTTGGACACATGAACAGGACAATTACAGGAGTTCCTGAAGTACCTGAACATGAAAGGAAAACATACATATGACTATAGAAATGGAGCAGGATGGAGGGATAACTTTCTTAGATGTGATGTTTTGTTAAGCTTAGAAACATCATTTACACTTTTTTGATGATTAAATTTTTAAATCTTTTTATATATAAAATCTTTATTAAAACCATTAATGCAGTGTTAATGTGTTTACAGTCTCTATTAAATTCCTCTTCATTTAGGGGTATATTTATTAGCCTGTATATTAAACTATTAAAAACAGCACATTTGTGTGAAAAAGGGTTACAACTTTTATGTTCTATGCAATTATTAGTATGAGTTGCTTTTCTATAAATGCAAAATTTAATTTATTGTTATTCTTTTATTATCTTTGGATTTAGGCAGTAATAAGGCAGCCATTATTTTCAATTTCTAACATAAACCTTATAGTTTTATGCATGATTGGAGGAATTTAGTAATAGTGATGTCAAATTAGGTAGAAAATGAAGCTAGCTACAGTGAAGCAATAAATATTACACAAATATAAATATTTGTTACTAAATCTCCACTTATCTTAAGAAGTTGATGTTAATATTTCTTTCTTCTCTCCAATGAAGATCAATTTCGAAGGCAAATCACATTCGTCCTCAGTTCAAAACAAACTCCTTTGCCAAGGAAATCTCGTTTACCATGTTTTTTCTTTTGTTATGTTATGTTTTCAGCATTACCAACATCTGAAGATGAAACAAACCTAAAAACAGAATCAACTTCTGGTATGTCAAAATTCATTATGCGATGTTTATTTTTTAAAATAAATATCTTTTCCCAAACTATTAAATCTATGGGACTATTTAATTGTTTTAATAATTTAACTGTGGGATTTATTTTATGATTAAATGACCAAAAATGATCTGTTACGGCCGATTTATCACTTTGTTTGTATTTAATGTTACAAAAATGTTCTTTCTTTCTGGTTTCCAAACTACATTTCGTCTTTCCAATATAAACCTGATCACAATGGAAACAATTAAATTGATAAATACCAGATTTTTTATTATTAAGAATTTTATCTTTTTTAGAAAATTGTAGTAAATGTTTAATACTATATTTATTTTGAGGAACTAAAGTTATACCAACTTCTTTAAAAAAAAATTGAAAATGTTTATTAACCCAAGGATGGTAAGTAATTTTTAAAATTATAATCGTCTTTTATTTTTTTAAGAGTAGAAATATCATTAACAGTTTTTTGATATTTAAATTTTTCAGTGTTCTTTTGTATAAAATCTTTATTAAAACCATTAATTAAAGCAGTATTAATAATATGTTTATATTCTTTGGAAATTAATTGTTCTTTCACACTAGCCGTGTGTAGGACCCTTTCATTTATATTCTTTATTAAATTCCTCTTTATTCAGGAGTATATATATTAATCTATAAATCAAACTATTAAAAACTGCAAATTTATGTGAAAAAGGGTTAAAACTTTTATTTTTTATGTAATTATCAATATGAGTAGATTCCCTATAAATACCAAAATCTAATTTATTATTTCTTATTATTTTCAAATCTAGAAAAGGAAGAAATCCATTAGTTTCAGTTTCTAATGTGAATTTTATAGCTTTATCTTGTAAATTTAGTAATTTTAAAGCATAGTTAATTTGTTTTTCAGGAACAATAGCAAAAATATCAACAACATATCTATACCATGTTTTAAAAATCAAAGGAAAAGCTTTAGTGACTTGAATGTTGAAAAAACTCATAAAAAGATCAGCAAGAAAAGGTGAAAGAGGATTGCCCATTGCTAAGCCAGAAGTTTGTTGAAAAAATTCACCATTAAAAGTGAAAAAATTTTGATCTAAACAAAAATCAGTAAGTTTAACAAAATCAGCTATTAAGTCCTCATGTAAATTTTTTGAATTCAACCACTTTTTTTTAAATAAATTAAAAGTTTTTCTCTAGGAATACTAGGAAACAAGGCAGTTACATCAAAAGAAATAAGTTTATCAGTTTTAGATAATACAACACTATCAATCTTTTTATTTTGCTAAATTGTAAGTTGGTGAGTTTATACAATTAACAATAGGTCTCATTTTATTTCCAGGCTTGAATTTTAGGAAGGGCATAAATTCTAGTAAAACAGGATTACTAACTTTTAGAAAATGTCCGATATAACTTTCACTTCATTAAGTACTTTATTAAAATTTGTAACACAAGATTTTAAAGGGTCTTTATTAATTTTTATAAAATCTTCACCTTGGAAAAAAAAAAAAAAAAAAAAAAAAAACCGAAAAAGAGTTTTTTTTTTTTTTTTTTTTTTTTTTTTTTTTTTTTTTAATTTTAAGAGTTAAATTTTTTAAATAAAAGTTTAAAAACGTGTGTAGATTTTTCAAACAATATAGATGATTATATTGCAGATATAGAATTTGCTAGTCAAGATTTAAGTGAAAATAACAAAAATCTTGTATTAAATTAAAATGTAGCAAAATATTACAAAATTTAGATAAATACCAACGTAAAAGAAATAATAATAATAATAATAATAATAATAATAATAATAATAATAATAATAATAATAATAATAATAATAATAATAATAATAATAATAATAATAATAATAATAATAATAATAATAATAATAATAATAATAATAATAATAATAATAATAATAATAATAATAATAATAATAATAATAATAATAATAATAATAATAATAATAATAATAATAATAATAATAATTAATAATAATAAACATATAATTAAATCAAAAAGATTTAGTTTTCACTAAAGCAGATAAAGGTAATAGAATTGTAATTTTAGATAAATTAGATTATATTAATAGAGTAAACCTTTTACTTTAAGGTGAAGATTTTATAAAAACTAATAAAGACCCTTTAAAATCTTGTATTACAAATTTTAATAAAATACTTAATGAAGTGAAAGTTATATCGGACAATGAAAAACATTTCTGTTTTACTAGAATTTATGCCCTTCCTAAAATTCAAGCCTGGAAATAAAATGAGACCTATTAATTGTATAAACTCACCAACTTACAATTTAGCAAAATGGTTACACAAAAAATTTAGTAATTTTGATAAATTTGAAAGTTTAAGAATTAAAATTTTGTTTGAACTAATACAAAGGATTGAGAGTGTTATTATCTAAAACTGATAAACTTATTTCTTTTGATGTAACTGCCTTGTTTCCTAGTATTCCTAGAGATAAACTTTTAATTTATTTTAAAAAAGTGGTTGAATTTAATAAATTTACATGAGGACTTAATAGCTAATTTTGTTAAACTTCTGATTTTTGTTTAGATCAAAATTTTTTCACTTTTAATGGTGAATTTTTTCAACAAACTTCTGGCTTAGCAATGGGTAATCCTCTTTCACCTTTTCTTGCTGATCTTTTTATGAGTTTTTTCAACATTCAAGTCACTAAAGCTTTTCCCTTGATTTTTAAAACATGGTATAGATATGTTGATGATATTTTTGCTATTGTTCCTCAAAAACAAATTAACTATGCTTAAAAATTACTAAATTTACAAGATAAAGCTATAAAATTTACATTAGAAATTGAAATTAATGGATTTCTTCCTTTTCTAGATTCGAAAATAATAAGAAATAATAACAAATTAGATTTTGGTATTTATAGGAAATCTACTCATATTGATAATTACATAAAAAAATAAAAGTCTAACCCTTTTTCACATAAATTTGCTGTTTTTAATAGTTTGATTTATAGATTAATAAATATACCCCTGAATAAAGAGAAATTTAACAAAGAATATAAACATATTATTAATAACTTTAGTTCCTCAAAATAAATATAGTATTAAAAATTTACTACAATTTTCTAAAAAAGATAAAATTCCTAATAAAAAAAATCTGGTATTTATCAATTTAATTGTTTCGATTGTGATCAGGTTTATATTGGAAAGACGAAGCGTAGTTTGGAAACCAGAAAGAAAGAACATTTTCGTAACATTAAATATAAGCAAACTGATAAATCAGCCATAGCAGATCATTTTTGGTCATTTTACCATGAAATAAATTCCGAAGTTAAATCATTAAAACATTTAAATGGTCCCATAGATTTAATAGTTTGGGAAAAGATATTTATTTTAAAAAATAAACATCGCGTAATGAATTTTGACATACCGGAGTTGATTCTGATTTTAGGTTTGTTTCATCTTCAGATGTTGGTAATGCAGAAAACATAACATACCTAAAGAAAAAACATGGTAACCGAGATTTCCTTGACAAAGGAGTTTGTTTCTGATGAACCAAGGACGAATGGGATTTGCCTTCGAAATCAATCTTCATTGGAGAGAAGAAAGGAGTATTAACATCAACTTCTTAAGATAAGTGGAGATTTAGTACCAAATATTTATATTTGTGTAATAGTGATGTCGAAATTAATTGAAAAAACTATTTATAGTCGTTTTTTGTATACTTCGTCACATACATTTTTATATTATTGAGGGACTAGTTTCGGAAGCCATTGCCTACATTTTCAACCTCTTTCCAACTAATATCTGTTGTCATAAAAATGTAAGTGAGGAAGTGTCAAAAAAACTGACTACTTTTAGCCTTATCTTGTAAATTTAGAAGTTTTAAAGCATTTATGTGTTTATCAGCAACAATGGCAAAAATGTTGTCTATGCATCTATACCACATTTTAAACAATAAAGAGAATGCTTTAGTGATTGCTTTGTACTTCAGAAAAGCTCATAAAAAACTATATTTTATTGTAATATTTTAATTGCTTCACTGTTATTAGCCTCAGTTTTTTATATATTTACTACTCTTGTGTTGCAGCATCTACAAGGTTTGTTAAGTGTGAGAAGTGCCACCATTTCTTTGTTGTTTTATCAGAAGTTGACACAAAAAAAAGTTTAAAGGAAAACAGAGAAGAGCAGAAAAATGGATTTTACAGGAAACCGCCTCCTCCACCAAAAAAGGTACATAAATCTAACTCATTTTATGTATAAAACCATAATTTCATGCAGGGACCATAATGTGTGTCTCAAAGTATTATCATTAAGGGACCTGCAAAGGTTAAGTTTGGGATAAAAGTGCTATTATTTTTACCCTAAAGTTTTATTATAACCAAATGCTGTATTTGGACATTCATTAGCATATGCAGCACATATTGGTGCACTAATACTTAGCTTTCAAATGCAAAAAGGTTATCAAAGGTTTTATTTTCATTTAGATATGCATATTTTTCAAAACACTTATAGCAGGAAAGAAAACACTCAAGTCAACATTAGCACAAGATAACCATAATTACACAGATTTCTCAATGTCTAATTTGGAAATACCCATACCATTCAGCACAGTCCTCAGGTCAACTTCCCAACTTGAGCCACATTTAACTACTGTCACCAGCACAAGAACGCAAGGTAGAGAAATGAGTACTGTAATCACTTGCTATCTGCACGGTGTTTATGCTCACCTTCCGAGTATGACAAGGATGCTAGACTCATTTAAAATACACAAGTGTTGTCATAACTCAGCCTACATAATACCTATTACTGGAGGCGAATGCCTTTGAAACTAGTCTCTCATTAATATAAACAAGTAAGTGACGAGTATTAATAAATCCAACTACAAATAGTTTCTGAGACCTATTACTGCATTTACTACAATAAGCATTAGATCTGGCAACATGTCAACATGTGCACTCTCACACTCTTATTTCCTAGTAAACAGATCCACTAACAGAGCAGATAAATAGATCAAACCCCTCTCCTCTTCATTCCTCACTTGCCTTCTTGTGGTGGGCAGAAAGTACATGGTCCTTCAATTCAATATAACTTAAAATTAACTTAACCTGACCCAGTTTCTTGAGAAAAGGAAGCTTGCTGAATTCTCTTAGGAGATACAGATTTATTTCTTTTAAGAAGATAGTCCCTGCTGGGTGTTGTGATGTCAGTGGAATGAGTTTTACTGATATTTTTTAAGCAGCCTGCCTTAAGGAGGCCTTAATAGCAGCTGCTGGAAAAAGATATAAGTGCACCTGAAAATAACACCCCTCTCTATTGAAGTTAATTGCTCTTCCACACTAGCCATTTATAGGATAAGGCTTTAAAAGGTAGAGGCAGATTGAAAAATTCAAAGGCATAGCAGGGATTTGAGCCATAGATCTCCTGGTGTCTATCTGGTTGCTCTTAACCATTGAGCTACCATGGCAGCATGCCAGCATGACATTAAACTCTCCAACTGACTTATTATGTGTTTCAAATGGGAAGGTGTTTGTCCTTGAGCACTACTAGATGAGCAACTAATTGGAGTCCTGTGGTGTTGTCATATTGCATTCCCGCTAAGTGGTGTGTGAGGAGTGCCAACCTAATCAATCTGTATGAAATACTATTCGCTCTAAGACAAAAACTCAGATTTTGCCCAAACTGATCCATGTGGAAGGTAGAGAGTAATGTATCTAACATAACCATGAAAACCCCATATTTTTAGCTCAAATAGCTTTCCTAATACAAATAAATAAAGTAGATACCTTTATATCATAACAATGCATTGCGATGTAATGAATGAATATCATTCATTATGAATATCATTATTGATTGGCATGTATGTGTGAACGTATATTTGAAATTACTCAGAACTGAAACAAACATTTGACATGATGTGGTGAAAGAAATGTGTACTTTAAATAAGCCAAGGTGTTTGTTCAATTCGATGAGAGGAAACAATACACTTCTTGCTAGTCTGGCAGAATGTGTCTGGTCACATTATATCTTGTTTATGAATGGTTCATAATCTCTATTTATTCTAGAGAGTTCAAAGCAGCATTATTCAGTTACTCTTCCATGAAAAAGTGTATCAGCTAGATCAATGAGATGCGATCTCCTCCCCCTACCCCCCTACTACTGCTAGAACAATCCAATTGAGTTAATGTGGGCTCAAATTATGTTGAAAACAGAAATAATATTTTTAAACTGACTGACATAGAACAATTTATTCACAAAGAAATTGACAAGGAACACAAGAAGACGACTTTTGGAAAGAAATAGCATATAACGAGATTAAATTTGCAGTACTCGGACGTTGAGACAATGACAATGACGAGTTATCTCCTAATGTAACATTCACAGCTATATGGATGCACCGCTGGTATTTTCGTTGGATTAGAAAAATAAGTAATTCATAACTATAATTTATGTATGTACTTAGGCTTTCACTGCTTCTGAGCTCATTGGCCGTGGTCTAACAGTGCGAATTTTGCCTGACGTTTTGCTCAAGACTGCGTTGAGCATTCTCAAAGGACTCGAAGAGTGACAAGGCAGTCAAGCTGCCTCCCTTATATACATCGTAGGCAACCGCCTCCTTGTCACTGATTCGCTGGAGGGTAGCTTATTGTCTAGCTACCTGCTGCAGTGCCCTTTCCTTCGTCTAGTTGTTGTGGTGTCTTAATTGTGCGTTCTAATAATGGTATCCATTCCTTGTGTAGTTTACTCATCTCTTCCTTGTGATTAAAGTTATTTTTATGCTTGTAGATTTCTATAGCTTCACGATAAAATCTCGCATAATATTTCTCTGAGGAACTGATGAGCTCTGTGTCTTTAAAACAAATGTCATGGCCCATTTGGAGTGCATGTTCTGACACTTCTGATTTGTCCTTGTGCCCTAACCTGCAATGTTTACGTTCTTTTAATCTCGTGTGAATGCTGTGTTTGGTAGTGCCTGTGTATACTTGACCACAAGTGCACGGTATCTTGTATATGTCTGTGGAATATAGAGTTGGCCTTTGTCCTTCACGGACCTTAAATAATCTTTTATTTTCTTTGTAGGTTTATAAACTGTCTTAACTTTGAATTTCTTCAGTAGCTTCCCTATGTGATCTGTGACTCTGTGAATGTAGGGCAGGAAGGCTTTGCTCCGTGGT
Source organism: Mantis religiosa (assembly GCA_030765055.1). Taxonomy (NCBI): domain Eukaryota; kingdom Metazoa; phylum Arthropoda; class Insecta; order Mantodea; family Mantidae; genus Mantis; species Mantis religiosa. The sequence goes on from CM060953.1 coordinate 79,500,206, forward strand.
GGAGTGTTGTCTTTTTCTTCTGTTTGTTCTTCTTCTGTTCTGTTTGCACTGTTAGACCACGGCCAATGAGCCCAGAAGAACATTTACTACAAACATAACTATAATTTATTTTAAACTAAATATTTAAAGCATTTGCGTAATATACTAATATCCATGTTGCGGTTATGATTTCAACAACTGCATTATTATAAAACTTTGGAAAATTCAGTTTGCAGTCCCTTAGGTCTGGCACTGTGAACACTCGCAAGTGTGCGAGAGAGAGGGAAATATAAAAAAAGTGTGGATAACGAGGTGGCAACGGTGAAGGCTTTAACGCATCTGATTCACTACAGGTGAGAACTCTTCCCGTTTGAAACACAATAATTATCCTGGTAAATTACTAGGAGGTTTCATATATGAGATACATACTTTTTGCAGTGACTTACTATGCTGTAAGTACTGAAGTCTCAGGCTTCATATTTTAGACTGCTATTAGGTCAATTGATGGAAATTAATTGTTCTTCCACATTAGCCTTGTGTAGGACAAAATTTCGAAAGTTAGAGTCAGACATTGAAAAATTCAATGCCATAGCTAGGATATGAACCACAGATCTCTCAGTCTTCTTCTGGTTGCTGTTCACCATTGAGCAACCACAGCAACATGGCAGGATGACTCTAAATTCTTCAACTGTCTTGTATTTTCCCAGTAAACCTCTAGGAGATCTCATAGAAATAGGTATCAAGGTAACTAGAAAACCTTGCTGACATCTCCATAGCAGAATGCTATACTACAATATACTCATAATTCAAATTAATTGACAATATCATTATTCTCATACAGCTTGAAAAAGAGTGTATACAATTTTTTAACAGATCCTATATTTTCATCCTGCTTTGTGTGCCATTTTACATTTTATGAAGCATGTGTCAAGAATTACTATATTAAAATGGCATACTTCCAAGTAGTCGAAATATCCATTCCTTCATAACATTTGAGAAATTGAGTATTTAGTTTATATACTTCTGAGACATTTTGTGTTGAAAATTTTCAGATCTATGAATACTTGAACAAACATGTTGTTGGCCAAGATTATGCGAAAAAAGTTTTATCAGTAGCAGTATACAATCATTACAAAAGAATTTACAACAACATACCACCACAATCGCAGACACCGAATCATAGGCAAGATATGGCTGTAATGGAACATGGTCCTCAGCAGTCTTTCACTCACAGAGGTAATGAGTCTTTTTACCTGCATGATGATATAAACTCTGAGATGCTAATAAAAGTATTGGTGTCCAATGCAATTTTTATTATCATTTTTTCACTCATTTATCTGCTTAAAATTACAGTGTAATTCATAGTAACGTCAAGATTTATATACAGAAGATACACAATAGCTTATTTAGATATGGAAAATATATACACTGAAATAATAGGTATACAATTCTTGGTTATTGTAGAAGTAACTTGCTTGGTTAACTACCTAAAATCATATATATGATTTTAAAAAATGTATTGTATAGGCCAAGTTGAATTCAAATAATATGTCTTAACATGGTATATAATTTATACTATTTGTATTATATATAATTTATAAGCCTGAGTGCTATATGTTTATAATTAATCTATTTTATTACTGTAAAATCAGGTTGTGAAAGACCAGTTTTCCAGCTGGGGAGGGTTTTGGTGTACTAACCACATCCCACTCTCTGCTACTGCTCCTTCACTCATGATTCTCATTGTGGGCCGAGTTAGGGTTGTGGTAGTCCTTGGCCATCCATGGGCTATTGTGCCACGTAGTTTAGTAATTAATATAAAAACTGCAAAATAATTGTTTGTGTCAATAAAATGAAGTTATGATTTTACTTACACCTATTTATAAATTTAATAGAATAAAAGCACTTTTAAATATAGTATTTTGTTTAGTTCATTTTTAAAAATCGTTTTATACTGTATACAGAGTATTTGTTATATAAGATACATGCAGTTACCAGCTGCATTGTTTTGCACAGTTATGCTCTATGAGAATTTTTATAAAAATTTCTGTTCCCTTGCAGTTATGGCATTATTTAGTTATTTGCTATTTTATGTAGTCTTGCATACATGATCACCTCAATTATATTAGTATAATACTAACATTTCAAATTGTTAAAATATTCTTTTCAGATTTCTGCCTGGTGGCTCTTCTTTGCAATATAAAAAATCTCTTGTACGTAATTGTGCTTTGCTCTCATAAGGTAATCCTACATCATAAATTGGGTACACAAGCGCATAATACATTTTCAGTAATACATTTAAGTGTACTAGTTTTGAGATTTGTTGTAATGTAAGCAAATTCAAAGAGTTATATAGAATAAAAAGAAGTATTTCAGAAAGTGGAGTGCCATTGATACTAAAATTAGGCAAATGACCTTGTATATACTTTTCTCCACTTAAAAGTTTTTTGATGAAGACTAGTTTCTGGGAACTTTTTCCCTATCGTCAGTTCTGATGCTTTGCTTAGGGCTAAAAATAACCAATCATTATACTTTCTTTTCTGCAATCTATTAGCTGTTGTATTATTTCTATTATTGCATCCCTTGTTGACTTTTTTTGAAACAGCATTGTAAACTAATTAAAATCATGCATTTTTCTAAAAAGGGTATAAATTAATTCTCAATTACTTTTCCATATCAAAAGAGTAGTTCTCCAATCATCTTTCTTTTATAAAGGTATTACAATGGCATTTTTGACAATGTAGGTAAATTCCGAAACTTACGATCAGTTCTTCTAATATCTCAACCATGTAGTGTTCGTTTATTTTACTATACATCACTTAATTTTTTTAGACATATGTTAGAAATCCACTGTCATTGTACTTTGTTTATACATTCACAAGTTTCAAAAGGTTTTCAGGTTAACCCATTGGAATATAAAATTGGAATTATTGGAATATAGAATTGGAATATAAATGTTTGCTTTCTCTATTGCTTATCTAAAATATTGGAAATATTGCAGAGAAAAATATCAGCTTTTACTACAATTCAGAAAAAGAAAGTTAAGAAAAATGTGTTGCATTCATACCTTCTTTACTCAATCTTCTACAAACTATTCTTGCAAAAGCTTGTTCTTCTATTTACTTCTTTTAGTCGAGATACTTGTATTACACATTTACAGGTTTCATTGTAGGTGTAAGAAGCATACAATAGATGAAAGCAACAGTCAGATTTTTAGAAAGCAGATCACTATGTGATGGCTCTGAAAGTCTATGCTCTTTTCATGACCACAAGTAAAAAAAACAAGTAGTGACTTACCACTTGAAAAAACTAAGTAATTGAAAAAACTAATTACAAGGAATATCTCAAGTTAACACTGCAATAATTTTTATTTCATATGAGTAAAAAGCAAATTCTACATTTTTTGTTAAGATTTTCTTATTCTTTGTGCTTTACAAATTATACCAAAATCAGTTGAAAAAACTATTTGTAGGGTTTTTAACACTTTGTCACTTACATTTTTATGTTATTCAGGGACTAGTTTCGGAAGCCGTTGTGTCCATTATGAACCTTGAAGTTCCAACTGTCGCCTGTTGTCTGCTTTCTTCTCTCCGGTGGTGGAACTAAGAACTTCTTTGTCAAATTATCTACTGGTAGGATTTCAAAGTTCATTATTCAGTTCTTATTTTTCCATATGAATATGTTCTCTCACGTCAATTTGTTTTACTTCATCTTCCCTTTTAGTAATTTTGGATTTGGATCAATGTCATGGTTTTTGTTCCAAAAATGAAATTTTACTGCTGACTTATCTTCTTGTTTCAATTTGATATTTCTAAAGTGCTCTTTGACTCTGCTTTCTTTTATTTTGACCCATATAGCATTTTTCACAATCCTTACAACTTACTTGTATATTCCAGATCTGTTGATTAGTGGGATTTCATCTTTTGTTTTTGAATTTAAAAATTTTAATACTGAATATCTATTTGTAGGTGCCAAGAAGATTTTTTGTTCCTTAAAGCTCTTTTTGAATTTATTAAATGTTTTTGGGTGGTATGTGAATCCACTGCATATGCATTACTTTATTTACTTTAGTGAATGTGATTGCTTCCTTAATGGTTTCCTTTACTTTAGCCCTTTTAACTTTCTTAAACACCAGACTTTTGCTGTATCCATTTTCTTCTGCTATCTGGAGTATGGGTTTTTGTTCCTTGTAGTATTCTACTTTATCCATGGGTATGATGATTAGTCTGTTTGTAAGACTGTTTATTATTGCATTATTATGTGTAATTGGGTTAAAGCTATGATTTTTTATGTAATTTTCTGACAGTTGGCTTCCTGTAAATTCTAAATTTTATTTTTGTGTGTCCAAGAAAGAGAGTTATCCATTGTCTTCCTTTCCTATTTGAATTTGATAGTTTTGTCCTTGCAGATTGAGTAGTTGTAATGTATCATCTAAATGTTCATTTGGAACTATTGCAAATATGTCGTCAACATATCTATACCAAACCTTGAAGATCCATGGAAAGGCCATTTTATTTTGTTTCAAATGCACTCATAAATAATAAAAATAACTAAACACTATAGCAACACAACTTCAATATTAGCTATCTGAATTTACAATCCTTTGGGACCAGTTTCTAAACAACTCTGTTTCATTTTCAACATTGACATTGACACCGACCGACCGACCGGACCGACCGACCGACCGACCGACCGACCGACCGACCGACCGACCGACCGACCGACCGACCGACCGACCGACCGACCGACCGACCGACCGACCGACCGACCGACCGACCGACCGACCGACCGACCGACCGACCGACCGACCGACCGACCGACCGACCGACCGACCGACCGACCGACCGACCGACCGACCGACCGACCGGACCGACCGACCGGACCGGACCGGACCGGACCGGACCGGACGTTGGGCACTTCCGGAAGCTGAAGAATAGCTCACTATCTTACTGCTATCTACTGAGGACAGTGCAAACTTATTAATGACATCAACTGGTGGGATATCAAAATTCATCATGTGATCTTTATTTTTCAAAATCAATTTTTTCTCCCAAACCATGAAATCTATGGGTTCGTTCAATTGTTCAATTCAGTGTGTAGTTTGTGTTAAGTTATTCTTAATACTTAGTTTACTTCACTGTCAGCAGCTTCATTTTTTACATAACTCATAAATAAATTTGCCAAAAAAGGGTGAAAGTGGGTTGTCCATGGATAACCCTGATTTCTGCCTGTAATATTTCCCATTTAAACTTTTCATCATATGGACGTCATATTACACCCGAGTTAAAATTCCCCAAACTGACATGGACGTGTATAGACATCCTGTGCATACATTTAATTCTGGTTGTTTTAATCTTTCTATTTTACAATAAATTTAAATTAGTTCTATAAGAGATGAAAATTTATCTTTAAAAGTTTCTTTTTGAATGGTACATCTCAAAACCTGGATAAATATACAAGGGCACATCTTCAGATTCATGGCAAATAATACTGATTTCATTGTGAATTTCTGTTTTCTGACACACTAGACATTTTTGAAATGGTCGCAACTTTTTTTGTTGTTGGTGGTATCCTTTTAGGAAAGTGTTTTCTGTGTATGAGGGGTGCTGTAGTGGTGAATTTCTTAAACCTGGTATGAACAGCCTTTGAATGTTATAGTACTTATTTAGGTTACGAGCTATTGATATGCATAAGTCCAAGTAGGTCATTGTCTTGAATGAATTTAGAGCTCTGTAAATTACTAAACAATTGTGTATGGTAACATCCAGTGGTATAAAAATATATATATATTTTTTTACCATTTAACTGTTTTTCATAAAGAGGTTTATCTTGTAATAACTGATCCACCCCACCCATATTTGATCTGTTATTTCCCCTAAAAATGGAACAGCTAACATGCCATCTGTAGACCATTACATGTCTAACGTAGGTTTACAAATAACATGCACACTGTCCATTTCTGAATTCTCCTCATAGTCCTTAAATTGCCATTTGAGGTCAGGGCTTCCTTCATCCTACTCACATGTATGTTAGTTTCTGTAACAATGAGAGACACTAAGTCAACAGAAAAAAAAATTGTGAAAATGTCAGTTGGTGTACTGTCAGAAGTTAGGTGTACACCAGAAACTAAGTCTATTTGTATATATGTGTTCGAGTTATTTTGACCACTCCACAATATTAATTCCTCACGAACGCCTAAAAGAAGGGGGTCATTTTCTTCCTCACTGCTACCTATATCAACACTTCCCTCATAATTGCCATCAATATCCAAATCATATCAAAGAGCAAAAGGTCCACATTTTCTAAAGCCATGGTTAATACTGAAATTTAACAATTTCAGGTTTGCTATTCATTTAATTCTCATTAGCTATAAGAAGTCACCCTGAACACCAAATGAGTATAAATAACAAATACTGAGCAAAAACAGCTGCATAAAGCTTCCATAAACTTCAGTTGTGAAGTACTGTAATAAGAGGTATAGTCCCGCTGCTCAAACGGTTACCATGGATTCATCTTCGTTGGTTGAAACCTCTCAGATAGCGCGCTGATTATTGTAAGAGTGAAAGGTAATCTACCGCGCTTCCCGGCCATGTGCTAAGCACCAGTGAACGCTTCATTTCAGCCAATGGAATTTGCAGGAATCACAAATGACAGATCTGTGTTCACTCCACGTGGATTAATCAGTGCTTTATCTAAGAGGTATCTATTATCAAAGATAAATCCATGGTAACTGTTCAAACAGCGCGACTATACATACAGATGCTGACAGAGAGGTTTGTTTCTTTCCAGCGTGTGTTTCACACAACATATAAGTAAGTTTTATTCACCATAGGAATATACAATATTCATGGCTTTGTCAAATTTATACCCATAAGAATAATACAATAGTGATTAAAGTAATGTAGTAGTAATTAATAGAAGAATAATACAAATAATAATTAAGAATAATGCATGTAAGGAAAAAACTCAGGTCACATAATTTTTAATGTATTACATTTTTTAAGAACTAGACTGTAAGAGACATAACTTTCATTAAAAAAATCAATATTTACTTTATTAATTAATTCTACTTCTTAGAAACTCACCTGTTGTCTGTGGCACATACAATCATATACAATGATTATCGCCTGGTGGCATAAACTAAACTCTAAACCCTTGAACTGGGGAAGTTGCTTATGCAGCTATACATACAGAGTGTCCCAAATTGATGTATATACTCTGTGAAGTGTTATTTCTCCGCATCAATCTATGAAATAAGACAAACAAACCTTATGAACATGTTGCCATGCTTTTCCAGTGTCTTGTGGATCATACATAACAAATCTGCATCTCTGGCTCATTTTGTTGCAGAGAAATAACAGTTCCACTAGTGTATATGTCAATTTGGGACACTCTGTATATACTATCATTCGCATGCACACCAAACAAAATGACTCAAATATTAGATGCATTAGATGCAAAGAATGGCTTTTCCTATGTGAAACAAAGTAGTGAAATTTCAACGTTTTATTAATATACTCTTTAAAGAGTAGTTTGTGGTACCATGCATGCATTGAGGATTTCTAAATGCAAAAGAAAACCATTGGCTTTGCAACATATAATCCTTTTCTGTTCAGGGTCTTTGCAGATGAGGTTGGAAAGATTTCTCAAAGCCAATCCAGATGTCGCATAGAACATTAAAAAAAGTCAGACTGGCCAACATGAGTCAGGAATTTTCTTCATGTTTAAGGAAGAAGGTGCACACTCTTGGAGGATTTCCATTTCTTGGTTGTTGCTGCAAAAAATGTATAGGTACAACCCTTTCATGGGGCAAGCTCCATTGCTTCATTGCCATTTGAAATAGTTTTAACTGCCTTGTTCTACACATCAGATATTCCTCAAATGCAAGACATAATTTTACAGCTGCTTTCCTTAATGTAACATTTGGAAACAATTTTTTGCATGCAAAGTTGTTACATTTAACTTTATGCTAGATAAAAAATGAAAAGAGCCAAAACGTAACATTATAGCCATCTACGTGTCCCCAAAGAGCTATTGATCTATCATGGTATGCCTTGACTCCATCTGCTGTAAGTGAATGAATGTAGCACTTCATAGACTCTTGAATCCAAATAAAAGTATGTAAAATAATGGAGGAAGGAGTAGAACTACTCATAGAAAGTGCAACATTAACTGAGTTGTGGAACCTGATTTAACTGACTTACTAAATCACATTTCTGCAATACTTCGTTTTGGCGATTTTTTCTCGTTACATTTACTTACTCCAGTGACTAAAACCTGTGAATCCAGCAGAGACATGTCAGAATTTAAAATGTGAGATAAAAGAGCACATGGAAATACTTGTTCTCTTCCCTTTGTTAGTTTGTGTTTTAGAAGTCAAACTTGGGTCATGACCATTGTGCTGTATAACTAAGTTCCATAAATATGAAGTAGCAGTACTAATGATAGAGCAATGTGTAAATGTACGAAAAACATTTTCACATTTGGTAAGTCAGATAATACAACAAACTTAAAGTACTATGTTACTTTACATGTTCAGAGCCTCTATTGAAAAAGCAATGTGTAAATGTATTACTGTCAAAACATAATGCCTTGACATTGGAAAGTAATGATAAAAACCAAAATTGGTTACATGTTACATGCATTTTTTAGGAATTTAATAACAGTGACATCTAATTTATTTGATAAAACTATTTGTAATTGGTTTTTCACATACAAATCATAGCCGTAATCCAAGTACACATTAACATGCAGTAATAATCTTTCACACAGACTAGTCAACATATCCATGGATAAAGCAGAGTAACAAGGAACAAATGGCCATACTTCATGTAGCAGAAGAAAATGGATATACCAAAAGTCTGGTATCTAAGAAAATTAAAGAAGCTAAGCTAAAAACCATTAAGGAAGCAACCACATTCACTAAAGAAAAAGAAAGCAACAACATATTCATTGTACTCATGTATCACCCAAAAACATTGAATAAATTCAAAAAGATCTTTAAAGATTAAAATATCAGCTTGAACCTACGAATAGATACTCAGTATTAAAATTATTAAAATCAGAAACAAAAGGTGAAATCCCACCAATCAATAGATCCAGAGTATACCAAATAAGTTGTAAGGATTGTGAAAAATTGTACATGAGGTAACCAAAAGAGCCAAGAATGTTTTAGAAACATCAAATTGAAACAGGAAGATAAGTCAGCAGTAGCATTTCACTTTTGGAATGATAACCTCGAACCTAATTCAGAATTATTAAAAGTGTTAATAAACCATAACAAACTGACAATGTGGGAAAACATTTTAATATGGAAATATAAAGATTGACTAATAAACTTTGAAAGACCACCAGTTGATAATTTAATAAAGAAATTCATAGAGAGAAGATTGCAGGCAACAATAGCAGATGACAGTTGGGCCTTCAAGGTAAAAAATGGTACCAACAGCACCCGTAACTAGTCCCTAAAAAATTAAAAATGTAAGTGATATGGTGTAAAAAACTGACTACAAACATGTATGTGTTTGGAGGAATTTAGTAACAGTGACGTCAAAACCAACTACAAATAGTTTCTGAGATTGACTACAAACAGTTTTATCTACTGGTTACATGTGTTTATACACAGAAATCTACTAAGAACATAATTCAGTGGAAAAACCTATCATCTATAAAATGTGTATTGAGTATCAGAGCTTAAAAATCAGTGTCAAGAAATTGTTATTGTTCCATCACTACTAACAGAAAAAGCAGCTATCAACTATGATAGTGACTGCAAAACATTAATCTCAAAGCTGTGGAATTGAAACAAAGGTTCAGAACTGCACTAAAAGCATGAAAGCGGTGCAAATGCATTCATAGACAGGGTATTGCTCATCTAATAGGTTTAAAATACATTTTATAGCTACCAAGTCACTCTCCAAAATAATAGACAATGCAACACTGAAGTAAAGTCTCACAATGGATGCTTCTTTCAAACATACCTCACATACCTTAATGATGACAAATTGGTGTTGCAAGTGATGATAGTTAAAAAGACTGTGGCCGATGAAATAACATGCTCCTCTTGGGATGGTTGGGAAGATGTTATGCAGATAGAGGAAATAGGTTTAATCTCTCCCAATTGAATCCCATCAAAAGACAACCAGGTGGCTGGAATTTGGTTCAGACTGGCACCAAAATATCTTGCAGAAACATATCTCTGGGGGAAGCAAAGCAAGAGAGGAAAATAATTCAGTCATTCACAAATCAAAGAACGATAAAAACTTGGGTTTTGCAGCATATTAGCTAAACATTAAGCATAGCTACAAAGAAGGACAGTGAATTGTTTAAACTGGAATATAGCATTCCCAGGATGTTCACTTACTGCCGCAAATTACTCTATAAGCTTTTATGTTTAGTTATTTATAATTTTCCTGGTTTTTAAGTGTAGGTTGATGCATAGGTATCCTAAGAACACCCTTACACTACAAGAATAATGTCTTACAAAGGGATATTAATAAACTCTGGAATGGGGAGAAACACTTAGAATGAAATCTTTGGCAGCAATTAGAATTGCTGGAATAAGGTTCTCCATGAGTTCTATGTTAGAAAGCTAGCAGTCAGAAAATAGGACCAGCCAGGAAAAGAGCAACTGTTCAGCTGAACTGCGATTTGGAAGTACAATAGAACATACAATGCTAGAGATGAACCTAATTCAGCACAGAAAATGATCATTAAAGTGTGTATCAATAGTGATGTGCCACTCTATACAATAAGCAAAGTATGCAGGGTAGAAACTAAAATTCATAAGGATAAATTGTTGGTTGAATCTGAAAGAAAAGTGGGTTTGAAACTCTGTTATTAAAAAATCATTAGTAGAAGTTCTTTGAATTACAATAGATTTAAATCTGTGATTTTCAATACAGATTTCAGAACATTGCCCATTCTCCAGTATGATTGAATCAGAAAGTTGCTTAGTTAAAAAGTATTGAATTATCAATCTTCCATACATAAGCAAAAAGCAAATAAATGGTAATCAGTTTCGACTTCTGTATTCAAAGTAAAGGTTGATTGGATCCAGGTCAGCCAACAGATCTCCTCTCACAGAGTTTCTTGGAGAACACCAAATATTAAAATTTCCATCAGTAAATAAAGGCTAGGAAGTTGGGAAACAAGGCAGAGTCCATCTGCTGTATAGGAAGAAGTATCTAACACATACGTTGTAGAGAGAAAAGTGAAACTCAGAAAGGGAAAGGCATAGGGGAGCAGTGTGAAGGGAGTGGTGAACAGAACAAGATCATAGCATTCCAAGCTATAGTCACAACACAGTCATGCTCTCAGTGTAAGATCAAGCTCATTGTGGAGGACCTTCAAGAAGGAAAGATATTCTGAGGATCAAAGCTTCGTCTGCAATCAAATGCTGACTAGTGTGTGAGAACAGAAAATTTAGTTATGTTCATTGTGTGTATAGATCACATACATTTCACGAAGGAGTGTATTAGAAAGAAGGTAAAACTAGTGGGTTTTAGAATATGTGTGTGCGTTAGTAAGAAAAGTAATTAAACTGAATCAAACCAGTGTGGTTTGGTTTGGCTTAAAATTCTTTCTTTCACACAGTCCCACTTTGGTGTGATTTACAGCCTCAAATGCATCTACGCCTGCTACCTATATCAGAACAGGCTGTTCCAGTACAAGAACAATTTTAAGAGCAACTTATATGATGAATCGGTGATTTTATGGTTCATGCAATCAGTACCAGGGACAAGTGTTGAAGCTGAATCTGTTGAATGCATTTGGAAGATTTAGGTGGTGATCTAAAACCAGTGGGAGAGAAACACCTAATAGAAAGGAGGTGCTTGTATGAAGATCCAGATAACATTTCCTGGCCTTGGAAAAAGTTAAGCATTCATTATATCCTGAATTGCTTTCTGCTCAAAACGTGGACACTGTTGAAAGTTAGATGGATGCTCATTCTCAATTTGATGCTGGTGGGGTGTTGTGTGCACACGAATCCATCATGCTCTGTGTATCACAAGGAGGATAACAGGGCGAGTCAGAACTTTGTTGCTGCATATGTAGCAGTTCTTTGGGTTAGGGACAAATAGTTGCTCTCTCATAACTGCACAAGATTAATGTCAAGCTCCATCTATTCAAAGGTCATAAAAACGATATGGATTAGAAATGGCTTTTTCTTCTCCCAATTCATCAATAAGCACTGATAACACCTTTGTCTGACAAATAATTTGTAATTTCCTCATTAGAGAAATTGTTTAAACTATGGATAATCACATAGCTGTTCCAAGTCCTTTATAGAATAAGAACCCAAAAGACTTGCCTTTAACAATTTGGTCAGTTATTCCTCATTAGCTACTTCAATAGTGCACCATCTCTGTAGTTCATTGCATTTCCTACTTCTACTTCAATCATTAGTGTGCCATCTCTATAGCGGATTGCATTTCATACTTGGGCACACAGCTCTGTTGAGTTTCTTAGGAATAAATAAGGGGGCCGGACATTCTTCATGGTCTTGTGTTCTCAAGTTTACTACAGTAAATAAACAGGGTGTATTCATATGACTGATATGTAACATTGTCAATGTAGCCAAGCCTACAATTACCTCTATATGCCTCTACAATTGGAATAATACACCAATGGCTCCCCACTTTAGGCTGTTTTTTAATTTGGGAATTTGTGGTGACTTGCATCTGGATACCAGATAACCATAAACACATCAGGTCACCAATTCATCCCAGGCACATGTGGCTGCTGAGGCACAAGAGCATATCCGGCCCCTCATGAATTATGTGGGTGTACATGTCAAAGGAGTTGCTTGATCCATAATGTTGTACAGAAAGGTTTATGGGGAAGTTCTACTTAACCTTTAGGCCTAAGACCTCCAGAGAACACACAACTGAGAAAGATCCATGTTAATGAAGCAAGAGATTATAAATCTAAAATCTTAAGCCTACAATATAGGTTAATCCTAGAAGAGGAAGAGACCCCAATAGACCAAACCGTATTCCTGGGAATGAGGAGTGATTTCAAGGCTGCCTAATTATATTGAATTTAAGAAAAACAGAAAATGTTTGTTTACCCCAACCATCTACCAGTGTTCCACCTGCTGTTTGCTACTGTGACTATTGGCATGGTAATAGTAGTTTACATTTTATCAGTAAAATGTCTTACATGTTTCAGATCTTCTGCATATAACTGGTATGAGTCATGCTGCTGGTCTTGGGGTAGGTTTTCAACATACTCCACCCCCACCTGAACCAGAACCTCGTCGACCGTCTCCAGGTGGCAATACTATGGGCAGTGATATTTTAGATGCCAACAGCCATGAACTGAAATTGGAGAAAAGTAACATTCTTCTCTTAGGACCCACAGGATCAGGTAATTCATCAATTTAAAATTTGGTATAATTTTTCTGAACACGGGGAACAGTGAGGGTTTTAATGGAAATATATTGCTTTTATCAACAATGTAATTTTCTGTGATTTCAAAAAATAATCAAGTTTTTTAGAGAGAAATGTTACTATGTTTTCAGCCATTTATTCATAGTGAAAAAAATAATATACTCAGTCATTTTAGGCATATCTCAAATATGCCGATCTCGCCTTTGCTTCAAGTATTAATGATATTGCAATTTTATAATTCACTGTATTATGTCCACTTCATGTATTGAAACGTTAAAGTCAATAGTCACTTCTCTCCTTCACGCCTCGTTTTAAATTTACATAACACTGACAAAGTTGTTTCATGCTTTTAGTAGTGACACATGCATTTGAATTAAATTCGTTTCCAATCTTTTCCTATGTGGCATCTATCTCTTTTACATTCACCACATCCATCCTCTTATTTTCCATGATATCCTAATACTTCGACGCGAATTCAATTAACAATTCTTTCTCCATCAATGAGAAATTTTTCCCACGGCTTCTCTTACGATTTTGTTCACCCGCCATTTTTCAGCTGTGTGCAGATGAAAATGAAAACAAAAGTGCACTGCAGTACATTCAGAAAATAATATGACGCATCCATAACCTTCTGTAACTGTAATATTTACAATACAAATCTCTTGGTAATAGGAGCTGAAGCTTTCCTGGTGGCGTGAATATTCCAAGTTTTCTCGAGCTTCAAGCCAGGTGTAGATGTGGTGATGTACCGACGTTTAGGGAACAATGCATGCTCCCGAAACATCGGTGCATCACCACATGTACACCTGGCTTGAAGCCCGAGAAAACTTGGAATAAGTCTCTTGGTGTTAACAAGTGTTTGTTAACATTTTCAGAAAACAGGTTGCTGAAATGCAAGAAATTTAACAGCTTGTTAGTGCTGTGACAATTATTACGTAACATTTGTTAATGTCGATTTTAACATCTTTTGGTGAAATTGGGTATGAAAATTATATACTTTGGGTATGTTTACTCAATACTAGCCTATAGGATACCTTTCTGGGGGTTGCTAATCAGGCTACTATGGTAAGAATAATTAAACAAGTACCAACCTTTACCCCAAGTAAACCAATGTTTGATGAATTTAACATATTGCCGCTGCCAAGTATATATATTCTAGAAACTATCTTATTCATAATAATATACATTATTTAAAAAAAATAAAGACTATCATGCTCATAATAGTTGAGCAACTGAACTGATACATCTGCACCATCACCGATTGACCAGAACAGTCAACAGTATTTCCCACAAAGGAGTAATTTTGTACAAGTTACCCAAATCTATCAAGGCTTCTCTGACAGAATGTTCAAGAAAAGTCAATCAGCTTTTGTTAAAACATAAATTTTTAGTCTAAATGGTTTTCTGGAATTCAAACTGTAAGTACTTATGATAGTAAGTCGCAACAAACAGTGTATCTCAGGATACGAGAGCCCCTAGTTGTTTACCGGGAAATATATGTAGGAGTCAGTTGGAGAATTTAATGTCAGGACGGCATGTTGGTCATGATAGCTCAATGGGTAAGAGTGACTAGACGGAAACCAGGAGATCCATGGTTCAAATCCCGGCCATGCCATTGAATTTTTTATATTGACTCTATCAAAAACCTTAGCCTATATATGGCTAGTGTGAAGAAATGATTAATTTCCATCAATTAACTTCAATAATAAGAGTTTAACAATGAAGCCTGGGATTTAAGTACTTACGATAGTAAGTTGCCACAAGTGGTGTATCTTGGATATGAGAGCCCCTAGTGGTTTACCGGGAGAGAATTTAATGTCAGGACGGCACATTGGCTATGGTAGCTCATGGGGTAAGAGCGACTGGATGGAAACCAGGAGATCCATGGTTAAAATCCCGGCCATGGCATTGAATTTTTCATGTTGACTCTATCAAAAACCTTGGTCTATATATAGCTAGTGTGAAGAAATGATTTATTTCCATCAATCAACTCAAACTGTAACCTGTTTATTGTTTATGTAATTTCTTCTGTTATGTGTATACTGCAACCTGTTTATTATTTATGTAATTTCTTCTGTTTTGTGTATACTGTAAATAATATTATTATGTAAGATTGACGAAGCCATATACACTTATTGTATATAAATTCCAAATTTTATTTTTGTGTCATTTCTAATAATATATAGGTTCAAGAAAGAGAGTTGTCCATTGACTTCCTTTTCTATTGGAACATTGCATTGAATTGAACAAAACGTTTTCAGTCTTAATGGTAAATACTACAACAGAAGTCAGGGTTATCTATGGCAGTCCACTTTTACCTTTTTTGGCACATTTATTAGTGAGTGCTTTTGAAACACAGATAAAAATGGCTTTCCCATGTATCTTCAAGGTTTGGTACCTATATGTTGATGACGTCTTGGCAGTAGTTCCAAATAGACATTTAGATGATGCATTAAAACCACTCATTCTGCAGGAAAAAGCTATCAAATTCACAAAAGAAAAGGAATTCAATGGACTCCTCTTATGGAAGTATAGAGACCAAGTAATAAACTTTGAAATCCCCCAGTCGATAATTTGATAATGAAATTAATAGTTCCGCCACCAGAGAGAAGACTGCAAGCAACAACAGCAGTCAGGCCTTCAAGGTTGAAAATGGAACCAACAGCTCTCGAAACTAGTCCCTCATAAACTAAAAATCTAAGTGACATAGTGGGAAAAACTGACTACAAGTAGTCTTATTAATTAATTTAGACGTCACTGTTACTGAATTCCTCCAGGCATGCATAATTGAATATTACAAAGTTGGTAATGTTTGAACTACAGTTTTCTTTGATAAAGATGTAAGTTGACTTGTAAATTTTTGTGTGCATTACATAAAATTACATGATGAAATGGAGGAGAATTTTGAAATGTAAACTAGACAGTAAGTTCATTGTGCTATGTTTGGTTAAAATTGTGAAAAAAGGAGAGTAAATGTAGTATTATATAATGCATAATTATTGAGAACTTGATCATATTGGCAGCTCAGTTTATAAAAAAATGCAGAAGTACAATAAAGCCTGTTTAACCCGGACCAGTTTTGAAGAAAAAAAATGTTTAGCTTAGTTAATGAAAATTTTTTACAAACGATAAATTGCTATTTGCAGGTATGTTACTTGAATTCTCCTGCTAATGATCTAGCTTATTACACTCACCCTATCTGCTGTTGCTACGCAGTAGACTGGTGACTCAACCCTCTCCTTCCCCTATCCATACCTTGCACTTGACTTTGACCAAGAAACAATGTTCACAAGTTTTCCTAGCATTATAATTGAGGTACAGTATTGTGTTGTTTCATTTGCTTGTCCGCAATGGTGACGAAACGTAAAAATGTTGTTGTGACTATGGAAATAAAGGATAGAAGCATTGGCAAGAATTGATAAGGGAGAATCATTAAAGAACATTGCTGCTGAGTTTGAAGTAGGAACATCAACTGTATCTGATTGGAAAAAGAACAGAAAATACATTGAACACTTTTGTTTCAAGATGAGTTCTAAGGACAGTTTGCATAATCCCTATAAAAGAAAAAGTACTAAACTAGAAACTCTGGATAAAGCATTGTCTGTCTAGTTTTGTGCTGAAAGAGAACATGGTTTGCTGATTTCTGAACCCATTATCCAAAAAATAGCATTGAGCTTGAAAAAACAGTTGCTCCATGGAGATCCAAGTTTTACAGCTAGCCAGGGATGTTTTAAAATAAAAAGTTAAAAAGGATGTTTTAGAATAAAAAGATTCAGTAGACAAAAAGTTAAATGAGATCACCACCTTAACAGGTATTAGGGACAAAAACATGCAAGAAATTCACATATCATACATGGGCAACCAGAAAATTTCAAAAGATTTTCAGTGAATTTAAATGGAAAAATTGGCATGGAGAGCGTCGACTTACAATCACTGGGGAAGGCTTGTCAGGTGATGTTGAAGCGGCAAAAAAATGTAAAAAAGAGTTTGAAGAGTGTATTAAAAAGGAAGAATTGATGGCAGATCAACTTTAAAAAGCACTGAATTCATTTTATTTTACCGGAAGTTAACCAAGTAAAATGCTAGCCTCAAAAACAGAAGATTCAGCAAAAGGGTATAAAATGAAAGAAGGCCTCACCATAATGTCTTGCAGTAATGTGTCAGGAAAGCACAAACTTCCTCTCTTTATAATAGGGAAGTCAAAACCTCTGTGCATTGAAAAATGTGAAACGACATTCATTGTCTGTCGTTTACCACTTGCAAAAAAGTGCTCGGGTGGTTGCTTGGGTGGTTAGTGACATTTTCAGACAATAGTTCTTCCAGAATGATGTACCGTCAGTAAAAAGATATTTAATGAAGTATGGCATTCTCAGCAAGGCAGTTTTGCTGATTGACAATGAACCTTCAGATCTGTCAATGAACTGTCAAAGATAATATTTCAGTGATGTTTTTACCAACTTCTCGTGTTCAGTCGATGAACCATGGAGCTCTAGAAGAAATAAAAGGGTGTACAAAGTGCAAATGGTAAGTCAACTGGTAGAGAAAGAAGGTGAGCATGGTATGGTGAAGGTGCTGAAGTCTTTTAACTTAAAGACTGTTAAATTTAAAGGGAGTCGATTAATGACACTAAACAACACTTTCAAATTTTTCCGGAACATGTTTCAGAGACTTTGCCTCTATCCTCAGCCGGCCATCGACTGGTTCTCATTGGTGTAGTTGACGATATTTTGTCATAGGTCTCCTCTGGTGGCGTTAAAAGTATTTAAAATATTTAAAAGTAAGTGTTGTTTAGTGTCATTAATCGACTCCCTTTAAATTTAATTTATTATAACAACACTGTTTTCAACACTTCCAAGAAAGGAATTTAAAGACTGTTATTTATATGTTTTTAGAGGAATTTAGTAACAGTGACTTCAAAATTAATCTCAGAAACTATTTGTAGTTGGTTTATCACCCAAATTGCTACACAAACACTTAATGAAGAAAATAGGAACACAGTAAAAAACAAATGCTCCAAAATAGTAGAACAGATTAAAAATGAAAAGAAAATTAATTTTAGTAGCCAAATTATAAAAGCCCTTAAAAAGAAACCAGTTATTTATACTAAAGCAGACAAGGGAAATACACTAGTAATTTTGGAAAAAGAAGATTACACGAAGAGGATGGAAGATTTGCAGGAAGACAATAATTACCAAAAAGTAGAAACTAACCCATTAAAGTACTGCATTGAAACCACAAATAAAACTCTAAAAAAAAGAATTTCACAGAATTTCACAAAATTAAAGTAGAAAACCCAACATTACCAAGAGTATATGAGCTGCCATAAATTCATAAAACAGGGAAAGGCATGAGACCTATCACTACTAGTATAAATGCCCCCACATATAATTTGGCCAAATTGTTGCTAAATAAATTTAATAGTTTCTCAAAATTCGAAAGTGCAAATTTAAAAAACTCTTTAGATTTAGTAGGAAAAATTAAAGATATAAATTTGGATAAAAATGACAGACTGGTTTCATTTGACGTCACATCTTTATTTCCAAGCATACCAACAGAAAAATTAGAGACTGTATTAAAAAAGTGGCTAACTACAATAGAAATGGAAGCAATAGAAGCAGAAGAATACATTTCTCTAACAAAAATATACATTGAACAAAACTTCTTCAGCTTTAATGGAAAAAACTACAAGCAGAAATCAGCGTTATCAGTGGGCAGTCCACTTTCACCTCTTTTGGCTAACTTATTAATGAGTGCATTTGAAACACAAATTAAAAAGTCCTTCCCATTGATCTTCACAGTTTGGTATAGATATGTTGACATCTTTGCAATTGTACCGAATAAACATTTAGAAGATGCATTACAATTACTCAATCTGCAAGGAAGGACTATAAAATTCACTATAGAAAAGGAAATCAATGGACAACTCTCTTTCTCGGATCTAAATATCATCAGGAATGACACAAAAATAAAATTTGGAATTTACAGGAAACCAACACATTCAGAAAATTACATAAAAAATAATAGCCACAACCCAATTACACATAAACATGCAATAATAAACAGCCTTACATACAGACTAGTCAACATACCCATGGAAAAAGAAGAATATTTCAAAGAACAAAAAACAATACTACACATAGCACAAGAAAATGGATACAACAAAAGTTTGGTGTTGAAGAAAATTAGAAAAGCTAAACTAAAGAAAACCATTAAGGAAGCAACCACATTTACAAAAGAAAAAGAAAGCAACAGCATATTCAGTTCATTCACATATCACCCAAAAACATTTAATAAATTTAGAAAGATCTTCAAGGAACAAAATATCACCTTGGCACCTACTAATCGACACTCAATTTTAAAATTGCTAAATTCAAAAACAAAAGATGAAATCCCATCAGTTAACAGATCCGGAATATACCAGATAAGTTGTAAGAATTGTGAAAAATGCTACATAGGTCAAACTAAAAGAAATCTAAAAACCAGAGTCAAAGAGCACTTTAGAAACATCAGATTGAAACAAGAAGATAAGTCAGCAGTAGCATTTCATTTTTGGAATGAAAACCATGACATTGATCCAAATCCAAAATTATTAAAAGGAGTGATAAACCAAAATAAACTGACAACATGGGAGAAGATATTCATATGGAAAAATAAAGATTGCGTAATGAACTTTGAAATCCCACCAGTAGATCATTTGACAAAGAAGTTCATAGTTCCACCACCAGAGAGAGAGCAGACAACAACAGATGCCAGTTGGAAAGAGATTGAAAATGGAGGCGAATGCCTTTGAATGTCTCTCATAAATATAAACAAGTGACGAGTATTAATAAACCAACTACAAATAGTTTCTGAGACTGTTATTTATACTTAAAAAATAAAAGCTAACAACAGTGAAGCAACAAATACTTCACAAAATATAATTATTTGTAACAAAACTTCACTTATCTTTAAGAAGATTATGGAAATTTCAAAGAATTGTGTTAATTTTTCCTTGAAATTTTCATCAATTTCTTTAAAGATAAGTGCAGTTTTGTTACAAATAATTATATTTTGTGTACTGTTATTTATATTTTTGAGGAATCTTGGAACCAGGTTGGAAGAGAAATTTTAATAAAGTCATAAAAAAATTGTGACCTGGTTTGTGTGACTTGCCAGAAAACAAAATGTGAGTGTTGAAGAATACATTAAATTAGCAGAAATCTATATTGAGCAAACTTTCTTCACCTTCCAAGGTGAGTTTCACCAACAATTTGAACTAGCAGTGGGCAGCTCCTTATCACCTTTCCTGGCCAACCTATTCATGAGCCACTTCGAAGTTCATATTATCACAGCCTTTCCATACATCTCCAAAACCTGGGTCAGATATGTGGATGATATATTTACAGTAATCATCAAAAACAGTACTGATGCCCTTAAACTATTAAATTTACAGGAACACACCATCAATTTCATAATGGGCTTCCATTTCTGGACCTAAAAGTAAAAGATAATGGCAAGTTACAATTGGGTATTTACAGGAAAGATGCATATGCAGACAACAATAGGTCTACAAGTTAGAAAAAAACCTTGGTAGTTTTGATAGTCATGTGACTGGTGGGAGGGGTAGGCAATACCAGGCAGGCAGTTCGCTAGTCCGGGTTACACTACCTCTTCCATTTGTAACAGTGAATCCAAGTCCGAAGCTACATTGTAAACAATATCACAAGTATTATTTTTCAACAGCCGGTTAGAAACGCCATTTAAAATTATGTTTTCACAATAGAAAAATGAATGAATTACTGACTCATGGATCACGATTGAAAATTACAAATGTAACAAGTACTTGTAGGGAGCCGAACCATACTGTGAAGTTCCCAAGCACAGCTGACCCCCACCACCAGCACCATGTGCAGCAAACCAAAATATGTTTCCACACAGGTTCTTTTCCAACATGTAGACCTGTACATCAAAGCCAATAGTTTCAACCCAAGACCTCACAAACATGCAGTCATCAATAGTCTGACATATAGACTGATTAACGTACTGATGGATGATAAGGAATATATGACTGATTAACAAATGTAGCTTTCTTGTAGCTACGAAGAGTACAGGGAGAACTTTTCTATGCCACTGATGATGCGTTGCAAGCGAAACGTCTGGGAGAGAGATGAGGAAGCCCAGTGGACCACAACCTTACAGACCGGAATCTTCTACTAAACAATATATGATTGAATACACCAAAATAATAAAAACGGCAATAACAAATGGTTCAGCAAAAAACTGGTAGAGAAGAAAATAAAAAGATTCAGTAGACAAAAACAGTTCAATGAGATCACCACCTTAGCATTTCAGGGATAAAAACATGCAATAAATTCACATATCACCCATGGGCAACCAGAAAATTTCTAAAGATTTTCAGTGAATTTAACATCACCTGGCACCATAAACAAATTCAGTATGAGGAACCACATCAAAAAACCAAAAATAGACAAAGACATAATAGAAATAAATTCTTGTGGTAAAGAAATGTGGCATTTATAGAATTAAATGCTCAGACTGCAATAAGATATAGATTAGAAAGACAAAACTTAACATTGAAAACATATAAAAAGAATACTTTAGGAACATCAAGAAAAAAGAAACAGATAAATCTGCAGTAGCAGCACATTTCTGGGATCATAACCTCAACATAGAACGTAAAACCCAACTTCTAAATTCGGTTAACTTGAATCAGGAACTAAGCATCTGGGAAAACATTTATATAAAGAAATTCAAAACACACTTAATGAATTACATAGAAAATGGAGCTAGCTACAGTGAAGCAATAAATATTACACAAATATAAATATTTGTTACAAAGGCTTCACTTATCTTAAGAAATTGGTGTTGATATAAGTGAAGCCTTTGTAACAAATATTTATATTTGTGTAACACACAGATACAGATACAGCGTTAGCGGTATAACTACATCAGAAATAGAGGAAATGCTATTTCATCTCATACGCTTGCCTGTCACGGCGTACAAATGTTCCACAATTGGTGCTTTTGAGGAAAGCTGATGGACTTTAAAATTCCTCCCAGCCAGGTTCAATGGATCCATTAACCAAAGACAGGTGTGTCCCTCCAGACATACTGGGGGTTAAAGTGAGTGGATGATGTAACCACCATTACAAGCAAAAAATTGGTGTCGACTTAAAAAACGGTTACATTTATGCTACTTAAAATATTGGAGAGCAAGAGAGCTAATGGCTTCATTGCCAAAGCCTAGCATTTGAAAACAACAATATTTCTGTAACACTTAATGAATTTTGACATTCCATCAGAAGAAAATATTTTACTTAGCCTCATTGGATGATTGCCAGATGTCTTGTCTCCAGAGAACCATGATCAGCTGGAACACCAAGGTTCTAGCCAGTCGACAGTTTCTTAATAATTCTTCCAAGTGGAGGCAAAATGCATTGAAAGAAAATTGGTGGTATGTGACGTACAAAGTATCTCAGTCGACCCATCGTATAATTTTAACTTTATAACCTATTTAAGTATTCCATTTTTACATTCTTATAATGTTTTTAAAGTATTCCATTGAAGTACTTTTATATAAAATACTTTTATATATGTCTTCCATTTGCTCTTTTAATTTGTCTTTACTGGTAATTTTTTTAACTTCATTTATAACTATACTTTTCTTTGGATATGAAGCTTTAAGTTTTATTGTAGCTTATAAAATCCCTTCCACTTTACTACATTATGACTGTTACAAGAAACAGTATCCAATTCTTCAACAGCTAAGATATTTGTCAAATTATTTATATTTTCATTGTTTAAGTTTCTTATAATTCTATTTCTCTGTTCTTAAACTGAGTAACAAAAGGTCAACTAATTGAGCATATGATCAAAAATGTATGTTTCAAACACAGAAGAATTGATTTTTATTTTTATTATTATATTATTATTGTTGGGTTTTTTTTTTTTTTTCCATTACATGCAACATGATTTATGATGAAGTATTGTTTGTAACTCTAGTTAATTTCTGAATTATATAATTTATAAGAATTGAACATTTCCTTCAGATTTATGTAAACTATGTCACAAAGATATACATTAATGTTAAAATCACCAGAATAACAAATTTTGAATCTAAACATACATGAACGTAGTTTCCAGATGTATAAGAAATTAATTGACATGATGAGGGTGATTGATAAATACCAAATAAAATATAAGAACACATCTTATCTCACTGCCAAATATACAGTGAAAATGAAGTAGTACTACTGATTTATCTTTTTGTTTCATTTTGAAGTTTCTAAATTGCTCTTTGACTCTGGTTTTTATATTTCTTTTAGTTTGACCTATGTTGCATTTTTCACAGTTCTTACAACTTATTTGGTATATTCTGGATCTGTTAATTAATGGGATTTCATCTTTCTTTTTTTTAATTCAGCCATTTTAAAACTGAGTAATCTATTAGTAGGTGCCATGATGATATTACAAGATTCATTCACAAAAGTAAAAGTAGAAGCTGTCAGAATGTTTTTGAATGGTCTGTAACTGTACTGATATGGGGAGTCATAAATCTGTCCAGGGAGGGTGTGGGAACCTTCGTCAACCCCCCCCCCCGGAGGAGTATATGTTTCCTGCTATTTGGAAGCATTATTCACTAGTGAGAAACTCAACCTAGTGCAATACCATCACCAAGCATCCATGAAAGTAGCTTCATTAAAATGTTTTGCTCCACAGAACCAGGCAGCCTTAACTGAAATCCATGACTAAGACGTAATTGCTCTGTTCTTCAATTCCAATGCAATCAGCCATCTCTACCCAGCTTCTTATGTTTGGTTTGATCTAACAGCAGAAGTTTATTCATGCACTATGCTGGAAGGAAAATTACCATTATAATTCCTAAATTATATACATTTGAACTGCATACTAGTGAAAAATAGTGTAACAATTTTATACTGAACTGACAGTCCAAGCCAAATGATAATGGAAGACCTTTTAAACTTTTTAGTTTAGCCTGTTATCTATTATCTAGTTTTATCAGTTAAGATGTGGCAAGTTCTATGGTAAATTACAATTATTATTCCAGGTAAGACGTTGCTGGCACAAACTATAGCACAGTGTTTGGATGTTCCTTTTGCCATCTGTGATTGCACCACGCTTACGCAAGCAGGCTATGTTGGAGAAGACATTGAAAGTGTGATAGCCAAACTGTTGCAGGATGCCAACTATAGTGTCGACAGAGCCCAAATGGGTATGTAAAAGTATTCGTTACCCATAGCATAGTAGTTAATCTTCATAAGAACTTCTTACATAGTGAAAGCAGAAGTGATCATTTCTATGAAAACCAAAATATTACAGAAAAGTTTGCCAAATTATAATAATTTTCTAAAAGTAGTTTAAATTTTTATTGTTGTGTGAAGCATGTTGGGTATCATCTGAATTGTGAAATATTTCTGTATCTTTGAAATAAAATTGATGGTGTTAGTTGTGATAGAGCTACTAAAGTAATGAGTCTAGATGCTTGTCTGAAGCATTTGAGCCACTAAAATTTGTGCAAATTTCCATCTTGTTTCTTTTTGTTTAAAGGTATTGTTTTTCTGGATGAAGTGGACAAGATAGGAGCAGTACCAGGAATTCATCAGTTGAGAGATGTAGGGGGTGAAGGTGTTCAGCAGGGAATGCTGAAGGTATATGCTCTTAACTAGGACAATAAACTTGATGTCTTCTCTTTAGGAAAAATACTATATTATGAAATTGCAGGCACAAACTGAATATTTAATTACTCTACTGACCATACGAAACCAAAGTTCCTACCGATGTAAACAAAAGCACATGCTTTGTTTGGCATGAAGAGAAATGCAACTACAAATTCCCCAAGGTGCTATCTTAGCGCGGAAAAAACATTTTGCATAGTATAGGAAATATCAGTCATTCATAATATATTGTATACAACAGTAAGTTCAGGTCAAATTGTGTAATTTTGGTTCTTAAGATTTTCTTGGTCTTAAAGCCAGATGTATAATTGTTGACATTTCAACTTTTTGGGAATGTTTATTGTTTCCATCATCAGGATAAGTAACTATATGCATAGCCAAATGTGAAGATTAGTGATGATTATTGGTTACATATGGTAAAGAAAGCTCTAGCCATTTTAGAACAAAAAGACCGTCTAAATCAGGATACTGGACTTGGGTTCAGTTCTGGAAACCAGCAATAAAACTTCATCAAAAGCAACATAGAAAGCACAAAACAATGGATTATACAGCAAAATGACCAGCTGCATTTTCTATAAAGTCTGTGCCTTACATCAAAATATAGTTTTCCTCAAAATTTGCATATAGTTATTTAGAAAGTAAAGAAAACCAAATATTTTATAAATTGTTGCATTAAAAGATAAATGTGAAACATAAACAGCAGGCTATAGACATAAAAGCTCAGGGTGATAGGAAACAAAAATTAATGTAATAGAAAATGCTGTTAGTGTATAATTTTGATATAGATCTGTAACTGAAAAGAAACATACATATGAAGTATATAGCACACGATTTAGAAGTGCAGTTAAATATGCTTACACCAAAACTAATAAACTAAAATTCATATTAATCATGAAAATCTTAATATTGATGAAATACAATCAAGCAAAATTATATTTTCATAAATATTAAAAGCAGAAGTATTATTAACAATGAAGTATTCTTCATATTTGAGTTTGATTTATGAGTCACAATGTTTACACTCAAACTTACTTGTTGTATAATTGAAACGTTTTCAGATCATTCGATCTCATCCTCAGCTGAGGATAAGATTGAATGATCTTGAAAATGTTTCAATTATACAACAAGTAAGTGAAGTTTGAGTGTAAACATAGTGACTCATAAATCAAACTCATATTATATTTTCATGTTTATTTTTACATTTTTACTGTAGTGCAAAAAATTATTTGGTTATACACAAAACAAAATAAAAATAAATATTTAAACAAATTTAATATTTTCAGATGTTAGAAGGGACTATCGTCAATGTACCAGAACGTAACTCACCACGTAAACTTCGAGGGGAAACCGTCCAAGTTGACACTACAAATATCTTATTTGTAGCATCAGGAGCATACAATGGCTTGGATAGGCTTATTAGCAGAAGAAAAAATGAAAAGGTAAAACTGAAAAAAATATTAAAAGTTTATTGTAAAGATGCTGCTGCAAGAGAAATTTTCATTTTTGAAAAGCAAGAGCTTGAACTGTTTAAACTCACTATTTACATATAATTTTGAGTTGAACTAGTACTCAATGCTCCACTTATTGCTAGTATTTACCTAGAACGCGTTTGATTAGGATCTTCCTAACCTCATCAGCTGTTGTCGACTAATGGATGTTGGTTTGGTGAACTCCTTGGAGATGATAGGGGCATCTCTGTTGCCATCTTGATGAACTTGAACTAGGATGAACTAGGTAAATGCTAGCAATAAGTGGAGCATTGAGTACTAGTGGGACTCAAAATTATATTAATTTTGTACTTCATTGTATCATAGTCCTTACACATTGGAATCACTATTTACAGTTTGCTTCAAGTATGTTAAAAGTATTTGTAACTTTATGTAACTGCCTGAAAGTTTTAAATGTAAATTTCACATTCCCTTGTGCAGCAGAACAAAGATTATGGTCTATTAAAACTTATTTATTACAAAAAGTATTTTACTCCGTGGAAGAATATAAACAGGTTAGGTAGAATATGCTATTTACCCTTCTCATCAGCTTTGTAAACATGTTTGTAAATATTATTGTATTAATGTTATATATATAACATTATATATAACAAATTGACGATCCATGTAAAAAGCTTTACAGTTGGAAATAAACATCAATCAATCACTTCTCTATTGTTTGCTATGTTTGTGATCTAAGATAATAAATTCAACATAAAAATGCAAAGAAATAAGAATTTAAAGTCATTAATCCTTTAACATCTCCACATTCTTCTTAATATAAAAGATAAATGTAAAGATTGATGAACTTGTTTTCACCAACAGAAAGATAAAATGAGTAAAAATTACGGAATTTATCCCCAGTTATTTTTTATAATATGCAAAAGGTGTTATTACCAAGTTATCATTAATTACAGTATCTTGGTTTTGGGGTACCTGCAAGTGAGTCTCCTGGTCGTCGTGCAGCATCTCTTGCAGATCAAGCTAATCAGAGTGGAGTGTCATCTGCAGAGGAAGACAATGCTGAAAAAGATGCTTATCTTAGACAAGTAGAAGCCAGGGATTTAATTGAATTTGGCATGATTCCTGTAAGTATACTTGGCTGTTATGCTGGAAGGACTTGTCTTTTTTGTATTGTTTAACACCCATTCATACTGCATACAGCGTCATAAGTAGTGTATACTGACGACACAATGAATATTGCTATTAATATCAAATAGCAAATATAGTTCTGAAGTACAGTCTTTAAGATGTGCAATGTGTAATATATCTAATACATATGCTTTCATTTGAAAAAAAAGAAAAGATTACAAATAGTTTTTTTCAGTTATTTTGTATGTCACTGTTGCTAACTTCCTCCAGTCATGCATATGTGCTTTCATTTGTTTGGTTTTTGTGCTGCCCTCCCTCCCTGTCCCCCCAAAAAGTTGAGCTTTCTTCCAGAAATGGTTGAAATGTTATGTCATGCAAAGATTATTTACTTGTATTAAAACCTGTAAACAGGAATATTCTTCACCATAACTTTTTATGAAAATCTTGGACTGCCAAAATTAAGGAAAACACTATAAATCCATAATGTCATATTACATTAGTTTTTGCTGTATTCAATTATTGATTTTGTTCTTTTGGCACACACTATAATGTGGTATTTCTTGCACCTTTGTCTGCACACTATGCACTCATAGTCTTTGTCTGGTTCATGATATTTCTTGACGAATGTAATATATAATGTAATATAATAATGTAATATATAATATAATATGTAATATAATAATGTAATATATAATATATTAATGCTCACCTTGAGTGCACCTGTCATTATTATTATTATTATTATTATTATTATTATTATTATTATTATTATTATTATTATTATTATTATTATTATTATTATTATTATTATTATTATTATTATTATTATTATTATTATTATTATTATTATTATTATTATTATTATTATTTATTATTATTATGATCATCATCATCATCATCATTATATGTCATATTAGGGTAAGAAATGAATCAAGGTGTATAAGCTTCTTGAAAAAACTATTTGTAGTCAGATTGTAACACTCCATCACTTTTTATTTTTTGAGGGTCTAGTTTCAAAAGCTGTTGCTTCCATTTTCAGCCTCAAAAGTCAATTACTTAATTGTGTTTGGTACATTATACATGAGATTTGCAAATGTGAAAGCTTACATCACTATGATTGCTATCAGAATTGCATAGAAATGAATACCTCATTGGAGTGCTTGGATATGTTAGGTGCAACTCTTCTGAATTTTCGTGATGCTATAACACTTGAGAAAACAGAGATTCACTACCTCATGCAGAGGCAAAACAGCTGGCCAAACAATCCATACAAGAGTGTGAAAGCACTTCAAAGGAAGCCAGTAGTGTTCCTTCAGCATAAAAGATGATGGCCAATGTTTTGTAGGGAACCTGGAGTACAATGTTAGACTAGCTGAACTAGGGCAAAACCATCAACAGAGAGTATTATGTAGTCTTTTTGTATCATTTCAAGGCTAGACATCTGCATTTGTTAAAAAATATAGTTTCCAACAAGATAATACTGGCATAAATTTCAATTGCAATCACAGAGTTGCATAATACATTTTGAACTACTGCCACATGCACCATACTGACCAGATTTGCCTTTCATTAATTTTTCCATTTCCTAAACATGAAGAATTGCCCCATGAACAGAAATGTACCTCTAACAAGCTCAAAATTTATCTCATATACAAGTCGCACAAACTGCTGTTTTGCATTATAATTAATATTTTATATTGATCCAAGTGTATAGAGTAGAAAGGCGACTAAATTAAAAAAGAAAGAGAATAGACTAAAGTTGGTTTAAAAATACTACCTTTTTTTTTTTTTTTTTTTTTTTTTTCCACAGCCCAAAAACTTTCAGAGAAATCTTTTAAGTCCCAGTCAATTTTAGTTCAGAGACTCATAAAGTAATAGAATTGATACTGTTTGTCTTCTAGATTCAAGATATTATCAAGAAGATATAAGGATATCATGTTATTCAAGATAATTAAGGCATTACTATAAACCTGGTAACAAAATGTATGAAATATGCTTTGATAATGACGTTTGTTATGATGGATGCTGAATAATTTTAATGAAATGCTTCACTTATGTGAAAATGTTTTTAACAAAATATAAAGAGCTTGTTATTTACTTAAGATTAGTCAGTACTAGTAACAGTATCGTCACTTTTTTTCACTCTCTGTTAACATATTTCGGTAACATATTCCCATTAATATAATTTTGTGCTTCTTTGTATCATAGTCCTTACACATGGGAATATATATTCCCATCTTCGGAATGCATCCAACTGACTCGTGTTGGTGTTTCTGTTGTGGTGGTTGTCTATCATGGTGGAATCATATGGTGGTGAAATGTACTTCCAGAGGGTTCTTGGTGGCAGGAAATCAAAATTCATGAACTGTCGTTTGTATTTCAAAATGAATATCTTCCATGTGTGCTATTCTGCTGCATGACTGTTGGTTTGATTAGTGTAATGTTTGGTTTGTTATGGTTGGTCATCCAAAAAGATGTGAAACTTCAGATTTGTCAATTTGTTTGGAATTTAATCATCTCATCTGGA
This sequence comes from Mantis religiosa, assembly GCA_030765055.1. Taxonomy (NCBI): domain Eukaryota; kingdom Metazoa; phylum Arthropoda; class Insecta; order Mantodea; family Mantidae; genus Mantis; species Mantis religiosa. Next base: position 79,530,381 of record CM060953.1, read on the forward strand.
TTTCTTTTTGTTTGTTCTGCATATACTTTATTACAATCTGAACAATTTATTTTGTAAATTCCAATTTTTTTTTATTTGTTATAATAGTGTTTGGTGAATAAATGACAGAAAAAATTATCAACTTATGAACAAGGTGAAAATTCACCAACACGGTTTAAAAGTAGTGTGTCCACTTCATGGTACAAAGTTGCTAAGTCCAAATGTTTATTTCGACAGGTTGACTTGGCAAAGTTTATATTTTCAAGTTATTCTGTAATACTGTGAAGGTAAATGTTAAGTAACTTTTATAGTTTATATGAACCAAGAGTTGATGAAGTGTTAATTTCATTTGTTTACTCATTGTCCAATATAATATGTCCAGTTAGAAGGAAGTGTATAAATTAAATTTAAAAAAAAAAAAAAACAAATTTATTTATCATGCATTAGAGTACCCATACACAAAAGGAATCTCCTAGCCATATTATACAATGATAATATAATGATGACATTATATGATAGACTAGGAATAATTTTTAATTTAGTAGTAACTACAGTAAGTGCTTAGTTACATAAAACATATAGCTGTGGTAATTGCTCAGCCTCTTGCAATTGAAATAAAATTACATTCTCAAGAATGTCCATCAGGTTAGGTGTTTTGTAAGAATGCAAAATAGAATATTTTTAAAATAGCTGCTGCTACAAAAAGATATTTAACATACTGTATTTTTAATTAGTTTTTGCCTATTTCATTTTATTTTTCACTTATACAAAAACTTATAAAATTGAATCAATGAAGAGGGTTTCACAGACCACATACAGAAATTTTAAGACGTGCATTTTATTAATCATGCAAATGTCCTAAATAGGTATATACAAATATAACAATTCGTAACTTAAAACTTCACTTATCTTATAAGAAAATCATTATCATTTCTTATAAGATAAGTGAAGTTTTAAGTTACAAATTGTTATATTTGTATATATTTGTTTGCTTCATGTTAATAACTTCATATTTTACATATTTATTAGCCATAAATAGGGTTTAAATTTAAATATTTTCAAACCACTTTTTAAAAAATTAGCACTTTTCAATATTGTCGCGAGCGCATTGTTGATTTGAGGCAGCGCGAGCAACGAGATCAAAGAGACGGACAATGCAGTGAGGAGATGAAAGCTCGCCGAAACGGTGGCAGGAAGGAGACAAATTTCTAGAGAGTTCGTCTTTTTTTGTAGCACCGTCTGGATTGTTCGAGAACATTCCCGTTATCTATAAAAATGGAGCTGCCGCCCGCCAGAGAGTGAGTCAGTAATTGAACTCGCATGCATGAACAGCTGTGTTGTGGTCATTGACCTTGCAAGTTGATTGTGTATGTGACGTAAATCAGCGACTGTAAAGGTTGACAAAGTGTGTTTACGGAAATAAAAAGCAACTTTTGGTGTTTGTAACCTGGACTTTTAATTCTACGAACCCACAAAGTCACAGTACGGTGTCAGATTTTCATGAAAATCGCTGTGTTGTACACTTCAGAGATATTGAATTGAAATACAAATTTTTCTCTCTGCATTTCCCTCCTTTGAGTGTTGGAGAAATTGGGTTCAGTGAATCTCAAAATGTGTATTTCTAATGAAATCTTCATATCAGATTTTTAGTAGAAAACAATACTTACATGCATCTGGTGACAGAAAAACTAAAAGTGAAAGGTTAAGAAACATTAAAGTGAAAATTACTTTATGTGAAAGGAGAAAATCATTTCTATAATATACTTTTCCCAGCAGTGTTCTCACTGAAATTATTTTTAACTCCCCTTTTCCTTTTCCTGTCTTCTACTTTCGTTTCCAAATTTAAACTCCATTTTATTTAGTTCATAAATAACTGAAAGAACATTAATCCTTTCACCGATATGGACGTCATATGACGTCCAAGTTAAAATGCCCCAAACCGATATGGACGTGTATAGACGTCCAGCGCATACATGCATTTAATGCTCATTTAATGCCAATTATTCTAATTTTCCTATTTTACAATAAATTTAAATTAGTTCTATAAGGAATGTAAACGTACCCTTAATGGTTTCTTTTTGAATTGTAAACCTCCAAACCTCGATAAACACCCAAGGGCACATCTGCAGATTCACACCAAATAATATTGGTTTCCTTGCGAACTTCTTTTTCGCAACACACTAGATATTTTCGAAATGGTTGCGACTTTTTCGGTTGTGGGTAGTATGCTTTTATTTGATGAGGTGTGATGTCGTGGTGAATTTTTTACCCCCAGTATAAATATGCCTCTGAGTATTATAGTACTCAATTAGGTTACGAGGTATTTATACGCGCAAGTACAGGTAGGTGAATGTCTTGCATGAATTTACAGCTCTGAAAATTACTAAACAATTGTGCATGGCTACATACAGTGGTATAAAAATACTTTCTTTACCATTTAACTGTTTTTTGTAAAGAGGGATAGCTAGTAATACCTGGTCCACATCACCCATATTTGACCCGCCACTTCCTCCAAACAATGGAGTAGCTAACAGAGACCAGTACACGTGTAGACCAGTACACGTCAGTGCTACTATATTACACATCTCCTTCATAATTGCACAGAAAATCTTCCAGATTTTCTACAGTAATATCAGAAGCCTGCATACATCATATGCAAGGTAATTTATTTGCTACATTACGGGGATAAGCCATGGTTAACATTGAAATTTAACAATTTCAAATGTGCCATTCATTTAGCTCTTGATAGCTATAAGAAATCACTCTGAACACAGAGTATAAATAACTAAAATACAGAGCCAAAACAGCTGCATAAGGCTACCAGAAACCTTGATTGAGAAACACTGTAATAACAGATGCTGACAGAGAGTTTTCTTTCCAGTGTAACGCAACATATACTCGTATGATTATCGCTTTGTATAGCATAAATAAACTAAACTTGAACCGGAGAAGTCGCTTGTGTAGCTATACATACATATATACATTCGTTTGTATACACACAAAACAAAATGATTCAAATATTAGGCGCGTTCGGCACAAAGAATGGCTTTTGCTACAGCGAAACAAAGAAGTGAAATTTGAATGATTTATTACTGTAGTCTCCATTTTTGTTACTGTAGATGTATACTGCCTTTAATGGGTTTTAAACCAGTTTTTGTTTCGTTTAAATAACTTAATAAATATAGAAGATATGGAATTGTATTTATGATGCGTTTTTACAGCATTTAACAATTTAAATGTCTTGTTCTGTTTATTGGGTATCCGTTTCCGGCCCCTGAAGGGTTTAAACGGCCATCGGTGAAATGGTTAATATTACGCATTATGGTTTGTGTTTTATCAAGCTGTTCACAACCCCATCCAACTTCTACACTGTTTGAAGTGATATCTTTTGCACTTTCGTTCACATAACTTGCACTCATACGAGCCACTTGCTTGATGGAATTTCCTTGTCTTGCACAGTTTATGATAGTGTGCACTTTGTTAATAATAATATAATAATAATAATAATAATAATAATAATAATAATAATAATAATAATAATAATAATAATAATAATAATAATAATAATAATAATAATAATAATGCGATTAGAACCGATGATGCGAATGATAGTTCGCAAAACATGTCCTCAATATAGTTACGTAAGTGGAGCTGATGTTTAATAAATATTTCGCTTCACTGTGGTGTTCCAATACAGTTAAATTTCAATATATTGAAGTGACCGTCACGTCAAGAGGAACTCACGAAAGTTAGATCCAGCCAATTAAAGAGTTGCATTAGAGCCGATGATGCGAACAATACTTTGCGAAACATGTCCTCAATATAGGTACGTAAGTTAAGCTGATATGTAATAAATACGACTCATCTATAATTTAAAATTATTTTGCTTCATTGTAGTGTTCCAATACAGTTAAATTTCGATATAGAGTATCATGTTTATAATGTGACATCTCAGCCAATCCTAATTTCTGCAGAATGCATCTATGTACAGCACGTGAACTATGTATGTAGAAAAAATATATGTGGGATAATGTGGGATCCACTTAGTTCAAATTACTACTTAGTAATTTGACAGCTAGTGTTGCCTGTTAGTCTGATAATTTTATCTACACTGTTCAAAAATTCCTTCTTTTTCCATTTTTTGTGAGTCTTTTGCTATGTAATACACTGCTGCCCAGTTGTCCAGCTCACTTGTTCTATTGCTTTCACTGTTGCATGCTTAACTTAATTGATGAATTATGTAGGGCTCTTCTTTCCATTATGTCCCCCAAAAGTTTCTTCTGAACTCACATGATATGGCATCTCATAAATCAATTCATTTGAAATAAAATGAGTAAAATCTGAGTTCTAAAGCATTTACTGTACATGCACCAGTTTTGCCATCATTGCTCCCACTATTACCCTGCTCTTTGTTGCCAATGTTAAAAAAGAAATGAATACACTAATCAATAAATGAACTGGCGAAAATTTTCACTAATTGAAAATATATATAACTAAACTATTACTAACAAATGTTTTAACCAACCACAGGGTCAATCTCCGAGATGTCTTTGATCAGCTCTTGAAATGGATCCTCTATCTTGTTTTTGCAGTCTTGGCACCATAGGTACTCTGCTAAATGTACTTCCATCTGATTCTGCCGGATACTGCCTCTTGAGAGGCAATGCCAGAGAGATCAGCATGATTCAGTTTTGTTAGTGTGGACATTTGTTCTTGGGTCTACGAATTGCAGGCTGTGATTTATAGTTGGGTGGGCTGCAAAATGCCCAGCCATTAAGTTATTGTATCCACCCAGGTGTCGTGGATTGTGCTGGCAAACTCCACATGCTCCTCAATTAAAGCAACGAGGGAATACCATATCTTCGATTATTGGGCATAATGACAATGAGGTACTGGGAGGCTGTGTTCAGCCCAAAGATTTTTGCTGTGTGCCCACCCAGGATTGGGTTTAACTGCAGGAAGGATTTTCTTTTGTTAGGATTGGTTAAGGATGGGGTGTTGTGGTTTAGAATGGAAGAAAGACTGTGAGGTAGTAGATTACTCCTCTGAAGGAATTGAGCATAATGTCATCCATACTTTCTTACGACCATATTGATCAACCTGAGGATCGAGTTTCCTTCCACAATTCCACCAGGCTGATAGTCCCTCCTTCCTATTTTATATACATACATATGTCGATTTGTACGACATGGCCAGCACCACCGTCCCCCAACCCTGCTGTATTTGTTATTCATTGAGGATATACACACCTTATGTAACCATAGCCAAACCATCAGATGTTGTTCTGTGACTTATGCTTGTGTACAATGGATAATGCATAACATTTTGTTCATAAGAGAATATGTGGGCATAGCTGAGCATAACTAGGAGTACTTGGGTAGATGGTAACCTGGAGTTCTCAAACCAAGTACCCTTTGTCTCAGACTCTGAGACCTGCGCATGCTCTCACCTATATCTATTGTGACACAGTGGTACATTATCAAAATACTAATGAATCAAGCCATAGTTTACATTAAACATAAACATAATTACATTACATAATTTACACCTAAGAAGTTTATTTACTGGATGACGGAGACCAAACAGGATACTCATTTTCACAATAAACAGTAAAGGCAGCTTGTAACAATGGCACATGTGGTGGACATGTGTACAGTTTTAATACTGTCTGCATCTGATTTGTCTGACGCATGGGTGCCGAGATTGGCAGGAATGGCTGTGCAACTATCGAGGTTAACTGTACTGTTATTCATGGCAACTTTGGCAGGTTCTGTCAGCACTCATTTCAGCCAGTCCAATGTTGGACTTAGAAAAACTTTCTGAGTACTTAATCGAAACAATATTCCTATTGTCGCGGCAACGGGCATAAAAGTTTCGGCTCAAATAGATAACAGAGGAAAAAATTTCTGAGGACTTATTCGAAACAATATTCCTATTGTCGCGGCAACAGGCATAAAAGTTTTGGCACAAATAGATAACAGACGGATAGTGTTTCATGGTAATAAAGAGTTTGCATAAGCAGTTAAAGATAGCGTGAGATAAAGGTCTGCCGAAACAAACAAACTGAGATAAATGGAAATTTCTGGTGACGTCTTGGTTGATAGAGATTATTCGGTTTCTTTATTGTTCCGGAAATATTTAGAATTTATCAATGAGGTATTTAAGAAGGCGACGACTCGCCAAGAGTCAGTCGCAAGAGTCCTAAGCAGTAAACAGCTGTAGAGTGTTGTTGTAACGAGAGCTGATGTAATCAGAACGCTGTTTGTTATTGTCATCGACCTTAGTAGACTGTGTGTATGTGGCGTAATGTTGTTATGTGAGAATTGAACAGTGTATTTCTACGGAAATAAAGAACATTTGGAATTCCATTGTGTAAGGACTATGATACAATGAAACACAAAATTTATATAATTTTGAGTCAAACTAATACTCAATGCTCCACTTATTGCTAGTATTTACCTAGAACGCGTTTCATTAGGATCTCCCTAACATCATCAGCTGTTGTCGACTAATGGACGTTGGTTTGGTGAACTCCTCGGAGGTGACAGGTGCGTCTTTGTCGGTATCTTGATGAACTTAAAATTTGGGTTTTCTAGGTAAATACTAGCAATAAATACTCGTTCTAGGTAAATACTAGCAATAAGTGGAGCATTGAGTATTAGTTCAACTCAAAATTATATAAACATTTGTAATATCTGCAACTCGGACTTTTAATTCTACAAACCCACAAAGTCATGCTATTTATTGCTTTTAGCCACATGGCCTTTAACTTGAGCCCATGTATGCTTAAGTTGGCAATTTGTAAAGAGGGATTTTATGTAACCATGACCATGTTTTTCTGCTTACTTGTGTTTTATGTATCAACTCTATTTTTAATGATGTGATATCCATTAATTCAGCTTTCTTAGCATCCTTGTTATTAATATCCTTATTTTTAGCTAACACATGCTTCTCTAGACACTCAAGCATACTCACTTTGAATCATTGCATAGCGGATGCCTTATACCACAGAATAAGAGACATTATCTCTCATTGTGGTAGAATTTGGAAAAATCTTTCTAAGTAGGAAGTCAACAAAGCATCCGTTGAAAGTTGCAGCAGTCATCTCCTCAGGATGCACCAAGAACAGTATCTTGACTTTCCATGAGCAATAAGCAAATAGAGAAGTTATGAAACTAAAAGCCTAGTTCATTCGAACAGATGTGAAGAGAGAACCACAGTCAGTGAATAAATTCACATCTTTAAGATTTATATATTAATATGACTAGATGACCCGACAGACATCGTTCTGTCAAAAGCCATTGCACTGTGGCAGTCCCTACAAACTTATATTCTTTTGTCAGTTCTGGTGATTGTATCACTTATAAAGTGTATATATAGTGATGACCTCTTTAGTTTTCATTAATGATTACCAGAATAGATAATATACATTCACAAATACGTAATTTAAACAAAAAATTGAGTATAAACGTATTTCAGAGTGATCACTTTGTTTATAGACTATCAAATAATTACTGTGATATCAACAAGAATATATTTTGATATTTGTGCTTCAAGGTGCACAATATTTTTGTTTGATTACCTGGCATGTAAACAAAAATTGTATGATTTTCCAACACGGGAACAGGCAACATACTATATGCATGCAATATGAAGAGCGATCGGGTTCCAAGTCCTCATTCGGTAAGTTTCGTTTAACTCCGTAAGCATAGATGACAACTTTGAAATTTGAAATGTGTTATACACTGACATTTAGTGGCTAATATGCTAAGCTTTATAATGGCCACCATATTTCGTTTTGATCAGTTTTGAGGTTAATTAGCTAACCAGTTTACAACAATCATGTGTTAGAATTAGAACTTTAGTTCGTCCTTGGCAACATATACATGTTATGAAACACATCAAAATGTATAAATACAGTATATACATAAAGTCAAATTGATTACGTACAATATACACAGTAAGCAGCTTTCCTATGGTTTCATGTGGTATTTGCATAGACTAATTTACTACAAGAAATGTCATAATATGTTACAGGTTTGTGAATGTACTATGCTCCCAGTGCTCAATTACATGGTTATACTTCTAAAAATTCATTAACCGTATAAAAATAGTGTGCATGCAAAAATTGCTTAACCTTATTCTTAAAGTATTTTAATGATGTAGCTTGTTTAAATGAATTATATAACATTATCCCTTTGTAGTTAAAGCTTCCTTCATAAAGGCTCATTTGATGCGCTCAAATTGCCAGTTTATCCTTGTTACGAGTGTGGTGGTAATGTACATCAGCATTTACTTGAAAATGATTTTTACTTGTAGGAACATTTGTGGATGTTATGGCTCTCGAAAGGGGACACATTATTCGTCTACCTCTGTATAACTGTGCTCTGAATGCAATTGAGCTGGCATGGGCAAAACTAAAGAATGTTTTCAGAGGATGCAATGTTACTTGTGATATCTTCGCTTATCTTACACGCTATTTTTCTGAACTGTTTTTCAAGGTTGACCACACTGCAGAAACAAGAGAGTGTTAGCTCTCATTTCTTCCCCTCTGCCCGCACTACACCATAAATCCTGTGTTCTTCATATCCTGTGCGTACTGTTCAATAGCCATGTGAGAAACATGGCTTTTCAAGATTAATCCTGCAAACATTCAATGACTGCCCCTGGGATTTATTTATGATTATAGCAAAAGCAAACCGCACTGGAAACTACAGTCGTTTAAATTCAAATGGTATATCAGTCAGAATCATTGGAATGTGTGGTATCAAAACATCTTCTCCTGTATATTTTCCCTTTAGAATGGTTACTTCGATCAAGTTGTTCAGTAATTTTTTCACCGGTAGCTGTGTGCCATTACAAAGACATGGTTGATTGATATTTTGCAACATTTCAATGCCTTACAATATCAACAAACTGAGTTCATAGATCTTATAATGCATTGGTAGGCACTGTAGTCAACTGAAACATTGTAACTGAAAGCAGCTCATTTCAAACCTGCAAGATTATTAGCTGAATCATGTGTTTGTGGTATCCTAGTCCTTTCAGTTTCATTGCACTCTTCATATTGTTGTGCTGTCCGATTAGATCGAAAATTAGCTTGCTTTATAGCATTTCGAGTTCTTCGACCTAAATTGCTCTGCCCATGTCTCGTAGGCGGCATGAATCTTGAACTGAGAATAAACACATGAAATAAACTAATCAAACTGTGATATATATAGGAACTTTGAAATAACTAATTGAGAGCTCTGAAACAGTTAATCTTATAGAATATTATAGAAAAAGAAAGTGTCAAAATTCCGGAATGCATTCAAGTACGAGGGCTGTTCAATAAAGAATGATCACAATTTTTTTTTGCAACGTACCTTTACTCATCATACTTTTGATGGTCCTTTTCAAAATAGTCTCCCCTGAATGCGATGCACTTGTCCCAGTGTTTCTGCCAGTCTCCAAAGACATGCTGGAAACCATTTTTGAGAGATCCTTCAAAATTGCATCTGCAGCCTTCACCACTGCTTCTGATGATGGATAATGCCTCCCACGAAGGCGTTTCTTCAAGTTAGGGAATAGAAAAGAGTCACATGGGGCTAAATTCGACCTATAGGGAGGGTGAGGGATGCACTTTACGTTCACTTTTGCAAGATATTCAGCAACAACATGGACAACATGCGGCCGCGCATTTTCGTGGTGCAACATCCAGCCTGCTTTACGAAAATGTAGTCTTTTGCGCCTGATATGGACTTGCAATGTTTTCAGGACATCCCTGTAGTATTATCCAGTTACTGATGTGTGTGCAGGTACAACATGCTGATAAACTATTCCATAAATATCAAGGAATGATATGACCATAACTTACCCAGCAGAAGCAACCACTTTTGCTTTTTTAGGGGGTTGGTTATGAAGGAGATTTCCACACTGAGCTTTGCTGTTTGTTCTCAGGATCAAAATGAGGTAGCTAAGTTTTATCAGCAGTGATTATGTTTGAAAGAAACTCCGGATCTTCCTCTAACATCGACATTAACTGCATACAGACCTGCATGCGAATGTCCTTTTGTTTGGGAATCAACAGTCTTGGAACCCATCGCGCACAAACGCGTCTCAAGTGTAATGTTTCTGTCACCAACGTGTGGGTGGCACCCACTGAAATGTTCAGTATTTCAAAAATTGATCTTAAGGTAATTCGTCGAATCTCTGTCACAATAGCAGCAGCAGTGTTGATGTTGTTCTGTTGATGTTTTCACCATGTTCACCTTCCTTTGAAATTGATTGCCTCCCCTCTTTAAACATTTTAAACCACCTTCAAGCTGTGCTGTAGAGAAGAACAGACTCTACATAGGCCTCCTGTAACATTGTATAGGCCTCAACTGAAGATTTGTTGAGACGAAAGCAGAATTTCAAAGCCACATATTGTTCCTCACGTGTTACCTCCATTGCAGTGGTAGGCAATACTGAACATGTCTGAATTTGCTGGTTCTCACAGGCGGGAACCAGGAGTGCCAGCAATGAAACTACTACGGCGTGTTTGTTTCACATTAAGCTAACAGAATATAAAAAGTTTGAATTTTAGTGCAAAAAATTATGACCGTAAAAAACCCATGATCATTCTTTATTGAACAGACCTCGTAGTTTATATTCACTTTAAGGTTACACTCATAAATTATAAAGTTACTAAATTTTGACTGTTCTTTCTTCATATTGGGACTTGATTCTCTTTTGCTTTTATGATTTGGTTATCTTTTGTTTTAAGCTTCATAATAACCTTCCTCGGACTGCATATCAATCTCTAAAAGAAAAGTCTTTTCGTTTTTCTGCAGAATTTTGCCAATTTTTCTGCTCATAAGAACCTTCCTTGAACTTAAGTGAATATTTGAAAAAAAGAATTAGACAAATTGGTCTAGCCGTTTCAAAGTTTTGCAGATTATATAGATTTGGTAAGTGAAATAGCTTGAAGACTTTGGCAAGGAGTGGAATATTTTTCTACTGTGTAATGCTTTTGTTTGTCAAAAATAAAATAAGGCGTATGTATTCCACTAAGGTTTGTGTGTGTACTTTTATATTTAGTTAATAACCCGGTGCGTTGTCATTTCAGGTTTTTTTCTTACCTTTTAAACCTTCCTTGGACTTACACAAACATTTCAAAACCAAAATTAGACAAATCGGTTCTGCCGTTCTTGAGTTTTTGCGAGACTAACAAACATCAATTCATTTTTATACATATAGATTAAGCAGTAATAAAGGCGTGGTTACAATGTAGTGTAACAGTGGCAATAAGTTACTTCACGAAGTTCTCCTTGAAGGTAAATGAAATAGAGGATGATACCTTAGTAAAGTAACAGCAGAAGTTACCTTGGAAGCATACACCTCCTGCCACTGTCACAAGTCAGATGTAGTTTGAATGTTACTGTGAACATTTTTTCTTTTTAACTGGAAGCTCTTTAAGTGCTATGGTTCTGTGCTTCCCATTATATATTGGGCATGAAAGACTACTTAATTTTGCTTCAGAGGCCTCTTTATTAGGCTTGAGGTTCTTTTATGTGCCTGCAAATCTGTGCTCAGGACCACTGGCTTACATCCCTTCCGAAGGAAGCCATATTAAGTATATTAAAAGACTTATTGAGTCATACTTCATTAAAAATTAAAGCTTCACTGACATGAAGTTAAGTCTTTTAATATGAAATTAGCTTCACTTTTAACAGTTCTTTTTATTCATAACTATTTCATGTTGAGGACTTCTACGCCCTAAAAAGTCCATCACCTCTCCCGGGTTTGAACCTATGACCTTGGAGTCATTGCATATTACCCCTTGGCCATAGAGGATGACAAAAAAATGATGCTGTAATCAACATAAAGCAAAAATGAACAAAACCAATGAGAAATGTAGATCAAGGTAAAAGAAATACGTTTTAATTAAATTACTATTTCTTTTTATTATAGTAAGCGGTTTATTCTTTATTGCAGGAATTTGTGGGCAGATTTCCAGTTCTTGTTCCATTCCATTCACTCAATAGAGACTTGCTAGTAAGAATCCTTACTGAACCACGTAATGCAATGGTACCTCAGTATCAGATGCTGTTTGGAATGGATAAGGTAAGACAGTTTTTATACAGATTGTCAACAAAGGTTTTTCTTCATGACTGTGCAAAGTTGTTGTCAAAGTAGTTACGCTTACTTTCTTGTGCTTTAAATTAATATGAATGTTAATTGAATTGGCCAGATATTGTAGTAGTAAACATAAAACATTTGATTTAAAATTGCAAAATTTGTTTTCAAATAACTTCCGAGTTTTAAAAGCTTAAATTCAAAATTTTTGGCAGTAAATTGTAATGTTCTGATCAATTAAGATAAAGTATATTAGCAATAAAACATGAGTTTTGTATTATAAAGTATACACAAGAAGCTGGTTTTTTCGGCTCTCATAATCCAGTTTTCCAATTTGTCTTGATCGATCCTTGGCTTACTTTTTCTTTTTTACTTCTCAAATATAGCTCAAATTTGAAACAAAAGAAAAATTTGCATGATATTTCAAAAAATAAAAATTAGTAAATATTGAGTTTTAGTGCCAAAAACTGACATTTTCATACTCTTGTTAGTGTCAAAATATGTCTATAGATTTGATTTTATAACCGTTTTTTCCCCAATTATCAGAATTTACTTTAATGTGGGATTACCTCCAGTACTGCTTAGTCCAAATAAACTTTGGGTTTGTGTACCGATAATAATCAAGAAGAAAGGTTTTTTTCTTCTATAAGTTCTATAAAGTATATATCTCCAGCAGAAGTGGTAGTAGTGATGGACAGTTAACTCAAAAGATGGCCATTCATTAGAGTCTTTAGCATCCTAGGCAATTTTTTATCTTCTATTATATTGGTGGAAAATGAGAATTTTTACAAAAGTTAATAGATGCACAAAATCGAATTTTGCAGGAATCACATTTGTTTTTATTTGAGGATACAGCTTTCACATTTAAACAAATTAATGAAAAAACTATTTGTAGTCAGTTTTTTGACACTTTGTCACTTACGTTTAAGTGTCAAAAAACCGATCACAAATATAGAATAAAAAGAAGTATTTCAGAAAGTGGAGTGCCATTGTTATTAAAATTAGGCAAGTGAGTCAACCTTGTATATACTTTTCTCCACTTACAAGTTTTTTATGAAGACTAGTTTCTGGAGACTTCTCCCCTATCGTCAGCTCTGTGGTAGACTGATGATGCATCCGGTGTCTGCATCTGGCTTGGTGTTGTGCTGCCATCTAACGTCCTGGTAAGTTTGATGACGTCATCTACCGCGGGAATTTCAAAATTCATCAAGAGGTCCTGTTTTTTCGTAGTAAATATGTTTTCCCAAATCTGTAGTTCCAGAGGTTTCTTTGCCTGTTTGATCAGTTCTATTTCTTGTTTTATGTTGTGATTCTCAGACCAAAAGTGATGTGATACGGCCGACTTGTCCATTTGTTTGAATTTAATATTTCTGAAGTGTTCTTTCATTCTTATTCCTAGATTCCTTTTGGTCTTACCAATGTATATCTTGTCACAATCCTGGCAACTCATTTGGTAAATGCCTGATAATTGAGTTTTCGGTGTGCTATTTTTTAGAGGGTGGTTTAGTAAGTTGCGGATGTTGTGTTTGTTTTGAGGGGCTAATTTTATGTTGAAGCTCTTAAATATCTTTTCAAATTTTTTGAAGTATTTTGGATGAAATGTAAATTTTCCATATCTGGTGTTTGGGTTTTCTAGTTTTTTTAACGTAGTAATGTCCTTTAAGTATTTGTTTTTTTTGTGTCTATAGATCAGTTTTTTGATGAAATTTATGTTACAGTTGTTCAGTTCGGCAACCTGGTGTATGTGAGCGTACTCCTGTTCATATTCTGTTTTTGTTGATTAATCTGTGAACTAAACTATGGAATACTGCATATTGATGTTGTACTGGGTTGAATGGGTTGCATTTAATGTAATTGTCAACATGTGTTGCTTTTCGGTATATTCCAAATTGTAATCCTGTTGGTGTTCTAATGATTTTCAAATCTAGAAAAGGTAGCCATTCATCCTGCTCTACTTCAATGGTGAAAACTATGGATTTTTCTTGTAGGTTTAGCAACTTTATAGCATCCTCGGTTAGTCTTCTAGGGACTATCGCAAACACATCGTCGACATATCTATGCCAACATTTGAAAATATGTGGAAAGGCTTTAGTAATGTGTGTTTCCAAATTACTCATGAACAGATTCGCTAGTAATGGTGAAAGAGGGTTACCCATGGCCAAGCCTGCTGTTTGTTGGAAGATCTTGCTGGAGAAGGTGAAGCTGTTTTGTTCAATACATAGGGTGGTTAATTTGATGTATTCCTCTATTTTATCATCTGCAACGTTGCTTTTGGATAACCAGCCTTTCATCAATTTTGGAATTTTTTCTACTGGTATGCTCGTGAATAGAGATCTGATATCAAAGGACACCATCACCTCTTCAGTTTTTATAATTGTGTTTTCAATTTTCTTTACTAAATCAAATGAATTGTTTATGCTTAGAGATTCAAACTTGTCAAATTCTTCCAGCAACCATTTTGCCAGTTTGTAAGTCGGGGCATCTATATTGTTAATAATGGGTCGCATGCTGTTGTCTGTCTTGTGAATCTTAGGTAGGCAGTATAATTTTGGCAAATTAGGGTTGTTTACAATTATGCTATTTTTCATCTTGTGTGGCACTACTGTATTTTCTTTAATTGCTTTTTTGGTGGTTTCTATGTATTTCCTTAAAGGGTTTTTGGTTAGGGTTGTATATTCTGGATTTTGTAGTAGATGTTCAACTCGCTGGTTGTAATCATTTCGGTCCATAATGACTACCGTATTTCCTTTGTCTGCTTTCAGATAAAAAACTGGTTTTTGGTTCAATGTTTGAATAGTTTCTTTGTAGTTATTTTCCTGTCCGAATGTCATCCTCTTTAGAATTTCTAAGCATTTTGATTTAACTAATGTTTTTTCGCTACCATTTTCCAAAAAGTTTGAGGTTATGGTGACGTCAGCGATGTAATCGTCTAAATTGCCCGAGTTGCCGACACAAGTTTTAAAACCTTTGTTTAGAAATTTTAACTCTGTTTCGGTGAATCTGTTCATGAGTAATTTGGAAACACACATTACTAAGGCCTTTCCACATATTTTCAAATGTTGGCATAGATATGTCGACGATGTGTTTGCGATAGTCCCTAGAAGACTAACCGAGGATGCTATAAAGTTGCTAAACCTACAAGAAAAATCCATAGTTTTCACCATTGAAGTAGAGCAGGATGAATGGCTACCTTTTCTAGATTTGAAAATCATTAGAACACCAACAGGATTACAATTTGGAATATACCGAAAAGCAACACATGTTGACAATTACATTAAATGCAACCCATTCAACCCAGTACAACATCAATATGCAGTATTCCATAGTTTAGTTCACAGATTAATCAACAAAAACAGAATATGAACAGGAGTACGCTCACATACACCAGGATGCCGAACTGAACAACTGTAACATAAATTTCATCAAAAAACTGATCTATAGACACAAAAAAAACAAATACTTAAAGGACATTACTACGTTAAAAAAACTAGAAAACCCAAACACCAGATATGGAAAATTTACATTTCATCCAAAATACTTCAAAAAATTTGAAAAGATATTTAAGAGCTTCAACATAAAATTAGCCCCTCAAAACAAACACAACATCCGCAACTTACTAAACCACCCTCTAAAAAATAGCACACCGAAAACTCAATTATCAGGCATTTACCAAATGAGTTGCCAGGATTGTGACAAGATATACATTGGTAAGACCAAAAGGAATCTAGGAATAAGAATGAAAGAACACTTCAGAAATATTAAATTCAAACAAATGGACAAGTCGGCCGTATCATATCACTTTTGGTCTGAGAATCACAACATAAAACAAGAAATAGAACTGATCAAACAGGCAAAGAAACCTCTGGAACTACAGATTTGGGAAAACATATTTACTACGAAAAAACAGGACCTCTTGATGAATTTTGAAATTCCCGCGGTAGATGACGTCATCAAACTTACCAGGACGTTAGATGGCAGCACAACACCAAGCCAGATGCAGGCACCGGATGCATCATCAGTCTACCACAGAGCTGACGATAGGGGAGAAGTCTCCAGAAACTAGTCTTCATAAAAAACTTGTAAGTGGAGAAAAGTATATACAAGGTTGACTCACTTGCCTAATTTTAATAACGATCACAAATAGTTTTTTAAATTAATTTTGACATCACTGCTACTAAATTCCTCCAATCACGCATAAATAAATTATCCTTGCATATATTATTGGTCATTTAGAGACAACTAATATAATATTGCAAAATACAGATATTTTCCTTTCTATATGTTTTTGGAGGAATTTAGTAATAGTGACGTCAAAATTAATCTCAAAACTATTTGTAGTTGGTTTATTGATACTCGTCACTTACTTTATTATATTAATGAGATACTAGTTTCAGAGGCAATCGCTGCCATTTTCAATCTCTTTCCAACTGGCATATGTTGTCTGCTCTCTCTCTGGTGGTGGAACTATGAACTTTTTTGTCAAATTATCTACTGGTGGGATTTCAAAGTTCATTACGTGATCCTTATTTTTCCATATGAATATGTTCTCCCATGTTGTCAATTTATTTTGGTTTATCACTCCTTTTAATAATTTTTGGATTTGGATCAATGTCATGATTTTCTATCCAAAAATGAAATGCTACTGCTGACTTATCTTCTTGTTTCAATCTGATGTTTCTAAAGCGCTCCTTGACTCTGGTTTTTAGATTTCTTTTAGTTTGACCTATGTAGCATGTTTCGCAATTCTTGCAACTTATTTGGTATATTCCGGATCTGTCAACTGATGGGATTTCATCTTTTGTTTTTGAATTTAGCAATTTTAAAATTGAGTGTCTATTAGTAGGTGCCAAGGTGATATTTTGTTCCTTGAAGATCTTTTTAAATGTATTAAATGTTTTTGGGTGATATGTGAATGAACTGACTATGTTGTTGCTTTCTTTTTCAAATGTGGTTGCTTCCTTAATGGTTTTCTTCAGTTCAGCTTTTCAAATTTTCTTCAACACCAAACTTTTATTGTATCCATTTTCTTCTGCTATGTGTAGTATTACCTTTTGTTCTTTGAAATATTCTTCTTTTTAATTTGTGTTTCAAATGCACTCATAAATAAGTTAGCCAAAAAAGGTGAAAGTGGATTGCCAATTGATAACCCTGATTTCTGCTTGTAGTGTTTTCCATTAAAGCTGAAGAAGTTTTGTTCAGTGCGTATTATTGTTAGAGAAATATATTCTTCTGCTTCTATTGCTTCCATTTCTATTGTAGTTAGCCATTTTTTTAATACGGTCTGTAATTTTTCTGTTGGTATGCTTGGAAATAAAGATGTGACATCAAGTGAAACCAGTCTGTCATTTTTGTCCAAATTTATATCTTTGATTTTTCCTACTAAATCTAAAGAGTTTTTTAAATTTGCACTTTCGAATTTTGGGAAACTATTGAATTTATTTAGTAACCATTTGGCCAAATTATATGTGGAGGCATTTATGCTACTAGTGATAGGTGAAAAATGCTACATAGGTCAAACTAAAAAAAATCTAAAAACCAGAGTCAAGGAGCACTTTAGAAACATCAGATTGAAACAAGAAGATAAGTCAGCAGTAGCATTTCATTTTTGGAATGAAAATCATGACATTGATCCAAATCCAAAATTATTAAAAGGAGAGATAAACCAAAATAAATTGACAACATGGGAGAATATATTCATATGGAATAATAAGGATCATGTAATGAACTTTGAAATCCCACCAGTAGATAATTTGACAAAAAAGTTCATAGTTCCACCACCAGAGAGAGAGCAGACAACAGATGCCAGTTGGAAAGAGATTGAAAATGGTGGCGATTGGCTTTGAAACTAGTCTCTCATTAATATAAAAAAAGTAAGTGACGAGTATCAATAAACCAACTACAAATAGTTTTGAGATTTTCCTTTCTGTTTTATTTGGAATCTTAAAAATGAAAGATTTGTCAAAACTCAATAAATGCAATTTGCTTGGGATAAACATTACTAGGCTTGCAGCAAAGAGGAAAAGTACTACAGTAAAAGCAAAGAAACAGCTACATTGCCTTGGTAAAAATTATTCTGCCAAAAAAGTCTTATAAAAGTAATTTGCCTTTTCCATCATTTCAAAATATTGCATTGATTTCTGAATATCCTTCTTCTTTTCCATGGACACCATGTTTCCTTCAGGAAGCACAATGGATTGTAATATCTGTGTGTGTATTCTGCACTGCAACACTCATTTTTTCATGTTTCTTTGAAGGTTTACTGTAAGTAATTGCGTGCTGAATTTAGAATCCTCAATATTCCAGTGTGTGTTTAGGATCTTCAGTGTGCCATGATTTGCTAATGTATTACAGTAATCCTTTAGGGTCAAGATATCCTCCATTTTCCTATAGTCCTTTTATTCGTCCGAAAACCTGATCAGGAGCCATGTAACTTCTAATGGGGGAAGAACTGGAGAATGTGGATGAAAGTCCTTTGTTCTGAAAATGCAATGAGCACAGCCACCATAATGTTTTTGTTCTGGCTAGGGCAGGAATCAGGAAATAGATGACTAGTAGAAGGTCTTTTAGGTGTTATTGTCCTTAATAGTTCTTAACAAGAAATCTAGCAATGCAGACGTGACTTGATTGCAGCCTCTTGATGATTGATATTCCAATCAGCTATAGAATGAGATGTCTTTTTTATCCTGTGTCTTGGAATGTAACATAATTCAGGGGGCTCTTCTAGCAAACAGATTTCATTCAACTGGACTCTCACCCCACCCCCTCCCCCAAAAAAAAAACACAACCAAATGGGGTAATACTGAAGGTAAGAGACATTACGAGCTTACTATAGCTGTTAAAAGTGACATCAAATTTTCAGAGACAGTTGGTCCTTTGACATACCCATCACCCCTGGAAACTTAATGCACAAACAGGTACTATATACTTTCCTGATGTTATATTTTATGGACACAGTTTGTTTCCTTTTCTAGGACTCAACTTTCACAATCCAGCATTTCGACGTCATGACTGACAAACTTTAATAGCAATTTGTCTTGAATTGTCTTGCACAATCTTGGTTTGGAATAGTCTAATATCCTCATACGTCAACTTTACCATTTTACCTGCTTATTGCCTTCAATTTTTTGGTTAGATGTGGAATCTACTAGTCCATGAGAAAATTTTATATTACATTCATTTTGCTCATTTTTACATTTCTTTGTATGAGGCACCTTGTGTTTAGTTCTAGATTTTCTACCACACACAGATTCTTCAATTGCAATAGTAAATTCACCACTTGCATCTATTTTTCTCACACAAACAAAAGTCTGCCACTTCTAAGAAATACCACAAAAGAATGAGTGTATGCTGTATGCATTTATTGTCGCCAGAAAGCTAACAAAAGGCGAAAGTCTTCCCGGCAAAGAATATAATCTGAGATGAAAATTATACCTCCAATACAGTGCCAAATGATACTTGACTTTGTATGGTTTTCAGTAGAGGACTCAAACATCTATTTAGTTTTGCTTTAACTATGTAATTTCATCTATCAATTTTTGAAAAAGCTTTGAAATTTGGTGGCCTGTACAAACTGCATTTATCAGCTTATTCAAAATCTGCTTCTGTAGTATGATTCAAAATATAAAAATCATTTGATAACATATAACTTATTTTTGAAAAGTTTTGCATCTATCAACTACTGCAACAATGCTCCTCAAATGATGAATATATCAAATTTCTCCATAGCATCTATATGATATCGTCCTTCTGGGCTAAGGGGTAACATGCTAGCCTCTGGTTCCTGAGGTCATGGGTTCCAACCCTGGGGAAGGTGATGGAATTTTTTGAATGTAAAAATCCTTAGTATGTTTTCTTCAAAAGGGAAGTAAAGCTGTTGGTCCTTTGTCTTAGATTGATGCACATAAAAGAACCTCAAGCTGATAGAGAGGCCTTTAAGCAAAATTAAGCTGTCTTTCTTATCCAATATGGAATGGAACGCTGGAAACATAGAAGTTACAGAGCATCCATAATTTAAAAAGAAAAAGAAAATAAGGAAAAGAAAGAAAAAATTACAGGGTGGGATATCCCATATTTTTAAATTGATGAATTATTGGAATCAATAATAATGCATTAACAAAATCAAGTAAATCTAGAGGCTCTATTTGGGAATAAAATTTCCAGTTATAAGATACGCTGGAATTGTTCCCTCTCTTACCAAAAAGATGTTCTTGTTTGTTTCAACATAAATGTAAACAAAACAAAAAAAAATGGTGAAAAGTTATTGCATAATAGCCACAAGTAGTTCCAAAAAATATCAGTAACCACTTTTTTCACTTAGATAAACCTATTCTTTTCAAAACATATTTTTTCTTCTTATAAGGAAGTTTCAAGTTTCTTTATTATTGAGTCATTCAATTAAGTTTTCTATTTGATTCCTTTTGTAGAAATAATGCAAGTACAATTTTGATAATATATCTAAATTTAAAAAAATTCTGATAATGATTACTAAAAATATTAACCATAAACTTTAACTACAAAGGAATTTTTTGTAATTCACAAAAATAGGTTGTAATTCAAAATCTGCCTTACAAGCAAAAGTAAGTCAGTATTCAAGGAATAGTACAATAAATTAATTATTCCATTCATTAAAGTTGCTACAAAATTTAGATAAACAGTTAATCCTACAATGGGTCCCAGTACACTAGCTGGAAATGAGCACGCTAGTATATTGGGAAGGGCTGCACAAAAATTAAACAGTTAAAAATTAATGAAATGAAATCATTTCAAGAAGATGATTCTAAAACCACAAATGCAGATTAAAATATAGAGCATCATCTTTGAAGATAAGAAATGTATCTCAGATTACCCACAAAGGAAATCAGTAGCAATATTTGACTTAACTACTGTCATGACTACCTAGCCACACATTTTCTTAGAATAAATTTACTACAGCACATCCTTTGCAAGCAACCAGACACTATAATGGATATACAATATGTTATGGGAACATTTACTACTATTGCACAGAAAATGAAGCTATTTACAGTGGAGTAACAAACACTACACAAATAAAAATATTTAGTAAATATTCTCCACTTAATAAAAAACATAATAGAAGTATTGTCATCGGCTTCTTAAGATAAGTGGAGAATATTTACTAAATATTTTTATTTGTGTAGTATTTACTACTATGTTCAATTCCAAAAATATAAGGGGATTTTCAGACTCAACTAACATCCTATTATCGGGATGCTAGACAGAAAATGGATGAAATCTAGGACCTAGAGCATTAGTAAACAACATATTTTAAATGTCAGATGCATTGAAAAATAAATTGAGAGGCTAATAATAACTTATAGGAAAATAATCTTTGGTTAGGTTACATTAGGTTTCAAATATATTTCAAAATGAATTGAAAAAGTTATTTGTATGTGTGTTTGGAGGAATTTAGTAACAGTGACGTCAAAATTAATATAAAAATTATTTGTGGTTGGTTTATTGACACTCGTCACTTACTTTTTCATATATTTATGAGAGACTAGTTTCAAAGGCCCTGGCCTCCATTTTCAATCTCTTCCCAACTGGCATTTGTTGTTATCTGCTCTCTCTGGTGGTGGAACTATGAACTTTTTTGTCAAATTATCTGCTGGCAGGATTTCAAAGTTCATTACGCGATCCTTATTTTTCCAGATGAATATGTTCTCCCATGTTGTCAATCTATTTTGGTTTATCACTCCTTTTAATAATTTTGGATTTGGATCAATGTCATGGTTTTCATTCCAAAAATGAAATGCTACTGCTGACTTGTCTTCTTGTTTCAATCTGATGTTTCTAAAGTGTTCTTTGTCTCTGGTTTTTAAATTTCTTTTTGTTTGACCTATGTAGCATTTTTCACAATTCTTGCAATTTATTTGGTATATTCCAGATTTGTTACCTGAAGGAATTTCATCTTTTGTTTTTGAATTTAGTAATTTTAAAATTGAGTATCTATTAGTAGGTGCCAAGATGATATTTTGTTCCTTGAATATCTTTTTAAATTTATTAAATGTTTTTGGATGATATGTGAATGAACTGAATATGCTGTTGCTTTCTTTTTCTTTAATAAATGTGGTTGCTTCCTTAATGGTTTTCTTTAGTTTAGATTTTCTAATTTTCTTCAACACCAAACTTTTGTTGTATCCGTTTTCTTCTGCTATGTGTATTATTGCTTTTTGTTCCTTGAAATATTCTTCTTTTTCCATGGGTATGTTGACTAGTCTGTGTGTAAGGCTGTTTATTACTGCATGTTTATGTGTAATTGGGTTGTGGCTATTATTTTTTATATAATTTTCTGAATGTGTTGGCTTCCTGTAAATTCCAAATTTTATTTTTGTATCATTCCTGATGATATTTAGATCCAAGAAAGGTAGTTGTCCATTGATTTCCTTTTCCTTTTCTTAGAAAAGGAAATCAATGGACAACTACCTTTCTTGGATCTAAATATCATCAGGAATGATACAAAAATAAAATTTGGAATTTACAGGAAGCCAACACATTCAGAAAATTATATAAAAAATAATAGCCACAACCCAATTACACATAAACATGCAATAATAAACAGCCTTACACACAGACTAGTCAACATACCCATGGAAAAAGAATAATATTTCAAGGAACAAAAAGCAATAATACACATAGCAGAAGAAAACGGATACAACAAAAGTTTGGTGTTGAAGAAAATTAGAAAATCTAAACTAAAGAAAACCATTAAGGAAGCAACCACATTTATTAAAGAAAAAGAAAGCAACAGCATATTCAGTTCATTCACATATCATCCAAAAACATTTAATAAATTTAAAAAGATATTCAAGGAACAAAATATCATCTTGGCACCTACTAATAGATACTCAATTTTAAAATTACTAAATTCAAAAACAAAAGATGAAATTCCTACAGGTAACAAATCTGGAATATACCAAATAAATTGCAAGAATTGTGAAAAATGCTACATAGGTCAAACAAAAAGAAATTTAAAAACCAGAGTCAAAGAACACTTTAGAAACATCAGATTGAAACAAGAAGACAAGTCAGCAGTAGCATTTCATTTTTGGAATGAAAACCATGACATTGATCCAAATCCAAAATTATTAAAAGGAGTGATAAACCAAAATAGATTGACAACATGGGAGAACATATTCATCTGGAAAAATAAGGATCGCGTAATGAACTTTGAAATCCCGCCAGCAGATAATTTGACAAAAAAGTTCATAGTTCCACCACCAGAGAGAGCAGATAACAACAAATGCCAGTTGGGAAGAGATTGAAAATGGAGGCCAGGGCCTTTGAAACTAGTCTCTCATAAATATATGAAAAAGTAAGTGACGAGTGTCAATAAACCAACCACAAATAATTTTTATATTAAGTTATTTGTAGTCGGTTTTTAACACTTAGTCACTTTCATTTTTATATTATTGAGATACTAGTTTCAGATGCTGTTGCATATCTGAAACTAAAACCTCAATAATTTAAAAATGAAGTGACGAAGTGTTAAAACCCGACTACAAATAATTTTTTCAATTAATTTTGATGTCACTGTTAATAAATTCCTCCAATCATGCATAATATTTCAGAATCTTTCATTTATAAGTCAGTCAATGATGACTGATTATTATAACACACCCAAACCGCATGTAGGCAAACTATGAAAGATAGAATCAGAATTGTCAATGTTATAGCTGGCATTTGAACCACGGATCTGCTATCATGAGGATGAATGATCTTGAACTTATTACTTTAGGTGGTGTAGAAGTAATCACCCAAGAGTAACTAAATTATAGAGAGAAACTACCCATCTTATTTTGATCACCTGTGCCTGCTTGTCTGAATTTCACAGAAACTTAATTTTGGTACTCCAAGTATAAACTTGGAAGAAGCGTAGGGACAGTATTAATTTTGGTACTTTTAGTTTATATTCTTATGGCTCCCTTCTGGATTATAAATATCCTCTCACAACCCCCTCCCCCCGAATTTTATTCCATATTTTCATTGACTGTTAAAATGAGCAAAATACACACTTTTCAGTCATACTGAATTTAATGTACATTTTAGGTATTTGAGCACATTGTTTTTTAAAAACCCTTTCCCATGTTTTCCCTTTTAATAAGTTTTTAAAAAGTTCTATATTTCCTTGGTCGAAAATCTTTTTCATGCAGCTTTCTCAATTTGCCTAGGTACTTGTACATCAATTATTAATAATTGACCATAGTGTAGATAGGGCTATATCCTCGACGAGCGATTGTTTTGGGGATTTAGATTTGTTAGTGATCATTACATCCAATAGTGACCTATTGTGATGTGTTACACTAGTTGGTACTTCTACAGTATTAGCTAAGTTATATACAGAAAGCAAAGTCTTATGTTTATTGTATTACAATCTTCCATAAAATTTGTTCCAATCCCCGCTTATTGCAAGTGTCTTATGTTTTCTAGTTAACCGAGAAAGCACCATTTCCAGTTTCTCTAAGAAAATATCAATTTTGGTATTTGGTGCCCTATAAATGCACATGATAATTAGCTTTTTATCGCTTATATTAATGACAACTCAAAGTACCTATCTTCCTTGAGTTCCTCAAACAGGTTTATACCTCTGGTTTGTATGCTTGATCTAACATATATGCATGATCCCCCTTGTTTGTATGTTTTTCTACAGAAAGAATCTACCAGTCTAAACTGTTTGTGGTTAATTTCTGTTAACTGCTCTAACTTTAACCAGTGTTCAATTATGCGTATGACATCTACATGCAGCAATTCTGTATTAAGTAGTACTTCTAGCTGTGTTAATTTATTTGTCATACTTTCTAAGTTTTGATGGAAAACGCACAGTTTGTTAAATTATATCCTTTCGACTACCACAAACCTCTTTAATCTGGTTTAGAATGCCCATCTCCCTTTCCATCCACCCTTTCTTCTCCTAGTTTCCCTGTAGCTGTGATTGTATAACTTCACATAACAATCAACCAAATTTGTGCGAGCCTCTGCGGTTTAGATGCACCCCATCCCTTCCAAAGTCATTATTGTGGAGCCAGAAATAACCATCAACCACCTTCTCACATTGCAAAGCCAATTAAGTTCACTGTTTATCCTTGCAATCTTCCTTTCACTCATGTTGTATCTTCTTAGTGTACCAATGATGACAATTTTCATGTCTTTTTAATAGCATTTGCCAAGTCCATCGTGTCCCCCATAATTTCCTCTGTCGTAATTCCTCAATTGATGTCATTCATTCCTGCATGGATAACCACCACTTTTTGCTTGCATTGCTTCAAGTTTAGTTTCTTGATTCTGTGTTTTAGCTCATTTAATTAAATAGAATAAAAAGAAGTATTTCAGAAAGTGGAGTGCCATTGTTACTAAAATTAGGCAAGTGAGTCAACCTTGTATATACTTTTCTCCACTTACAAGTTTTTTATGAAGACTAGTTTCTGGAAAAAACTTGTAAGTGGAGAAAAGTATATACAAGGTTGACTCACTTGCCTAATTTTAGTAATCATTTAATTAAGTTTTATCCCCAGTATCATAACCTCTCTCTTGGCACAGATTTCTGGAGAACTTAAGCTTGGAGTCACCGATCACCATCACTTCTTTGTGTTTTCTTGTAATGTTGAGTTCTTTGTTGTAAGAAATGATCTCACTTGCTTCTCCTTGTAGTGCCTCAAATGTGTTCCAATATGTTGGAGCAAACAAGTTACTGTCTTGTGTACACTGTGCAGATGTTTGCCTTTTCTTCCCAAATTTGCCTTTAACAAAGTTCATGAAACTTTCTTCCTCTTCTTGTGACCCTAATTTAGTCCTTAGGTCTTTGTTTTTGGCCCTTAATATCTGAATTTCCTGGAGCTTTCTTCAGATCTTTGTTCAGCATCACAATTATCATTTGGAGGGACACTATTATTTCAGTCTTGCGTGTCCTGCCAGCCACCAATTGTATTTCTTCCTTTTCCTCATCTTCTGTATTTACTTCAATGTTGTCTTTATTTCCTCGTCTATACGCATTAGTACTATGTAGTTTACAATCATTTTCTTTCGCTTCACTCACTGAATTACTTTGGTTTTTGCATAAATTTAGAGCCATATGCGGAATCATTATACCACTCGCTGCCATCTAGTGGCTTTGAAACAAATACTTACCATGTGATGACCAATTTTGTCAATGGTTGGTATTTGGCCTTTTTGCAGCAAGCTTACATGTGGAATGTGGTGAAGAGCAATACTTACTGCAGTTCACACAAAGTGTTATTACACAGATATTTCTGCATGCTCAGTTTTATTATTTAAATGTTAATTGTAATTAGTTTTAATTACTGCTGATACCTTTGAGTAACCTGTTTTATTTAGAGTTACAAGAGTCCAGTATAACTAACGGTTACATCACTCATATATTTGTTACCTTTTTATTATGAACATTATAATAGGTCTGTAATAAACATTTCTGTGCAGTACAAAAGTTAATTAAAACAATACATTGATATTACAGGTTGACTTAACATTTTCTCCTGAAGCATTGTTGGCAATTGCAAAATTAGCTATGGAGAGAAAGACTGGTGCTCGAGGACTGCGTGCAATTATGGTTTGTATATTTATATATAAAGGAACTGATATTGATTTGAGTAGTATCATAAGGGTCTTTAATCTGGTGTTACAAGATAACTTAGAGGAAAAACTATATATGTTCACAGGAAACATTACTTCTTGATCCCATGTTCGAAATACCTGGCTCAGATGTAATGAGCGTACACATAACAGAAGATGTTGTCTTTGGGAAAAGCCAACCCGTATACATTCGTGGAAAGCCAGTGTCACAGGAAGAGGAGGATCAGTCCATTGAAGTACAAGCCCGAGCTGAAGCCAAATAAAAGATTTTATCTGTCTCCATTTAAGCCTTCCTAAATCTATCCAGTGAGATTATTTTACCCTTGTTCTTTAAACATTGAAGAAAGAATAAGTACGTAATACCCGAGTTTACAAGTATCAGTACAAAATCACATTCATTTAGCCTCAAAGTGTGAAATGTTTTACAAAAAGTAAATAAATAAAATTATAAGTGAAACAGGGGTAACTATGGTAAATCAAGTGACTACTCTAGTGTAGCTGTATAAACAAATATAATTTCAGTAAGCTTTACTCTTTTCTTTTATTTAGAAAATAAAATCAGTTAGGGTTACTTTAATGGTGTAAAGTCCTGCGTTTAGTTTGATTTAAAATACTTTTTATTGTTCAACAAAACGACTGATGAAATTTCTATTATGTTTAGAACAGTAATGGCTTTTGTTTTCTTGTTATTGTTTCAGAACTATTGTATTATAGTTGTAAATACCTTTTAACATTTTGAATATAATTGGCTACGTGATGTTTTTCTTGTGCTTGTTTTCATACCTGCATCTAGGCCTCTACTAGAATTGGGTTGAATTTTACACTTTTGTGGTGTTATTTGAATAACACACCACGTAAATGTTATGTAATAAAACAATCATTTTCAGCAATTACTACTTTTCTGTTCTTTGAAGCACTTAAAGATAATTCAGAAAAAAGTAATCATGAATGGCATTCACACCAAGAATTTTCAAATTCATTCATGCCTAGTCTATTTTATCACATACATCATACAAGCAGGAGGTTAATTGAGTAAAAATAAGCTAAATTAGCTAAATTATATTAATAATTACTATTTTATTCAGTTTTGGTTTTAACCATTACTTTTTACAAAATGTAATGTTTACTTGTAATTTACAAACGAAAGTAGAATTGTAATCATAAGTAGTTGATATACATTAGATCAAGGACTTAGCGAAGTTGTTGCCACAGCTCATACAACATGCACATTAATGGTACGTCAGACCAGTCTTGACATAAATACAATATTCTGATATTGTAAGTTTATGAATTTATATTTTTTCTAATATGAACTCTTTTATCATGTATCACAATACTTCTGCAAATTTGGGACACCATTTAATAGGGATGATACTATGACACTGTATATCAAATGGTTCCTTGCATACTTCCTTCTCCTAAGTATTGGCATTTTTAATCACAATTATTGCACAGAAAATTCATTTCTTTATTTATCTATTATACAAAATTGTAAATAGTCTCTGATATTGTCAACTTTGGCTATAATATATGCAGTACAGTAAGTTATGCAATATAAATAATTTGAGAATATAAATTTAAAATCCTAATAATCTTATAACATTAAAATTTGAAATCAAGTTATTTAAAAGTCTCATTTATAGAGCAAAAGTAGCAGTGTACACACTATTTTTTCCATGGCTCTTTATGTGGTGTTTTCAATATTTCATATCTATTTTCCATTACTTTAATAATTCATGACATCAATAACCTTAATAAAAAAGGATATTTAAAATAATGCTATATATAATTTGAATACATAAAAACAAGGATTCAGGATTAAAATGAAACAATTCCTATCTATAAAACCTCAAGTTAGAAGAAAATGATCCCTGTAAGCAATATTTTTTCAGGTCCTTTTGAAATGTTCTTTTACAGATTTTATATAAATATATAAAATGTAGCAGCAGTATAATATTTTAAACAAATGTAATCTATGTGATTTTAAATAAGAAAGTCTTGTCATTTCTTATGAAACAACTTTCATTGTTTTAGTTAATTGATAGAAATTAATAATTTCCTCATACTAGCCATATATAGGCCAAGGTATTTGATAGATTGAGTCAACATGAAAAATTCAATGCCATGGCTGGGATTTGAACCACGGATCTCCTTGTTTCCATCCAGTTGCTCTAACCCATTGAGCTACCATGGCCAATGTGCCGTCCTGACATTAAATTCTCCATTTGACTCGTATATTTCCCCGGTAAACCACTAGGGGCTCTCGCATTCGAGACACACTGTTTGTGGCGACTTACTATCGTAAGTCCCAGGCTTCATCATTTAACTCTTCATCATCTCAGCAGAGTTACATGATGAAGCCTGGGACTTAAGTACTTACAACAGTAAGTCGCCACAAATGGTGTATCTTTAATGTTAAAACCCCCAGTGGCTTACCGGGGAAATATAAGAGTCAAATGGAGAATTTAATGTCAGGATAGCACGTTGGCCATGGTAGCTTACCTAATGGGTTAGAGCGACTGGACAGAAACCAGGAGATGCGTGGTTCAAATCCCGGCCATGGCTTTGAATTTTTCATGTTGACTCAATCTATCAAAAACTTAAATTGTGTTTTAAATACATCATTACTTCAAAGTTATATTAAAGAATTAAAGAACAGGGTGAGAATGTTAAAGTTTCTAAAACAGTTAATGCAAAATACTTGTACTCTTAAACCCATAATTGCTATTTGTTCCCTGTCCATTGTTCCATACATCAAAGGAGGATAATCAAACCATTATAAAATTCATTAAAATGCTAATATATACAAATGTTGCCATAGTTTCAGATAAGATACTTGAACAAGTTTTATTGAAGATTTCCTCAAATAGTCTGTCGCCGTAAACATGTTAATATGCCAAGGAAGTATAGTTTATCTCGTGGATGTAATAATTTTAATCAACAGTGGTGAGTAGTCATAAACTTTGGTATTTATATATTCCATATCTTCTCGGGAAACAAGCCAGGTGAAAAGACGAGAAGATCTGGAATATATTCGTCACAAGGAAAGCTTCAGGTCTTATTTTATTTGTGGTATTTATAGTTTCAGGAGAGTATTTAAAGTCCAATGGTGCTACTCTTTATAATAAAGTAACTATAGATTCACTAATGGCTTGGGAAAGCATAGGAAGTGTATGTATATTTTGACATTCAGCAACTAATCAAAAGAGTTTCAAAATCCATAAATTTTACTTTTCTACTCAGAGTTCTTTTTTTAATTTTACGTCCTCCAACGTTAAGTCATATCGGACGGTGAATGAGATGGGTGAAATGATGCTCAAATGTGTCCAGGGTCCATGGAGCTTAGAGCTACCCGACATTCGTCTTTAAGGATAAGGGAAAACCCTGGAAAAAACCTTATCCAGGTAGCTCACCCTGACCGAGATTCGAACTCGGGACCTCTTGAACATGCTACCATCTACGCTACCGAGGAGGGCTCAGAGTTCTTTGTCTGATTCAACATTTGATCTAACATTTTATCAGATTATAATAGAAGCTTTGGCACAGTTAATCTGTTAAGGAAATAAATTAGTTTTTTTCTTCTTTCTTTTATTTGCTCAGGAATAATCTAAGTATTTAAATTTTATGGCTTTTTTTAAATCCCAACCATGATATTTGAAACAAACTGTAGGAGTTTACGTCAACATAAGTAGTTTCCTTCCAGAAATAAAAGTCTTCCATTTTCATCTGAGTTACTTTAACCAGGTCTTTCCTCACTGCTTTGATGAAAAAATGCAACTTGGGGTATAAAGACTAACATTGAGTCATACCTTTTAAAACTTGTAACTTCACTCACGTCCTTTTACAACTGATGAGTCGCTAATCAGCTGATGATGAGACTGCACAGTTTCGAAAACGTTCCTGATTTTGTTAAAGGACGTGAGTGAAGAACAACTTGGGGTATTCTTAATTTCAGTTTCACAACAATGTTTTACCTTTCAATTTAGGCATGGCATGCATTTCACTGAATACTGTGTCCAGAAACTGAACTTTTTTGTTTAATTATTTTAAAAATGGGTTGTTCTGATACACCTTTTAAAAGTATGGCTGCCATATTATTGTTACAATTTTGTCCCATGCAGGTGTAAGAATGAAGAATAAAGTATTCCTTTTAGATTACTCTGTAACAGTTTAGAAGTAATGAAAGACAAATAGATGTGTCTGAAATGAGATTTTTATGATAATTTTCTAAAGAACTATACAGACATGCACAAAGAATTGAAGGTGAAGTAGCTCATTGAAGAAATAAATTAAAAGAAAAGTGTTTGTCATTTAGAAAGTATGCCAACAGAAAGGATTGTTTATGAAATATATCAATCTCAGGAAAGATTAGGACAAGATGGAGGAACTATGAGGATGAGGAGGCTCATTAGTTCAACCTCTGCAGTTGTTTATAATTGATTTTAGTAAGGTTTGTAAAACCTTATTTTATTGTTAGTTTTACAAATAACAGATCCTATTTTATCCACCTCTCCTGACTGTTACTACATGTAACAGTAGCCATTATTACAATTTCTGATTGTGTCATTAGATATAAGTCCACAGTTGTAATTTATAATTTACTGACTTGGAACTCAGAGCTGAATTGAGATAGCATTATAAGTTGGATACTAACATTTTTTTCTCCCCCTGTTAATAGTTTTCCAGCAGTCTTTATTAATGACCCTTCTGTAAGCACTCTCAATTGTTCAATATTCATTCACATTCATCTTTATTCATCCTTTGTATCTTGTACAAGATAATGGACATGTCAAGCAAATATTTACAGTATAACATTAACATAGTAACAGATACAAAATGCATAAATAGTAATTACAAGAAACAGGGTGCTTTTAAGTTCAACTTCTATCTTATCATGAATCCGTTGAATAATTTAGAACTTATAAATTTGTAGAAGTAGTTTGGTTGGTTACGCTAGTGAGAGGATATGGTCACTATCCAATGTTGCCAGATTAGGTATTGCAGGCTAGCTTATGTATTCTTGCAATGTGAGGTAGGATTTCTTAGACATTTAGAGAGGAACTTTAGATTGTAAAGCAGAAAATTTCAGAAATGTGGAAATGAGATGGCAACATTAGATTAGAAGCTAGGAGTGGGGTTCTAGAAGCTACTGGGAGAACTTGGAAGATTAATAGTACATTCTGGGCATAATCTTAGACAGCTCTAGTCTGATTGCTGGTGGAACAAGAACATTAGGAGTCATTATTAATTTATAGATGAGTTGTATTTAAAGTTACATCTCCATATATTAGGAGTCATGTTGACTATCAAAGACCTTAGCCTACATACGGCTAGTGTGAAGAAATTGTTAATTTCTATCAATTAACTAAAATAAGAGTTAAATGATGAAGCCTGGGACTCAAATACTTATAATAGTAAGTCGCTACAAGTGTATCTCGAATGCGAGAGCCACTAGTGGTCTACCGGGGAAATATACGAGACAAATGGAGAATTTAATTTCAGGACGACATGTTGGCCATGGTAGCTCAAAGGTTAAGAGCAACTGGACGGAAACCAGGAGATCCGTGGTTCAAATCCCGGCCATGGCATTGAATTTTTCATCTTGACTCTATCCATAAAAAATCTTAGCCTATATACGGCTAGTGTGGAGAAATGATTAATTTCCATCAATTAACTAAAATTAAACTTTCAATTTGCTGAATTCACGAACTTCCTGTCTACTGTTAAACTAAGTAATTATGTTATTTATAATCTTGGTTATGACTGAAATATGCCAAAATAAGTTTATGTTTAGTAGAGCTGATTTCTCAAGTGTGAGCAAATTATTAAATGGACTTCTGAAAGTTTACAATTCTTTTTCCCTTCCAAAACATTTAAATACTGTTCCCTCATGCTGTAACAAAGTATTTCTTGCCTAATTTCCAAGGAAAAATACATGGCAACTAACGTAAAGTGGATAGAATTATTATTTTTTATATAAAGAGTAAATATTCATGAATGTAAACATATCAGTCTAATACTGTGTTTATACAGTTCGAGAATTGGTTTAAAAAGTGTTTTTGATATCAGTCTAATATTATTTGAAGGAAAAGGTTAATTTAAGTGATGTTTGTGTTTGATTATCAACTCATTACTTTCAAATATCAGTCTAACTTAAGCCATTTCTAACACTAAAAACAAGGCTACACAAAGGAGAAGGGGCCAGAAAGGCCTGGAGAACAAGCTTGTTATTTCAACATTATAATTTTGGTAGCCCTGTTTATAATACAACAAAAATCAACTCAAACCACAAGGAGCATAACAACCTGGGAAATAATGGACAACATAGGTAGAGTACTTATCTGGATGGACATGCGCCTCTTGCCAATGCCATAAGCCCTTTTATTCCAGCCTATGGTCTAGCTTGCTGGTGGTAAGGAATTTATGTACCAGTCACAGAAAAGACTTTGCAAATTCACAGTGCAGAGACATCCTGTCAGGTGTTAAGATGTTCTCCCTCTTACCTCAGTTTAGTTTGTGTTCTGTTAATCTCCTGATTTACATATTAACAGAATGC
The DNA here is from genome assembly GCA_030765055.1 of Mantis religiosa. Lineage (NCBI taxonomy): Eukaryota > Metazoa > Arthropoda > Insecta > Mantodea > Mantidae > Mantis > Mantis religiosa. The sequence continues at coordinate 79,563,619 of CM060953.1, forward strand.
ACCTCATTAAAATACCTGAGGTTTGTTCCCAGCCCTAGGATGCTCAATATGAGGATTATAAAAGTTCCATACATTGATAAATGATTATTTTTGCTGTAGCCAAAAGTATAAAAATTTAATATTGTTTTAGGTACACAATGGCCGCATCTTATAAGCAGGGAATCATTCATAGGATTTGATTAGCTTTGATAAGCGCTCATACAGAGCTACTTAATTTTGTAATGCTTTATCAACAAAATTAACTCAAGAATTGGAACTACTCAAGGAATCATAGTTAATTTTTTATAGCTTCCATAAACTATTTTTAATAAACCACATTTTGTTATCTACTTCATGTTAATTGAGGTCAACTTTTGCAGAAATAGTAATAAAACTACACATTTTTTTGTAGGAATAAGAATACAGGAAACCAAAATGACTCGAATTTTTAAAAGCAGTTATACAGTGACCTTGATATATTCTTTCCATAGCATTGTAAGAAACAATAAATAATAGCACATTCAAAAGATAAAGTAGTGAAACATAAAAAGCCATATATATCAAGGACTGCCCATGGCTCTTTCCAGAAGGTTTAATATGCACATTTCATCCTGCAAAATCAGCTATGTGCATTTATTTATAAAAATTAGTTATGTGTACCTCAAGGAGCAAGAAAGCAAACAGAATTGAACCTGAAAACCTTCAATGGGAATCTCCCATGGTTGTGCTTGTACAGGTGAAAATGCAAATTCGGCTACGTGCTTCAATTGGATACTGTCCTGCCAAATCAGCTATGTGAATTTGTCGTACATAGCCGACCTTGACTCCATTATGTTGTTTTATCATGCACATAGTTGATTATTCAAAATCTCATTTTATGAGTTCACACTAATGAATTAGTCATTAGTTTTTTTTTTTTTTTTTTTTTTTTTTAAATATTTGCTGTTACATACAAATTAAAGTATACACTTTTCTCCAGTTTAATACAACAATCAGATAACATAAGCATTATAGCATAGCATTACAGTTACATAATGTTGCAGTACTGAAGACATGTATCATACAAATGTATGCTAAAAACAGATTTCAATTGAAATGAATAGGCTGTAATTATAGTCCAGTAGTAATCACAAGCAAGTAATCTCTGTTTCATATAACCTTGCTCCGCTGACATGTATCATTCCACGTGTAACTACCTTCCCCCTCATCCTAATTGGCTAATGCTTTCGCGCCATAGGCCATAGGCAGTGCCTTCCCGTCACATTAAAACCTGCAGTAAACGTCATCATAATTACCAGGAAGATAGATAAAATCATACAAATAACAATATGAAGACATGCAAAAATAATGAAGTTTATAATGAAACTGAATAAGTTGAAACTGAATGAATGAGCAATGAAACTGGAACAAGTTTATAAAGAAAGGCCTTCGTTCTTTTCCACTGGGATTTTTTAAACCAGCACACGTACCTTGCAAAAATGCTTGTCTTTCAGTCTTAAAAGTCGTGTCACGCCTTGCTTGTCGTGTGTTCTTCATTCCCGCAAGTCTCGTCAAGGTAGTATATTTTGCAACTTGTATCTCGGTACAGTCTGATTGTCCTTAAATAACGTCTTCGCCACGCAGCAATATCGCCCTGGAGTGGTAAGTTTTCCTGTTGTCTCAGTTTCATGTTGCGATGTTCCTACGCATCTAACACACCTGTAAATTCAGATCACAGCTGTTCGACTTCTCTCACTGACAAAGACGGATTCTTCTCTGCGAGTGCATTAAACACATGGAGCACAATTCTTTTTTCGCTGCTTTGTAAAGGTTTTCCATTGCGATGCTTCAGCGAAAAACTGGCGCTAGACTGCCATTATTCATATAATAAGTACACTTGCAATAAACGATCAGTAAAATAATTTAGCTTTCGCACTCGGCACAAGACAGTTTTGAATGGCAATATATGACTAATCCAGTTCAAAACAAGGTCAGTGATAAAAGTCATAAACAAATATGTCATCACTATGTCATTGCTAAATCACGTGCTATCGTGATATGTGCTTGAGAGCAAAGGAACCTCCTCTTTACTTCGTTTAAGAATTAACATGCTTTTCAGATAAATCAACTCTGCTGCATAATAGATGTTATTAAAACAGTTACGAAAATATAAATTTGACAATTCTCTTCCAACATATAAAGACATATCACCATGTTAAATAACGAACTAATTTTTACCGTACAACAGTCTGCACCACAACAGCAGCAACAGCAGCCAATGAGATGTGATAAGGTCACGTGACCATTAAGAGATACAGGGCAAGCTTATGTGAAACAAGGATTAGTAATAAGCACAAATGGTGTAAAACATAATATAAATGTCTTACAAATACAAAAACTGCAAAGTGGATGAAGATATATAAAACATATCAATTAATGCATTTATAATAATATATCTGAAAGAAAACTTTTCACTTATAATGGAAAGAATACCTTCTTTGGGCAAACTAAGGTTCACTGATATTTTAGATTATCATAGAACAAATGATATTCCTTGTTCATGAACATTTTCAAAGACTGTAGGCTTTCAAGTTTTGTTTTGTCTATCTTCAGCAAGTCATGATAGAGATTTTGAGGATCATTTACTTTCAATTTGTGCCTGCGGTGTTTAAGTGTTTGCCACTCATCTCGATGGTTCACTTTGTAGAAAACCTCCCCCTCTTTGTAAAGTAGTGCTTGTATGTTGGTGACAGTAAGATTCCCTGTTTTCTTTCCTGGTCTTATAGATGGACAGTTATGTGGAAGGCTTTCAAAATTTTTGAAAAACGAATGGTCCAGATGATTTATTATGTATGGATGGATACCTTTTTTCTTGCTCCTAGCTTTCCCCATCCTACTGACAATGTGCAGGGGTGTATATTTGTGGATTAAACAGCCTCTCTAATACCGAGATTTAACTGTATTGGAACACCACAGTGAAGTGAAAAATTATTAAATTTTAGATGAGTCGTATTTTTTACACATCTGCTTCACTTTCGTACCTATTTTGAGGACATGTTTCGCAAATCATCGTTTGCATCTACGGCTCTTATGTGACTGAAGCTTGATCCAGCGGTGTGGGTAATTCTGGGGTTGCTGCTGCCATCTGTTGATTTAGTGATGAACTTAAATGTGGGATTCTCTTCTGGCGGGATTTCAAAGTTCATTAGTTGGTTTTTATGTTTTTCTATGTATATCCTCTCCCATATGACGAGTTCACTATGTTTTTGTACGTATTTTAGTAATTCTGTGCTATCTTCAATTTCATGATTTTCAGACCAGAAATGAGCTGCTATTGCGGACTTATCAATATTTTTGTATCTTAAGTGCCTGAAGTGTTCTTTCTTTCTAGTGCCTATGTTTCTTTTTGTCCTATGTAAATTTTTTCACAGTCTTTACACTTAATCTTGTAAATGCCTGACTTTTCCTCTGGTTTTATCTTATCAGTATTATTACTGTGAAGTAGGTTTTTAATGTTGTAATTGTTTTTTGGTGCCAATGTTATATTGTGTTTCTTGAATATTTTTTGGAACTTTTTTGTGGCCCAGGGGTGGTAAGTAAATTTAGCAAATCTAATTTCTTGTTTTATTGGTGTGAGAGCTGTGATCTGTTTTAATCTCTTTTGAGGTTTGAATAATTTTAGTTTTTTATCTACAAGGTTTTTTCCATATCCATTTTTAATTGCAGTTTTTAAGATTTGATGGTATTCATTTTGATATTCTTGCTGGCTGAGAGGTAGATTTACTAATCTGTGTGTGAGACTGTTGATGGTTGCATGTTTGTGTGGAATTGGGTTGAAACTATTTGCTTTGATGTAATTATCTGTGTGTGTTGCTTTTCTATGGAAGCCAAATTCTAGTTTTTCATTGCTTTTTTTGATTTTAAGGTCTAAAAGAGGTAGAGTACAGTCCTCTTCAGTTTCCACTGTGAATTGTATGCTGGGTTCTTGCAGGTTGAGTAGTTTCAAAGCATCATCTATTTGTTTGTAGGGCACTATTGCAAAGATGTTGTCTACGTATCTGTACCATGTTTTAAACATATGAGAGAAGGCTTTAGTTATATGTGTTTCGAAAAAGCTCATGTATAGATTGGCCAAAAATGGTGATAGCGGGCTTCCCATAGCTAGTCCTGAAATTTGTTTATAATATTTTCCATCGAAGACAAAATAATTTTGATGTATACATAATTCAGTCATTGCCAAATATTCTTCTATTGCATTGGCATCTAGGTTTATAGAATTTAGCCATTTTTTCAGTTGAATCAAAAGTTTGTCTAATGGAATGCTAGGGAAGAGGGAGCGGACATCAAAGGATACTAAAGTGTCATGAGGTTTTAGTTTAAGATTTTGAATTTTTTCTACCAGGTCTAAAGAGTTTTTTATACTCAGAGTATGGAATTGTGGAAAGGACTGAAATTTTTTGGATAGCCATTTTGCCAGAAGGTAAGTAGGAGTGTTTATATTATTTACAATGGGTCTCATGGGTATGTTGGGTTTGTGTATTTTAGGCAAACCATATAGTCTTGCAAGGGTAGGGTTGTCCGGTTTGATAGTTTTTTGTTCTGTAGTTGTTAAAATTTTACTATTAATGATGGTTTTTTGTACATCTTTTATTCATCGGTTGAGTGGATTAGAATCTATTTCCTGGAATTCTTTTTGTTGTAGTAACTCTTAACATTTTTTCTTTGTATGTAGCTGTATCTAAGATTACTATTTTGTTCCCTTTATCAGCCCTTGAGAAGATTACATCCTTTTTCCTTAAAGATTTAATTATCTGAATTTGTTTCAAATGTTTTTTTGGCTTTTTCTTCATTAAGTTTTCCAATATAGGAGCTGATTTTTTCCTAATTATATTTTTGTCCATGGTTTCCAAGCCTTCTACTGCTAATTCTATATCTGCAATGAATTCATCCGGGTTGCTGGAGTATGTTATACATGTTTTTAGGCCTTACTCACTGTGGTGTTCCAATACAGTTAAATCTCGATATATTGAAGTGACGTTAAGTCAAGAGGAACACGCGAAAGTTAGATCCAGCCAATTTTAAAAACCGGACAACATGGAGGTAAGATCATCACATTTGAAAATTTCAACGAACATTTCGGCAACAAGAAAGAAATAAAACAATATTTGAAACTAAAGACAAAAAGAAGGTTAATATCAGCGGACATAAAATTTATCAACAATTGCCTAAAACAAAACATTTCTCTGAAATTTGTAAGAAAAATAGTAAAATTTAACAACAGTAGAGAACAATTAGCTGCTGAAAAAGCCGTGTTAAAATCCGAAAAAGCAAATCACTACAGAAAACTAACTAATATAGACCTCTCTTTGTACAACCTACATTTGAAACTTGTAAAATTACTAGGAAACACAGCATGGGACCACTTAGAAACCAAATCATTTGAACATATAAATTATAAAGTCAAAGAGAAAGTTTATCGTCAAAATAAGAAACTAAAACAATCATAATCATTGGCAACCAAAACATAACAAAATTTCAGCAAAGAACACATCCCTAGACAATGCAATTAATCTCTCAAAGCAAAATTTTAACAATGAAGAAATAGATGTGCTTAACCAAGGCCTAAAAACATGTATAACATACTCCAGCAACCCGGATGAATTCATTGCAGATATAGAATTAGCAGTAGAAGGCTTGGAAACCATGGACAAAAATATAATTAGGAAAAAATCAGCTCCTATATTGGAAAACTTAATAAAGAAAAAGCCAAAAAAAAACATTTGAAACAAATTCAGATAATTAAATCTTTAAGGAAAAAGGATGTAACCTTCTCAAGGGCTGATAAAGGGAACAAAATAGTAATCTTAGATACAGCTACATACAAAGAAAAAATGTTAGAGTTACTACAACAAAAAGAATTCCAGGAAATAGATTCTAATCCACTCAACCGATGCATAAAAGATGTACAAAAAACCATCATTAATAGTAAAATTTTTTAACAACTACAGATCAAAAAACTATCAAACCGGACAACCCTACCCTTGCAAGACTATATGGTTTGCCTAAAACACACAAACCCAACATACCCATGAGACCCATTGTAAATAATATAAACACTCCTACTTACCTTCTGGCAAAATGGCTATCCAAAAAATTTCAGTCCTTTCCACAATTCCATACTCTGAGTATAAAAAACTCTTTAGACCTGGTAGAAAAAATTCAAAATCTTAAACTAAAACCTCATGACACTTTAGTATCCTTTGATGTCCGCTCCCTCTTCCATTAGACAAACTTTTGATTCAACTGAAAAATTGGCTAAATTCTATAAACCTAGATGCCAATGTAATAGAAAAATATTTGGCAATGACTGAATTATGTATACATCAAAATTATTTTGTCTTCGATGGAAAATATTATAAACAAATTTCAGGACTAGCTATGGGAAGCCCGCTATCACCATTTTTGGCCAATCTATACATGAGCTTTTTCGAAACACATAACTAAAGCCTTCTCTCATATGTTTAAAACATGGTACAGATACGTAGACAACATCTTTGCAATAGTGCCCTACAAACAAATAGATGATGCTTTGAAACTACTCAACCTGCAAGAACCCAGCATACAATTCACAGTGGAAACTGAAGAGGACTGTACTCTACCTCTTTTAGACCTTAAAATCAAAAAAAGCAATGAAAAACTAGAATTTGGCTTCCATAGAAAAGCAACACACACAGATAATTACATCAAAGCAAATAGTTTCAACCCAATTCCACACAAACATGCAACCATCAACAGTCTCACACACAGATTAGTAAATCTACCTCTCAGCCAGCAAGAATATCAAAATGAATACCATCAAATCTTAAAAACTGCAATTAAAAATGGATATGGAAAAAACCTTGTAGATAAAAAACTAAAATTATTCAAACTTCAAAAGAGATTAAAACAGATCACAGCTCTCACACCAATAAAACAAGAAATTAGATTTGCTAAATTTACTTACCACCCCTGGGCCACAAAAAAGTTCCAAAAAATATTCAAGAAACACAATATAACATTGGCACCAAAAAACAATTACAACATTAAAAACCTACTTCACAGTAATAATACTGATAAGATAAAACCAGAGGAAAAGTCAGGCATTTACAAGATTAAGTGTAAAGACTGTGAAAAAATTTACATAGGGAGGACAAAAAGAAACATAGGCACTAGAAAGAAAGAACACTTCAGGCACTTAAGATACAAAAATATTGATAAGTCCGCAATAGCAACTCATTTCTGGTCTGAAAATCATGAAATTGAAGATAGCACAGAATTACTAAAATACGTACAAAAACATAGTGAACTCGTCATATGGGAGAGGATATACATAGAGAAACATAAAAACCAACTAATGAACTTTGAAATCCCACCAGAAGAGAATCCCACATTTAAGTTCATCACTAGATCAACAGATGGCAGCAGCAACCCCAGAATTACCCACATCGCTGGATCAAGCTTCAGTCGCATAAGAGCCGTAGATGCAAACGATGATTTGCGAAACATGTCCTCAAAATAGGTACGAAAGTGAAGCAGATGTGTAAAAAATATGACTCATCTAAAATTTAATAAGCCTCTCTAATGTTGAATGGACACTATCCACCTCCATCATTGTATGTCCTTTCTCCAGTATGATTTGTTCAATTTCAATTTGAAATTTTCTCAATGCATCAGCCAAAGCACTTGTCAAAACAACCATCAGACACCAAAATGATTTATTTGTAGGTTGAATTTTTCCTTATGAAATCAAGGATTTTTTTTTCTCCAGTTTATGTCCTACAATGTTAAATCATATTGGACGATGAATGAAATGGGTGACTCAAATGAGTCCGGGGTCCATGGAGCATAGAATTACCCGACATTCATCTTTCAGGATAACGGAAAACCCTGGAAAAAACCTTATCCAGGTAACTCACTCTGCCCGAGATTCAAACTCGGGACCTCTTGAATGTGAGGCAGACACGCTACCATCTACGCTACGAAATCAAGGAAGCAAGTTGTAAATTCATTGGCTGTAATTTTCCCTTCTCCCTCATGCCACACATAAAGATGCACATCTTTTGTGTTACTAACATAAATTGTAAAACTGTGTATTTGTAGTTTATGACTGTAGTACTGTTTAGAAACAGTTAATTTTGGGCAGAAGAACACTTACGGACGTCCACTATAGCCAAAAGGACATGAAATGCTGAAGAAAATTGCATCTTCCTTTGCTTTTCGCACTTCATTTATCTTCTGGACATGCAGTTTATGATCTTGTTTCAGGTTACCTTCCTTAAATGCAATGCAACTGTCGCATTGATCTTTCCTATGTTTGTGTTTGGATATTTTCTGTTTTTCTAAAATTTCACAAAACTTTTTCCTTTCCACTGATTCATTTCCTGTTTCTTCACATCACTCCTTATAAATGTTGTGCATTTGATTAAGAGATCTAAATTCTGAATCCACATATACACGTGAACTACTAGCTCTACAGTAGTGGCTGGAAACTTTCGGAAATAACTACTTAGTTACAGATTTTGATTTTAGCAGTTTCCTTTTATTTGATGGTTCTGTGTGTTTCCTCTTTCCACCCTCCACAGCTTCAAAGTCGGATTCTTCACTTTCGATGGTTTCATTTGTCTTAATTTCATTGAAGTCCTTGACCCAGTTATTAAAAAGTTTTCTTCAGTCCCAGGGTAGAAAGAAAAAATTCTACACACCCTTACTTTTAACCCACCTATTAGGGGTAGATAACAGTCATAGCCATACTGCTTAGTAGGATAATCTTTTTCAGTAACTTTTCTTCTAATAACTGGCCTTAAGTTCACATGGCCAATACACCTTTTTCTCCTCCCAAGTATTAAAATTTCAGAATCTATCATGTACTCTGTTTTGTATATTTTCGTCGAATTTATGGCACATGAAATTTCTTTTGCTGATTTGCTCTCTTTGTGAGGACAAGTGTGAGGTAGTAATTTTCTTCCCTCATGTTCGGCAATAATGTACATATTGGCATCCTTCTTCTGCCCTTGATATTTCTTCCCATGCATTCTTAATTCTTTTTTGTCTGCTCTGCTATTATTTTTCTTCCCCAAGTCCTTGTCATTCTCTTCATTGTCGTCTTCATTTCCACTATCTAAGAGTCAGGTAGCTACTCCTGTTATATCAGATGAAGTGGACATATTTGGGGTCTCAGTTTACAATCGTCTAAACTGGTATATTCAGCTCCACTACCAGTTGAGAGAACTGCAATTTGTATGTCATTTACACCAATTGTATCAGAATTACCCACTATACATGCATCAGTCATTACTGTCTGTGTTGGCATGGTTGCTGCTGGAACATCATCCTATGGCAATACAATACACACTTTATCTTATAATATTGCCTAGGTATTTTTTTATTTTCAAAAAAGTTAAAATTGTATTTGACTGCTTTATAAAATCATAATTTTACTAAATTATTTGTTATACTGGCACATTTATAATGATTTAAACCCATCACAAAATTAAATAGGTATCTTCAGAAATAAGTGGATCCAGTGCCAGTTTCACCAAACATCTTCCTCCACTATCCATTATTGCGAAACAGACTGGCTGAAATGGACTGTGGTGCCATTCAAGGCTGCAGTGAAATAAACATGCTGACAATATGTTGGCGGCTATCTATATGTTTGGCTAATAAAAATTGTAACAATCGAAAAACACAGCGCGTTATCTTAGATCTCTTAGTGAAATACAGCTTCATCTTCATACACAGAAATGATTTCATTGTTAACAGAATTACAGTATGAAGTCATGTCACATTTTGACCATGACCTTTAACTTCAACAGGCTCGACTATTTGAATAGTTTATTTTAAGTTGTTATGCAGACAGTTACTTCAACTTCTGCATCCAGAAGTAATTAAAGTTATTCTGATTTTGACACAAAATATTTTCATAATTATATTAATTCTTCTCATTAGAATAACATATGCCTTAACTTTAGTAACACATATATGATAGACAATATAACATTAATAAAGAAATATTATATACTTTTAATGCTGCCTTCTGTCTATTAAATCGGCTATGTGAATTACTCATTCAAATTTCCTTTACTAAAATATATTTGCTGAAAGTGAACTGATATCGCCATATCCATAATGCTACTGAGAAAATAAGAAATTTAATGCTGCATTATCAATCATAAATCGAAAAATTATAATAGTTTTTTCTTTCTCCTGTAAAATTACCTTTACTTCACATGGCCGTATTTACAGGTGCAACGACGATATATGTAAATATCTTACATTTTGGCATTGCAATCAAAATTATTTGAGCCATTTTTGAGAAAATACAAAATAATGAACATTAATTTTCCATGTGAAAGATAATTTAGGGTGGGGGGATTTGAACATGTTCATGCTGTTTACAGATGTAGAGGTCTCAATACATGTACAGATGTATTGTTTTATCTTGGCAGGAATGCTGTGCGGTAGGGATGAGTAACAAATGTGGTGGAGATAGGCAACTCTCGCCACAATGAGTCACACGCGTAACATTACGAGGGGAGTACGCTGTACAGGTTGACTAAAACCTAAGCTTACCTTTTACTAGTCAAGGCTCACACTCAAAGATCTGCATAGCCAGTATTGCAGCTCTTCTAAATGAAGGCAGCAACTCCATTGATACCAAATGGCGATTCATTGTCTTCATCCCTCTGCCGAATAGTGGTGTTCTGGCCCATCTTCATCCTCTGCATACTGATCTTCTGCTTCACCTTCAATTTCTTCCTGTTCACTGTCACTATCATGACTCACCATTTAAGTGAATAACTCCTCTCCTGAATCTAGAAGTCCCTCGGTTCTCATATATTCCACTTCGACTTTCCTTACATTTTTTTCATTTGTAAGTTTAATTATATCATCCATTTTAAAAGAAACATTATGTTTGGAAACCCAGTTTTTTAGTGTGGCCCATATTAGTTCTATGGGGTTCAATTCCAGATGTTATGGAGGTAGTCTTAGGACAGTATGATTGCGCTCCTCAAGTATTTTATCTATTTTATAAGAAGGTGCTGGTTTTAGGGGTAGGATAAGCTGATATATTTCAGGGTTTCTTAGGTTCCAAAAAGTAGTATTTTTGTACTCATCTTCAGTCATGTATCTCTGTAGCCACAGGATATCATTTGATCTCTTCTAGAGCGTGAATTTGGATGTTTTTCAATTTGCACGTTGTGATATGGGGCATCTATAACAAGCACAGATCTAGGAGCCAGATTAGGAATAAGCTTTTCTTGAATCCATTTTTGGTAATTGTTATAATTCATATTGTTGTGGTAATCTCCGTGCTTTTGTTGAGCCTTAAATCGTACATAGGCATTTGGAACAAAACCCAGTTCTCCTCCAGCATGCACAATTACCAACTGCTGGCCTTTTGACATTGGTACAAAAAGTCCTTGTAGTGAGTTATCACTCCAAGTATATGGCGTTGTATGTGCTGTATTGATGCAAGTCTCATCCATATAAACTATATTGCGGTGTCTTTGAATATCTCGCAGATACTTAAGTCTTTTTGCCCTATGTTATGATGTTCCATTAAAATTAGTCTGTTGCATTTGGTTTTATTCCATCTAAATCCAAGCTTCAAAAGAACTTTTCTTAATGTTGAGACACTGCCTTGGAAGTCAATGGAATTATGAAGCTTCATAAGTACTTTATTCAGAGTTGGTCGTTCTTTTTCTGTGATGTAAAAGTTATTGACAGTTTGCCTAACTACTTCTTTATTAAAGCCATCCAAATTAGATTTTGTGCATGTTCTAGATTTTTGTTTACCTGGGGTAGAAAATGATGTCATTGCACCAGAATCAATGGTTTTCATTTCCCTAATAATTCTTCTAACACTGCTTACCGACACACCTGTTGCCTCTGATACCCTTTCCGAGATTCTCAGAGCAGACCCAGACCCTTGTTCCTTTTTCATAAATGTATACACATTGCTTATTACTTCTCGTGTTTGTGAAGGTAGCACCTTATTTCCTAATTTGCTGCTAGGAGGCGCCATTTCTAAATGCTCACTTGGAACCAGGAAACACAGTTTTTGAAACAAGGTGCAGTATCATTCAGTAGCTCTGTACCTGTTTACTTGTTCGCAAATGACGTGTAACTGATCTGCCCTCCCCTCCAGTTGCAAACGTTCTGAAGTGGACTCGTCCAGATACCACAGCACATCGCCTGCACTTTTCAAGATAAAAAAATACATCTGTACTCATTGGCCTTGATATTGAATTTTTTCCTTATCTACTTGGTAAATGGTAAAGGAAGTATAAATGTGAACATCTAAATAAAAATTGAAGTCAAATTTATCTTTCACTTTCTCTACAACTTGCAACTGAAGGAAATATTGTATTCCACATCAAAGTTTGATATCAAGATCTTGCTGGAAATAACATTTTGAGGCTTCCAGAATTCCAAATTACAAAAAACTCCATGAGTATCTTGTTATGTTTTGAGTATAACTTAAAAATTAAGTGTTAAATACCAAATTTAGTGTTTCAGTTCTGCACTTTCCAAGAATATGACATGATTTTCAAAAGATCCCCCACTTTAAAATACCCTTTACATGAAAAAAGGTTCACAACTTATTATTTTCTTTTAAAAAAAGGGCTCAATTCCTTTGATTAAGGTGCCATATGCATATTTCCATGACAAATAAAATGTATGTATGTATATCTTAAATGTTTCTCTAAAAGCCTGTGAAGTCATTCTGAATGAATTTGCTTAGCTTCTAAAAACAAGATAACAGACAAATGATCACAAACAGAAAATGCAGCTCTAATTAGAACATGACTTGGATCTTTTTTAATTGTTAAATTGCTATTCATTTAAAAAAAAAAAAAAAAAAAAAAAAAGAGGTTATAAATAGTGGGAAGAAAATATGTGGATGTACCTCATTGGACCGTTCATTTTAAGTACCTGGATAACCAAGTTTTTCTCAGCGATTCCATATAAGAAGTTTGAGAACATGTAAAATAGATTTTTCTCCATTAATTAGATCAGGATCATTTAATAGCAGTTGTCAAAAATTGGAATATACAAATATACATTTAGATACACCTTATTTCAGAATAACTTAGATGATTGCTTTTAATTATTAGGAATATGTACTGGATTTAAAAATAACTGCATAAGAAATCCTGGAAAACTATTTTTTTTAGTAATTTATGTCCTCCAACGTTAAGTCATATCGGACGATGAATGGACTGGGTGAAATGATGCTCAAATGAGCCCAGGGTCCATAGAGCTTAGAGTTACGCAACATTCGCCTTTCAGGATAAGGGAAAACCCCGGAAAAAACCTTATCCAGGCAACTCACCCTGACCGAGATTCGAACTTGGGACCTCTTGAACGTGAGGCAGACATGCTACCACCACGCTACTGAGGTGGGCTAGAAACAAACTACGGCATCTCACTTGAAAATATTTAAGTTCTAATTTTTCAGGGATGGGACACCACCTAAAACTACTTTTTGCATAAAAATATGTTAGAAAATTTTGCATTTCTCAAAAATGGCTCTTAACGATTTTGATTAAACACTATAATGTTTAACTTATTTTCATGACAAATGAATAGCCTCTGAAGTACTTTTTATTCTGAGTTACTTATTCATATAAATGCCTGCCTTGGTAGCATAGATGGCAGCATGTCTGCCTCAGAGGTCCCAAATTCAAATCTGTCAGGGTGAGTTATCTAGATAAAGTTTTTTCCAGTATTTTCCCTTATCCCGAAAGATGAATGTCTGGTAACTCCAAGCTCTATGGACCTTGGACTCGTTTGAGATTCATTTCACCCATTTCATTCGTCTGTTATGACAACGTTGGAGGACATAAATTTAAAAGAAAAAAAAGAAACAGACAAAATCTTACTACACAAAAAATACATCATTTATAGCAAATTTTTCTGTGATAATCATTTTTTAGATATTCTTTATTTCAGTTTCAATTTTCAAATACTTTTCTCAAATAGGAAGACATTTGCTTTTTATGCCCTAGCCAGCAAAGAAAATGGAATGTCTAAGTTATCAGTTCACATAGCAACTAAAAGATATAACTATTACTTAAGCCTACTATAGTCATCAAAATTATCCAGAAGAACCATAAATTAGTTTTTTTTTAACCTTCATGTATGAACCCTCTTGAATATAAATGTATCGTTGCCTAAATTTGTATCGTAGATTTTTATTAGCCCAATAGCAAGTTCAAGAAGAAATTCCTTTACAGCGATAAAGATGGATGATTGCTGGAATATATCACTTTGACATTTTTTCCAAAGAAGTTTTCTTTGCAAATGTACAGCACGCATTTCATAACGTGCTTCAGCTGTCTACATTTTTCTTTCATATTCTTCGTAAGTACATCTGATTGCAACTTTGTATCATAACAGCTACGCAAACAACCTTCTCAAAATGACATGGCAAGAACTATACATGACTATGTAACTTTCAATGACAGCCATCAACAATATATTGGGGTATGACCAAAAGAGTTATTTATAACATGCTAGTTGGCTAGCTGATATTGCCCAGATAGTTTTTTAAACCCTACTAATGATGAATTTATTAATTTCATTTACTAACCCTATTCTTCAAAAGTTCTGTATGAGGATTCTAGATGACTTCATGTGATTCTCTTCTTTACCCCATACAACTGTAATTTTGTACAATCCAACAATTCCTAATAACAGGAATCCCCTGATATCCATGTAAAAGAATCTGAAACTTGAGCATATTACTCCATTTTCTTAACCTCCCACCCAACGATTTTCTACATTATGAAAAAGCTTCTTAAGTTATAACCTTTGGTTGCGGAAAAAATCAGTCAGAATGGTCAACTATTTTTGTTTAGGTAATTACAGTATTTAATCACATTTTAAACCTTTGTACCTTATTTGGTCCTATAATTATAAGATAAATACTGCATTAGTTTTACAGTATAGAAACCTAATATATACAATGAAATAAGGGAGAAAAAATATTCTCAATTGTTAATTACATCACTTGACTGATTTCCAGTGTGTTACTGGACAATTTTTTGCCTTTTTACATTTAACAAATTATATAAACCTGCTAACAATCTTGATTGACACATACAAAGGAAAATATTGCTTTAGTGCTTCTTAAATCATATTAGCACCACAACCAATTTTGTTTTCTTGGCTGTTTTCACTTTAAACCATGTTTCCAGTTCTCACTGAATAACAGCATTATATGCTCTGACATCATAGTTGCCAAATTCTTATTAATGAAGTTTATCCGCAACTTGAACATCAGCCTCAGCCAAGGGATATTTTTAAAAGCACAGGAATGGAGCAGGACGTAACTGCTAAGCAAAGGGGAAGCATACCCAAAACATCAGTGCAGCTAAACCCTAATGATAGCTTGGTAACAGTAATTTTCCTGGTTTCAGCACCCCATTATGATTATGTTATGGTCCAACATGCAACAATTTTCCTATAAAAGAACATCTCAAAAGTTTGGTTGGGTGGGTTTAGGGCTTCGGAAAGTCATCTTCCACTCCTGAATAATTAATATTTATTGGAGGATTTTTCTCCTCTTTATAATTTTATAAACTGCCATGGATAACAGTTTTGGCAAAATAATTAAGCATTTATCTTATTTTATAGGCATATTCTGTGGAGTAGCAATTATTTTGCAGTTGTACAGCTATGATACTAAGAAGTACATTTGCAACCATAAAATATGCAGGCTCTTTGGAAATGAAAATATATTCACAACAGACATTTTATTTTAAAGTGGCATTCCAAAAACCAGGTTCCTACGTTAACTGGCTGTTGAGATATTGAGCTTTTAATTAATCTTTGAGGAAGTGGCACTGCTATGAACCAAAACGTTTAAGTTATCTGTCCAATTCCCTTTATGGATCTTCTGTTTACTGTCATTACAAAAATATACCACATTCAGCTAAGAAAATCTTTAGTAAATGTTTTATCTTCAGCAAAGATTTTGGTGTAAATTCACTGAATATTACTGAGTAGTCATTGTATAAAGAAAAGTATAGTATACTGTCGTTTGGGGTGATGTTGGGGAGAAGAACACGAATAATTGGAAAAGATGAATAACTGAGATGCTTTTAAGATAAAACATGCAATGTAAATAGAAAATTACTTCAAAAGCTTATTTTTAAACAGCTATTCTTTGTTCAAAAGTTTATTCAACTTCTGTGAATAGGTACTCTAGGGCTATTTTATTTCTTGAAGAATAGTCTTAAAATATTCTGTGATGTCAGTCTGCTTCTGAGTAGACATTTTTTCACAAATGCTCTTCAAACATTTCTTGGAGCATTTACTAAAACCATCCTCTGCCCCCAAAAAATCTAGAAAAGTATCAACATATTACAATGCAGTACAATGACTGAAAACATCACTATCTTCATCCATACTTTCACATTCACTGTCCTATTAACGTCCCATAGAGATTCCATTCCAATCCCAAAATCAGTACTTAGGTTTTGCACCATTTCTCCCTTCTCAAACCTTTAAATTAATTCTAATTTTTATTTTAATGCCAATACTTTTTTTTCCCCCACCATTTCTTTTAATTCGCTTTGTCACTAACATCAGAAAAATTAGTTTTTAATTTACATGGAACAGGCTGGCCGAAACAATGGAAATGGTGCTCTGTTGTCTTGCTTTTGTCTTTTAAACAATTAAAATAACACTTATTGTCTGCAGAGGGTTGTTTATCACTGTTTACTGCAACAAAATAACGTATGTACATGTCTTTTTTTTATGGGGAAATGCTCAAATAATGGGGAATATACTGTACATAAATCTGTACCAATAATACACAAATTGGAAATGTTGCATAAGAGAGCAGGAGCATAGCTTAGAATGTATATTACCGTTTAAAAAACCTTCCATTTCATGTAACAAGTTTCTCTACAGAGTTTTTTGCTTGATCTGTGCATTATTATTAACGTAAGATTTTCAGTTTTGACAGATTATCGTACTTGGAATAAATTGATTAGCACCACACTGCTGTTTCTGAACTGTGTTTACCATTGTGTGACATAATTTACAAGTATAGTAAAATATATGAAGGACATAAGCAGCAAAGCATAGCCAAGGGATATTTTTCTACAGGCAAGGGAATATAACAAAGTGAGGGGAAAGCATAGCTGAAACATTAGTGTAAGGTAAAACCAATGATCTATTTTACTCATTGAGGATTAGCATGCACCTCAAAGATATGGAGAGAGCAGGCTTGGCTACGTACTGTCCTCCACAGGAGAGATAGTCTCAGAGGTCTGAGACACAGGGGGGTTGGCAAAGGTTCCTACACCCTCCCTGGACAGGTTTATTACACCCCATGTCAGTACAGTTACAGACCATTCAAAAACATTCTGACGGCTTCTACTTTTGTGAATGAATCTTCTCGACAGAGTGAATAGGGCGCATGTTTTTTTAACAGCCTGCTCCTTGAGTAGGTGTTCTCTGCCACACACATTCGCTGTCCTTGTCCCACTGTGTAAGGCAGCACATACCTTTCAGGGACCTTTTATGCGTTGCTGGACAGTAAATGGGACAATTTGGGGGAGCGGGTGAAGTAGTAATTAGAAAAATTTTGTCAATAAAAGGGGAAAAGAACAGGAGAAATATAGGGAATTATTTAGGGAAAGTTAAAGAGAGATGACTAAGAACAATTAAGAGAAAAATGTAGATTATAGGTGATATGGCAAAATATGTAAAAAGGAGTAGAGGGCCTCCAATACACAAAAACCTGGGGTTAGGGGTATGGGGACCGAATTATTATTCAGTGGCAAGCAACATGGCAGGATTTAGGGAAATATGGCATTATCCAGTATAGATTTTATAATTGTAATCTTGATTTTGTATTTTCATTTGATGTAAAAGATGAGAAATAAATTACAAATTAAAAAAGAAATTAAAACATGCACCTACTCTGAAATTGCTGACCCAGGTCTTTTCAAGTTTGTTACCATTAGCCATATAGAAGTGGAACCCAGCAGATTGATGTCAAGTACAATAACTAGTCCCAGGTTTATTTTAATTTAGGAATGTATGCAAGGAGTATTTGCTTGTCACAAGACTTCTTCCTCATTCCACTTTCATCTTGTGTCTGCCTTTTAACATGGCATTACACAGCCCTAATACTAATCGGAGCGATATTGTGATTTTAGCCAATTTTCTCTCAGTAGATACCAGTAAGTTAGTACATTATGCATTAATATATTCACACATTTCTTATGGCATCGAGCTGTGGGGACACACTTCCAAATTAAACTTTAACAGAATTTTTGTCCTACAGAAAAGAGCTATCAGATATCTGGCAAAAATAACACGTACGAGTTCATGCAGGCCGTATTTTAAAAAATTAAACATACTTACTCTTCCCTGGATATTTATTCTGCAAACAATACTTTTTGTACATAACAGGAAGTTAACCTCCACAAATTCCAATGTCCACACATATGAAACAAGGGGAAAGAATAACTAGTTAAAGGTCAACGGCTAAGACTTTTTGAACATAAGCTCCAATACTTTGGTCCAAAACTATTTAGTAAGCTTCCGGAAAGCCTAAAAAATACTGTGTCAGCTGCTAAATTTAAATCTAAACTGACTAAATGCTTGTTAAACAGAGAATATTTCTGTACAGATGAATATTTTGATGACAACCGATAGCTTTGTATGTGTGTGTGTGTGTGTGTGTGTGTGTGTGTGTGTGAGAGAGAGAGAGAGAGAAGTTGAATGACAATTTTTTTTGACATTTCTAATCCTTTACTTTTAAGAGAGTATGTATTATAAATGCCATAGCTTAGTTGTGTTCAAACACTGTATTAAGTTGCAATAAATATGAATATGAAAGAGCTTTACCACCATAAAATAGACACTATAATAAGAGAGCCCTAAGACTACAATTTATAATCCATTGTCAAAAGCTCAGCAGCACCTGAGACACAAAAGTTATTATTGCAAAAATAACATTCTTATGCTTAGTCATTTCAGATGCAAGGGAGTAAAATAAGAAACAAAATTAAAAACTCGGATTTAATGTCTGTTATGACTTTACAAAATGCGCGCTTCACTTTCACAAACTTTTCTGAACATTTTCTTTACCTAGATATCCACTTAATTTAAAAGCACAATGCTTCATAATTTGCTGGGAACAACAAAAATCTTTACAAAAATCCTGTTTTCTTATTTTTGTTTTTGCTTTGAGCAGATGAATAGTCAGTTGTGAATATCTAAGACTCTGAATCATTACTTTGAGAACCTGCTTCACAATCCTCCGAAACACTCACTGGATCGACATCCTGTGATGATGATGAGGACGATGACGACGATGCAGCTGAAGTAGAAGCGTCTGTTTTAGGCATAGGCGTAAAGAACTTGGTAATTTCCTTCTGCCATGATGGTGTTTCACGGGGACAATATGGGTTGCCCGCATCTCCACCAGATGATTTGGATTTGAGTAAATCTCCCACACCTCTACCCCTCAGATCTAATGCTGGAGTGTTAATAGCCTTCCGAGGAGCTTTGTTCCCAATTCTTACTGCCATATTCTTTGTGCGCACCATAGTTCCTTCTTCCCAGTTGAGAGAACTTGCAGAACCACTTTCAATTCTTATCTAACGTCTAAACGAATTCTGTTATTAGCAGTTTAAGTATGGCTGCAACTACTGTTGGGTTTAGTCCAATGCTACCGTTAAACCAACTTACACTTTATCCCTTGTCAAATTATATTCTGCATTCACACGACCAGTTTCAAGCGTTTAACCGCGCCAAATATAGACAATGTGACCAACACCACAAAAACAAATCTAAACCTAGTCAAGATTATTTCTTTCATTCCCTACTACGTAGAGCAAATGAGTATGTAGTGAAGTGTAGTCACAGAGTAATCGCATACTAGAAAGCTGTTCCACTAAAAAATTCTATGTCAATATTTCAAATCTAGGTTTTGAGGCCTTCTGAATAAAAAAAAAAACGCCGAAGACAAGGCATTTAAAAAAAAATCTGTTTATTAGTGTGTATATGTGAACCGTGGTGACACTCTGAAATGGTTTTCAAGAAAACTTCAGACTACCTTTTAAATGGAAATTGTATTTGGAAATTTCAGTTGTTAGGATTTTGTTTAAATACAGTATGTTTAAAACATTTTTATTTACATCTTGAATTTTATAGCAATAACTTCTGAAAAACATGAAGATTTCCTTGCCTATTCTTTTCCTTTTATGAGTTAGGTTACCATTTTCGAGATTGCCTTCGTCAGATTGAATTTTCTGACATTGTCGTTGCGCATACAAAACAGGTTATGTGCATTTTTTGGCTAATTTGAGTTAAGTGTACTACAAGAAGTAGAATAACATCCAGATTGGCTCCTAAAAATTAGAAGTGTGACAAATAAAGCTTAAGCTTACTTGAAGCTTCGAACGAAACCGACCGTATACTACTACCAGGGATGTATTTAAGGGGGGGTCCAGGGGTGCGCACCCCCCCCCCCAAATGAACTGTCGTTTTAGTTTTGTAATAAATAGTTTAAATAAAGCTCACTTTAAAATAAATCAAAAAAGTTTATTCAAGCTTCTCATCCTAACGTCTCTATTCACTGTCAGGTAGACATTATGTTATAAAGGGTGACGGGTGCGTGCGAAACAACTGTAAATGTAAAGGTTTCCGCCCGTAATCGAGAACTGTTTCTTTTCAACTTTCTGGCATTTCCTATATCCAAGGTCAAGTACGATGATAGAAGTACAGTCCGCTGAAAAATAAACAGCATGAATATAGTACTGTTATTGAATTTATAACTGAATACAGTTAGTGAATGAGTGATTTAGGGTTTAAGGACCGTCGACAACGAGGGTCTTTGGATCCCATGAATACAGTATGCAACACTAGATACTGCACCTAATGAACATGCGATCTAGGTGATATACGCCTTACTAAGAATAACTAATTTCAGTAACGCAACACTCTCCACTGCTTACAGATAGTCTGATTTATTGATGCATGTTGCCTAACAGTCCTCATTAACATCGAGGGCTGCGGGGTTTAAAGAAAATATGGTTGGATTATTTACTTTTATACTCAAGATTATGCAAACGTTAAGCTAGTAAAATACAATTACGTACTTTTTGTCAGAGCTACATTACATTTGTTCCACGTGTAAGTGTAACGTTTTAAGTGAAAGATGGCGTCAAATTCTTTAAGTTATACGAGCAACCTGCATAATTATATAAACAACTTTTATACCAATTATTAAAAAAACAAGATCAATTACAAAATACACCAGAAATAAATGTTTACGGTTATTTAAAATGGCGGTGTTCTACATCTAAGGCCTGCAGCCGTCATTCCTGTGCCGAAACTTAATGAACTGTGGAACAAAGAATAACACTCGGATAACGGTTTTATAATAATAATGATAATAATAATGATAATACTAATAAATAAAAATAATACTGTGACTTTGTGGGTTCGTGAAATGAAAAGTCCAATTTCACCACTCAAAAATGTTCTTTATTTCCACCGACTTACAGTTTAACACTTGCCAATTACCCAGAATTGCGTACTGCACACAATTACAATTCACCAGTTCGTCCGTTACAACTTCACTTGTACTCGCGATTACGTCAACTCCGATGCTCATACACAGTTACGTACAGTCTTCCGTTGCACAATCTTCTCGTTCATTAACACGTCACTGACTAACACTTACACCAAGAACTGTGTCTGTCTCCTCACTCACTGACTAACTGACTAACTGATTTCACTTCGCTCCGGCAGCCCCTTTTTATAGGAATATCGCCGCCTTCTGGCTTCCACAGGAAGGTTCCAGTAGATGAAAGATCCCGTAATTTCCAGAACACAGGTGAAAGAGAAACAGACCGCACAATCATGTTTTTCCCCCAGCCGTCCCTGTCACCACTATAAGACGGACGAGGGGGAGGCGTGGCTAACACGGACCTCCCCTGTCTTCCGCTCTCAGCTGCTTCCATAGGGTGTTCCAACGCCCGGGTGACACTACTCCCTCCTCAAAGCTGTTCGCCCCGAACAGCACCAACGTAACGTGCCAGGCGGTCCAGGTGTACCACCAGCATCTGCCCGGAGTCTGAGCCAGAAGTAGCGCTGCCGTAGTTTGTGAATCATACGGTTCGCTCCCAGGTGTCCTCCTGAAGTACCGGCGTGCACTTCCTCCAAGACTTCCGGGACCTTACTCCGGGGAGTACCAACTGTTCTCTCTGCGCCTTCCCATCGGGCGACTCCCATACCCGGAACAGCACACCCTCTCTGGTCTTCATCGAGTCCCATTGGGCCCAGTACGACTTGTAGGTGGTGCTCCTCGGTGCGATGTCCTCCCAGGTTGGTCTCATCCCTGCCTCCACTTCCCTCAAGAGTGGCCCCAAGTCTGCGTCCGCCAGCTGCTCCCTCCTCAGGCCTGCGCTATCCCAGCCTTCAGCAGGCACTGCCACAACTACTCGGACTGCTGCGGCACGCTCCTTCTCTTCCACTCTTGTGCACTGGCCGCACTCTACTGAACAGGGTCTTCGGGACATGGCGTCTGCGTTACCGTGGCTCTTCCCTCTACGATGTTCCGAGGTGAAGTCGTACTCCTCCAGCCTCTGGACCCAACGTGCTGTCTGGCCTTCCAGGTTCTTAAAGGTCAATAGCCAGGTTAGGGCGGAATGGTCAGTCCTCAGGTGGAATGGCTGACCGTACAGGTACTTGTGGAAGTGCTCCAAGGTCTTTACTACCGCCAATAACTCTCGTCGGGTGACGCAGTAGTTCTTCTCTGCCTTGGATAGCGTCTTGCTGTAGTAGGCTATCACCCGCTCATGGCCGTCCTGGATCTGCGATAGGACACCTCCAATGTAATGGTCGCTAGCGTCGGTGTCCACAATGAAGGCGCCACCCGGTTGTGGGAAACCCAAAATTGGAGCACTGCACAGGGTCTCCTTCGGGTGCTGGAAAGCGTCTTCGGCGTCCTCCGTCCACACATAAGGCCGGTTTTCCTCCGTCAGGCGGGTGAGGGGTTTTGCGATGTTGTCGGCCTTTTCCTGTAAATCATTAAGGCGGTCGTCTACTTGACCCTTCCGCTTGCCCAGATTCGTGACGTCATCCCTCACGCCGGCCAACCGCTCCTCAAACTTTGCGGCGAGAGCCTCGTTCGCCGCCTTCATTTCCGTGGCCAGACTGCCGTCCGCTGCTCTCATTTCTGTGGTTAACTCGGCCTTCATTTCTTCCATCTTCTCGGTGATGTTGTCGTTGGCCGTCTTCATTTGTTTCAGTTCCGCGGTGATGTTGTCGTTGGCCGTCTTCATTTCTTCCAGCTTTGCGGCCAGGTTGTTATTTGCCGCTTCTATTTTCGTTGTTAATTCGGCCTTCATTTCCATCATCTTCTCCAAAAAATTTTCCAATGCCGCGTCCATGGTTGTAATGTTCGGTGATGTTATCTTCCCGCTTCCTGACACCAGTGTGACTTTGTGGGTTCGTGAAATGAAAAGTCCAATTTCACCACTCAAAAATGTTCTTTATTTCCACCGACTTACAGTTTAACACTTGCCAATTACACAGAATTGCGTACTGCACACAATTACAATTCACCAGTTCGTCCATTACAACTTCACTTGTACTCGCGATTACGTCAACTCCGATGCTCATACACAGTTACGTACAGTCTTCCGTTGCACAATCTTCTCGTTCATTAACACGTCACTGACTAACACTTACACCAAGAACTGTGTCTGTCTCCTCACTCACTGACTAACTGACTAACTGACTTCACTTCGCTCCGGCAGCCCCTTTTTATAGGAATATCGCCGCCTTCTGGCTTCCACAGGAAGGTTCCAGTAGATGAAAGATCCCGTAATTTCCAGAACACAGGTAAAAGAGAAACAGATCGCACAATCATGTTTTTTCCCCCAGCCGTCCCTGTCACCACTATAAGACGGACGAGGGGGAGGCGTCGCTAACACGGACCTCCCCTGTCTTCCGCTCTCAGCTGCTTCCACAGGGTGTTCCAACGCCCGGGTGACAATACTAATAATAATCATAATAATAATGATAATGATAATGATAATACTAATGATGATGATGATGATGATGATATTATTATTATTATTATTATTATTATTATTATTATTAATAATAATAATAATAATAATAATAATAATAATAATAATAATAATAATAATAATAATAATAATAATAATAATAATAATAATAATAATAATAATAATAATAATAATAATAATAATAATAATAATAATAATAATAATAATAATAATAATAATAATAATAATAATAATAATAATAATAATAATAATAATAATAATAATAATAATAATAATAATAATAATAATAATAATAATAATAATAATAATAATAATAATAATAATAATAATAATAATAATAATAATAATAATAATAATAATAATAATAATAATTAATAATAATAATAATAATAATAATAATAATAATAATAATAATAATAATAATATAATAATAATAATAATAATAATAATAATAATAATAATAATAATAATAATAATAATAATAATAATAATAATAATAATAATAATAATAATAATAATAATAATAATAATAATAATAATAATAATAATAATAATAATAATAATAATAATAATAATAATAATAATAATAATAATAATAATAATAATAATAATAATAATAATAATAATAATAATAATAATAATAATAATAATAATAATAATAATAATAATAATAATAATAATAATGACGATGACGACGACGATGATGAAGATGATGATGATTGATGATGATAGAATTATTCTTTAAATGTGATATACCTACAAGGTATTAAGAATATTTTAGAAACTGTGAACGTAAACTCTCTCAACGGGGCTTTCAGATTAGCGATCTCCCAGATAGTTTTACAAATGTGCAAATAATGCAGGAGAGGAGCCTATGTTTTCCAAACATAAAGGTTCAAGTGGTGAGGAAACATTAGGAAGAGACTTCATCCGAGAGATACATCAATCGGTAATCGAAACCCTGTCTCTGGGAGAAACACATACATCATACACCATACTATACTAAAGCGGCGGGTTGCAGAGAATGTTAATATTCATTAAGTATCATCCTTACTTGTAATGGAGAAAAAGGGGAATAGTTAGGTACTAAACAAAGCCTTCCAATGCAGTGAAAACTCTTAAAAAGTACTTTTATCCCCAAATAAATTTTATCACAAGAAATAAACTTCTCTGAGAAAAATATTGGCAACAAACACTAAATAATCAAACGAATCTGAAACTGCGGCTCTTTCTTTTGTTCCGACTGTGCACATATAACTTGTCCTTAGGACTGTCATTAAAAACTGAGTTATTCTTTAAACTGAAAGAAGGGTCATTGACCAATGTGAGTGTCTACCTACTAGGGTTGAAAAGCCGGACTTAACGCAGTGAAGCTAGTAAGCAAACGTTTCTCGTATTGTGAAGGTGTTTTTCGACAGATTGAAACCGTGGTTTTTTTAGCTCTGAAGAGGAACGCAAAAATCGATTGTTTTTTCAAACCTACCAATGCGAGCGAGATATGCAGAACTAGCGCTTTAAGCGAAGTTAAACCTGAAGTTGGTGAGTTAAAAACTAAAAGTGAGATGTGCAGTGTTCGTGTCGCGAGTGAAGAACTTCGCAGTTTTAATGCCGGTTGTGATATCGGCATGCTGGTGCAAGAAACAAACTGTGTCAATATTCCAAGAGATAATAGGTATGACATACTCACAAATGATTTGAAGCTTAATCGTTCATTTGTGTTTCCCGTACGTTTGCATGGCTCTAAGAGACTCAGTTTTCAATATAAGTGGCTGGATAGGTGGGGATGGCTAACATACTCAAATGTTCAAGACGGTGCATATTGCCGTTACTGCGTTCTCTTCTGCAAACAAGGCGTAGGTCAAGGCAGTCACCAAAACTTAGGATATTTGGTGACAAAACTTTTTTTAAATGGAAGGATGCTGTAGCAGCATTTAACAATCACCAGACAAGTGGTTATCATAAAAACTGTCTTATCAGCCGAGCGGTTTTTGCCAATAGAGAATGGCAGGGAAGAAGATGTGGCATCTCAGATTAATAGTCAGAGGGAAAAAGAAACTAGGGAAAATAGGGAAGCTCTTCTACCAATAATAAAACAATTATATTCTGCGGACAAGAAGAACTGCCTCTCAGAGGTGATTTAGATCGTGTTCCCTTAATGTTATCAAAGCCTGATAAGAAAGACGGAAACTTTCGAGCTCTCTTACGCTTTCGCCATGATGCTGGTGACAAAATATTAGAAAAGCATGTGGCTAATGCGAAGAAAAATGCAAGTTATATTAGCCCCTAATCCAGAATGAAGTCCTGGGCATATGTGCCGAAATGGTACGAGGAAAGGTTTTCAGTGCTGTAAATGCTGCAGAATGCTTTACTGTCATTGCTGACGAAGCTTTAGATATTTCCGGAACGGAGAAGCTATCTGTTTGTTTACGGTATGTCAACTCCGACCATGTTTTGAGAGAAGACTTTGTGGGATTTGTGCCTATATATGACCTTACCGGTAGCAACATTGCTAAGACAATTATACAAGAATGCGTTAACCTTGGACTAAATATGAGCACTCTGGTGGGACAGGGGTACGATGGTGCTTCTTCTATGGCTGGAAAGTTCAATGGAGTTCAAGCGAAAGTGAAACAGCTATATCCAAAAGCTTTATTTGTTCATTGTGCTAGTCATAGACTAAATTTAGCGTTGTCCTCTGCACTTACTACAACTCACATTCGTAATTGCTTAGGCACTATGAGTGACATTTGTGATTTATTTCGCAATAATCCTTTTGCTGGCAATGCTTTAAAGAATAGCATTAATGAGCTGTTACCTACCAGTAAGAAATCAAGACTGATTGGCCTTTGCAATACAAAATTTGTAGAGAGGCATGATTCTGTCATTGTGTTTGTGGAACTTCTAGAACCGATTGTTCAGAGCCTTCAGGAGCTTTCCATAAGCAACAAATCAATTTCCAAAACAGCAGCACAACTATTGGCGGCCATAGAGAATAGTGCCTTTCTAATCTCACTATTGACATGCGAGAAAATTCTGTGTTTCACAGTCCGCCTTTCTACGTATCTGCAAGGCCCGGAACTCGATCTTAGCTCTGCTTTGGAATATGCCAGTGACGTAGTAAAGCAGCTGAAAGCTTTAAGAAAGAATGCTGTTGAAGAATTTCACAAAATCTTTGAGCAGTTTTCAAACACTATGAAATCCCTATTTGACTCTGAAATCAGAATTCAAAAACTGGCAGGGAAGCAGACAAAAAGGAACAATCAGCCAGCAGATACAGCAGAGGAGTACTTCAGAAGATATCTCTTTATTCCATGCACTGACGAACTGATCTCAATTCTTAAGGAACGATTTGAACAGAACAAAGATGTATTGTATGCTTTCGATATTTTATTGCCCGGAAATGTAGGAGAAACTAAAGCTGATAGGTTAAACAAGTTTTCTTTATATTTAGGCGGAAATATCAGTGACAGTGAAACACAGCAGAATATCGGCTGTGGTGTCAAAAATGGAAATTCACAGAGGAACAAAATAGACCAAATGATGCCATATGTTCCTTGGTAACATGTTCCTCAGCATTATATCCCTCAATTTTTCGTCTGCTTAAAATTTTAGCCACCCTACCCATCTCAACTGCCAGTGCTGAGAGATCATTTTCAACAACGAAACGGCTCAAAACTTACCTCAGAAATAGAACTAGTGATGAGCGTTTAACTAATCTTGCCTTGTTGTCTGTACACTGGGATCAGAAAATCAATCCCGAGGAAGTGTTAAATATAATGGGCAGGAGAAGCAGGTGTATCAACTTAGTACTGTAGCACTATTTAAGCTTCGTGTAGTTAGTGTAAATAGTGTGAAAATATTTTCCATATAAACTGAAGGACTGTACTGGAGATCATCATGGACAAGGCTGCTCTTCAACAGTTTCTCAGCTCTTTGTAGTGAGTGAGTTTTCAAGTTAGACCCTTTTAATGTTACTAATATATTATTTATCTTGCATGTCTAGGAAACTTCTAGTAATTGCTGCAGTATTTCATGTGTATATTTTGGCTGGAGTCATATTTGCTACTTTTATAATTTTGTCAACCTGTCAATAG
Organism: Mantis religiosa; assembly: GCA_030765055.1. Lineage (NCBI taxonomy): Eukaryota > Metazoa > Arthropoda > Insecta > Mantodea > Mantidae > Mantis > Mantis religiosa. The sequence continues at coordinate 79,591,787 of CM060953.1, forward strand.
TCAACCTCTATATAGTAAGAAAGTATTGTATTGCATGTACATCGGTATACTGCACTGATTTTTGACCCTAAATATACGTATAGAAGTATCATTGCGTTAATGTAACAGCGTATTTCAAAAACGAAAAATCGCAGATATATTTACATTTAGGATGTTTCAAAGATGTGACACGAAGGTTTTCAAAAACTTTCTCCACACCAAACCATGCTTTAGATGGAAAAAGCCCGCCTCGGTAGCGCGGTGGAGGCGGGTCTGCCTCGCGTTCAAGAGGTCTTGAGTTCGAGTCTCGGTCAGGGTGAGTTACCTGTATAAGGTTTTCTCCGGGGTTTCCCTTATCCTGAAAGACGAATGTCGGGTAACTCTAAGCTCTATGGACCCTGGGCTCTTTACAGCATTATTTCATCCATTCCATTCATCTCCGATATGACTTAACGTTGGATGGCGTAAAATGACAAAAAATGGAAGAACTTTCGTAAATTGTTTATGTTCTCAAAAACATATCTAACGATTCCGATTGAAATGCTTCACGTTTGAGACACAACAATTTGAATATTCTGGGAATAGGTGATAAACACCACTTCAATTTCACTGATTATTCAACTAAGAAAAAATGGCATCATAGATAAAATATCAGGTTATAAGCGAACGTGGAGCTCATAAAATGCGCAACTCCAGCAATTTCTAGTTTCCAGATGTTTTCGAAACATCTCATGGTATGTAACAAGTTATATGTACATTTGGCAGTCTCAAAATTGCAACTTTTTTCAGCTGCATAATTTCATACGGAACCTAGTTTTTTATTTATACTTTATACTTTAACCGGATTATCATATTGAGCAGTAAATGAAACGGATGACACCCTCAAATCAGTCCACGGCCACCAGAACTTCAGTTTTATCCGACATTCGTCTTCTTAAGATAAGAGAAAGCCCTGTGAAAAGTCCAATTCAGGAAACTTATCTTGATCTCAATTGGAACTCGCTTTAGCGGTGCTCAACTTTCGCTCTAATGAGGTGGAGGTAAGCCTTCCTTCCCCTCGCGCGGCAAGGTTGGCCACTACCTCTTCACTGGGAGTCAGACACGCTACCACCACATTATGGAGGCGGACTACAGTTGAAATCATTTATAACCAAACAGTTTGTCTGATGACAATACGGAATGGAGCAATCGTGCTTTATATGAATAGTGAAACTGTGTGAACCAGAGACTCATGTCAGTGTACGGCATAAATGTTTAGTACCTCTACCACGTGCTTAGTAAGCACAAACGTGTTATATTCCATTTAAAAAATTTGATTTCGAGATGTCACCAGGAATGCAAGTTTAGAGGAAATTAGAACAAAGACAGAAATTTAAAAAGAATGTCCGCACGAGGGCATCAGTGTGTATGTTTTTTGTGTTTGCTAATAGCATATTACAAAACCCAAAAATTGGAGGAATACGAAATATAGGTTTTAATTTCGTTATCTTTCAAGGATGCGAAACGAAGATTTTCAAGAAAATCGTCCAAAAATGGCTTCAATAATTTTAATTAAAACACAACTTATTTAAGATACCCTATTGTGAATTTTTTGAGGAAAAACTCGAAGTCCACTTTACTAGTAGTGGTGTTCGTATAACTATTCTAAACTTAAGAAATTGACGAAAAGTTACTGCACAGCAGCTGTAGAACTCGTTAAAATATACAAATAATGTCAATTACAATAATGTATTACAAGGTTGACCAATTCCGATATATTATCTGTTGGTAATTACAATTCTCAGATACTTATTTAAAGGTATTTAATTTTTGACTTCTAAGTTTCTATTCCCTTTTTCATTCAAGGAGAAATAATACTTTAAATGCATCAGCCAGTGGTTCGCTTTTTAAATATCTGACTATTGCTTATACCAGTTTATTCCAGCTTAAGAAAAAAAACTGTGCAACTAAAGGCCTTTCTACAGACTTTATCCAAGGAATCAAGAAAACAAATTTTTATAAGAAGAAATTTGTAGAAGCTTGGGTGGAGAAATCAATTTTTTTGTTGTAATTTTACGTCTTCCAACATAAAGTCATATCGGACGTTGACTGAAATGGGTGAAATGATGCTCAACTGTGTCCAGGGTCCATGGAGCATAGAACTACCCGACATTCGTCTTTAAGGATAAGGAAAAATCTTGGAAGAAAACCTTATGCAGGCAATTAATCCTGGGCGAGATTCGAACTCGGGACCTCTTGAACGTCAGGCAGACACGCTACCATCTACACTAGCGGTGCGAGTAGGAGAGAAAGTAATGTGAATGTAACAATATATTTGTTTTTAATTTTTATTAACATGATAAAAACACATCCCTAGTTAACTGTTAAAAGTAAATAATTCAACGTAGAATTTTTGGAACCCCGGAAATTAACTTCTAAATACTTGCCTGACTACTACTATATAAATATTATGCCGTTGAAAACGCTATGTATAAAAAGGGTACATTGGCCAGATTTGACCTGCACTGTTAGGTAGATATCAGTAAAGCACTTCGATTATTCCATACTCATGAAAATTTATTTTCAAGCATAGATTGCAGAGGTTCTAAAGCGCGGCGAATCAGATGCGTTAGCACGCTCAGCGTTGCCACTCCGTTACCCCAACTCATATCATTTTTCCTTCCTCTCTAATGCACTATTATAGAACATGCGGGTCTCCTTGACGCTAGACGTAAGGAAATACAAACTGAATTTACAAACTTTTATAATAATGCAGTTGTTGAAATCGCAATTGAAGAGCCAAGGGGAAAGAGGGGGATATCCATTTTGTGATAATTTTCAGGAAATTAATTTTAAAGTGTAAAACCCTTTAATTCTGAACACATACAGACTAGCACTTCAGTTTTATTTTACAGCATTATTGCAATATGTTCAATTAGTACACTACATATGGTATTCATATTCATTTATTGCATCCGTAAATCATACAACTCATGATGTGGAATTGCCAAATTAACTTTAATTCTGAACACATACAGACTAGCACTTCAGTTTTATTTTACAGCATTATTGCAATATGTTCAATTAGTACACTACATATGGTATCCATATTCATTTATTGCATCCGTAAATTATACACCTCATGATGTGGAATTGCCAAATTACTAACTATACACTAACTGTACACAAAAAACAGTAACAAGAAACAAGAATTACAATAAGTTGTTAAGCATAATAATCAAATTAATAATTAAAATTTACATTCCTTTATTCCTACCCTTTGTCATTTAAATACTCTTCTAATGAGTAGTAACACTTTTGTAACAAATACCTCTTTGATGTGCTTTTAAACTTTGTGAACGACTCAATGTTTTTATTTCAGTTGGCAGTTTATTGTAGATATGAATTCCGTTGAATTTAAAACTGTGCTCATACATTTTCTTTTTATGATAGGTGACATGTAAGTTTAAACTATTTCTCGTGTTATGGTCATGAATATCATTGCTTCCTTGAAATTTATCTAAGTTCCTTTTAACCTGTACTATTATTTCTAAAAGGTAAATGCTTGTTAATGACAATATGCCTATTTTTTAAACCATTGCTTACAACTAACTGTTCTCTTTAAATTCATCATAATTCTAATTACCCTTTTTTGGATTCGATATACTTTGATAATACTACTATATTTCCCCATATTGTTATACCATAAGAAATTAATGATTGAAAATTTGCAATTTGTAGTGTACAACGATGAAAAATAGGCTTTAATGTGATCCATTACAATGGAAAACCGGGGCCCTGACAACAGTAGAAGTGAATAAAAGGGGCCTACTCTTATAATGACAACAAAGATATTACACAAAAACAAATTAATGTATAACATGGTAGAGAATTTAATTTCTGTACTTGTCTTCTCCTGTAAATAAAAAGCTAATCGAATCAGCATTTTCTTGAAATAAAACACATAATCTAAAGCAGTACAACACAAATAATGTTTTGCTTCAAGCGCAATCAGCTTTTTGTCAGCTGTGCGCAGAAATGTTGAGCATCTGGTCCGCATAGTACTTTCTAATAGATTATGCCACTTTTTATGTGATATCGGGAAGTCCCTAAAAAACATTCAATATAAGCGGCAATATTGAACATAATCTGTGGTATGTAAATTATGTGTTTACATATTATATACTTCTTGATCTCATATGCTCGGGGAGGGACAGGAATTCCCGTTTCATTAATTCAGCACTCGCAGAGCGTTTCTTGATTGGCGGACGAATCGCCGAAGAGTACCATGCACCATTTTAGATATTCCTATGAATCACCATTCCTGGAAGACTCTCTTCTATTCCCAGTTCCCTAAGTGGCATTGATTGATATGGGCATTTCTTCCGGTAAAGATTTTCCAAAAATGCGGTCCAGTCTCGAATCATGGAATTATCAACTTAATTAACTTGGAAAGGTGTTGACTTGTTCCTTGTACATCTGATTGTATTATTCCAGCCATCAGAAACTTCAGTTCATGATTTTGTGTTCAAAGTCCCATTGCATGTAGGAATGTCCACGAATAGGGACTGCGACTCGAATTAAACTGAAACTTTTTCTCATGAACCGTATAATTGAGATATCTAATTAATGCACAGTTTCTGTTTTCCCACTACACTAGTCACAGCATAGTTCTGCAACCAGTTTTCTTTTCTGCTACGATTCCCACATTGTGGCGACATGTGGAACTGGACTTCTACGGTGAAGATGGGATGCACGTTGACTGTTTCGAAACCCCAGCTCCAGAAATCAGATGTAACAGGGTTACTTTGTTGTAGTTTGAATTTGTTCTTGATTATTTGTCTGCTTAAATAACAGTCACGAGATCTCTCGTCTTCAAGGGTAGTTACGAGTGAATAAAATTTGGATAAGTCCAATTTCATGATATATAATATAATTGTATAATCTGAATTACATTTTACTCGACCTTTCTTCCCTAAAATCACTGTCGTCAATGTCGTCATCGTCATTGTCGTCAAGATTGTAGTCAATCATTGCAGGTTACCTCCAGCATATCGATAAAATCCTTGCTTCCTTAATAGTTTCCATTAATTACATAAAATCGCTCACTCCTAAACGTCCATTCTTCACTATCCAAAACTTTTTATCTTCTGCGCATCATTTTCCCACCATGAAGCAAGAGTTTCTTTTACTATCAAATTTGTTATCTTCTCGGCGACATTTTTTCACCATGAGGCCTATTGATATTTTTCCCTTCCATAGCAACCGCTCATTTCTTTATATTAACGTCACTACATGGCCCACTAAATTTCCATCTAGACTCTCACTTCCACACACTCAAAACAACCATTATAGTACTTTTAAACATTTTCCCCAAATTTCAAATAACACAACCAAGCAAATGAACAAAACTCATTTTCAGGGCCAAACAAAAACAAGCGCAACAAATGTCCCTCTTCGAAATATATGGAAAATAACTAAGTAAATTCATTAACAATATATTTCCATATATTTCGTAGAATACACCATTCAAAAATTCTGTTTACAATAATAATACATAACAAAATATATAAAATACAACAATTAATAAATATTTAATGAAATATAACAAAAAATGAACATTGTACAACAATTTGACTTTACTATAACTAAGTTTCGTAAATATGTATCTTTGCTTACATGTGGGGTTGTGGCCATAATTACCATTTTTCAATTAATCACAATGAACAAAGCATAATATAACAATATAAAGAATACTTTACTAACATAACAATTTGTAAACGAGTATATAATGAAACATTTTCAAACTGGATTTAACCAATTTTAATGTATATATAATATATATATTTAATATATATAAAAGAACTTTCCGTTTTGTGTTTCATGTTGGGTGATTCGCCCACATGATTAATTTTTCAAGTTGTCACGTATCAATGGCAAGGTTTGTTACAATTCCATGGTTCGTACTTGTAACATTTGAACAGTTATACCCGATTTCACCAACAAATGTTAAGACTTAACACGAGTTTAGCAGTTTAGTTCCTTCTAGAGGAGTTATACACTACCTCGTAATCAATCCACCATCCTCAAACAAAAACAGCCATCCTAAAAACCCGAAAAGAAAATTCTATTTGTGGTTAAAGCCTATCCTGGGTGGGCACACAGCAACAATCTTCGGGCTAACACAACCTGCCAGTACCAGCGAAGCGAAGCGAGTTTAGCAATAGTTAAAACAAAAATTGCATTTCACAAAAAAGTGTTAGCGTAACCCTCATGTTAAATCTAATGTTAAACTAACAATTCGAATTTCTAATGTTAAGTCCTTAACAATTGTAAGTAGTCAAGATGGCGAGCATGAACTCAGCTGTTGATGTCGATTTGCTATATTTAAGACGGTCTAAATGGCATTCATAATAGAGTACGGCCTATGAGGAGAAATGATTTTGAAGAACTATCCGAAGAAAATTGTTTTACGGAGGTATAGACTGTCGAAACATGTTGTTATGAAGGCTACTGCGGAAGTACATGAGAGGTTAGAACATGCATCGAAAGGAATATGGCGATCTCGCCTTTGCTTCAGGTATCAATAACCTTGCGATTTTATAATTCACTGAATTATGTGGATAATACATTATCCACCTCCCGTCTTGAAACGTTCAAGTCACTTGCCCTTCTTCGCTCCTCGTTTTAAATTTACGTAATACTGAGTTAGAACATGCATCGAAAGGAATATGTCTATCTCGCCTTAGCTTCAAGTATTAATAACTTTGCAATTTTATAATTTACTGAATTATGTGGATAATAAATTGTTCACCTCCCGTCTTGAAACGTTTAGGCACGTGTTCTTCGCACCTCGTTTTGAATTTACGTAATACTGACAGGTTGTTTGGTGCTTGTAGTAGTGGCACATGCATTTGAATTTTCCAATATTTTCCCCGCGACATCTTTCTCTTTTACATTCACTGCATCCGTCCTCTTATTTTCCACGACATCCTTACACTTCGTCACCATTTCAATTAACAATTCTTTCTCCGTCGATGGGAAATTTGTCTCACGGCTTTATTTATGATTTTGTTCATCCGCCATTTGTGCAGACGAAAATGAAAACAAAAGCGCATCGGAGTACGTTCAGAAAATCATCCATAGCCTTCTATTGCTGTGATATTTACAAGTTTCTTGGCGTTAACACAGGTTTGCTAACATTTTAAGAAAACAAGTTGGTGAAATGCAAGAAATTTAACATTAGTTTTAGCGCTTGACAATTGTTACGTTACATTTGTTAACGTCGATTTTAAAATCTGTTGGTGAAATCGGGCATAAGTGTGATAAACTTTACTCTGTTGGCTAACCTGAGGGTTGCAGGCATTCATGAACTTGGTTTCTAATCCTTCCGTTTGTGTGTGTAACTTTACCAAGAAGCTGTATTAAGGTTAGGTTAGTGTTGTGTTTAATTCTTTGACCAAACTTTAGCAAACTTATTTCGTGTGGTGTATATGTGTGACAATTTTGACCTAAATGATTTACGTGTGTTGGTGAGAATATCTTTTGTACACACACGTTACAATTCTCATCATGATACTGATACATCTTCTGATAACCATGCGTATTATAACATTCATTGTTTGGTAAATCAACATGTTTCATTTTTGTGTTTAATTACATTTAGAGTTCCCTTTACATTATTTATCTGTGATAATATCTCACCAGTTACTTCTCCTACATAATATTCCTGATAATTCTGTGATTATTTACCTTATCATATTCATCTTTATTCTGACCTAGACTTTGCACTAATATTTCTCTATCTCCATTTCATACTTTCTTACTATATCCTAACTCTTGTATCATATTATTTGTATCTTTATCAACTATTTGTGTTACATTTTGTATTTAATTGTTTTAACGCTTCTCCTTTTCCTGTTTTAATTCTTCATTCCATTCTTTCATATCTTGTCTTAAACTATTTCTACTAGCGTTCATTTGCGCTAAGATTTCCAGTATACCTTTATTATCATTACCCTTAACTACTTCTATTCTAACGCCTTTTTCTACTTCTGTTGTCATAATTACTTTTATCAATCACTTCCTTACTTATTCCTACTTCTCTACTCTGCTTCTCCACGTCTTCCCTCTTATCTGAACATTTACTCTCTGCTTCTTTATTAATTTCCATCTTGATAACTATCTTTTTATGTTCCCAATAACATAAATTATTAAATTACTTCTACTCAGAAAATATATGCTTTTTGTTATTATTATTCTTTAAAGAATTCGTAAATTCTGCTCACACTTCTAAATGTGTTTGTGATTGGTTACTTTTTGTACTCATTCATCTTCTCTCTTCTTTATATTTGTTATCACCATCCTGTAGTCCTGGTATCATTGTTTCCACCAAGTTCAAATTTTCATGATGTGCTGTTGCTAATTTCACTCTAATTTGAGTCCCGCGACGGGTGCCATATGTAACCAGATTTCTATCCAGCTAAATTCTTTATTCCGGCCCCGCGGCGGGAGCCATATGTAACAAATTTCTATTCATTGTAGATTGAATATTGTGTACCACTTTCTCAGCACAATTTTTTCCCATCTCCTGTCAGTTTGTGCGGCTATCAGTTTCTTCAGATCACCAATTGTTTCATCTGGATTGCATTTTAATCGAACTTTCTTTCCTAATCAATCATTGCATACCGATAAATCCTCATTTCCTTAATAACTAGTTTCCGTTAATTACATAAAATCTCTCACTCCTACACGTCTATTCTTCAATATCCAAAACTTTTTGTCTTCTCCACGTCATTTTTCCACCATGAAGTATATTGATTTTTTGTTACTATCAAAACTTTTATCTTCGCGTCATTTTTCTACTATGAAGCAAGATTTTCTTTTACTATCAAAACTGTTATCTTAAATAGTATAGTGTTTAACGCCCGCTTTTACTACATACGGCACCGCAGGCGATGACACTGATGATACATGAGATGAAGATGGAGCACCGGTGGAATGAGATGGCGGGGGAAACCGGAGAACCCGGAGAAAACCCGCACCAGCGCCGTGTTGTCCACTACATTCTCACTTTGCGATCGCCTGGGATCGAACCGGGGCCGCCTTGGTGAGAGCCAAGCGGTCTAACCACTGAGCCACGGAGCGGCCCCACTTTTATCTTATTTGCGTCATTTTTCCACCATGAATCTTGTTGATTTTCTTTCCTTCCATAGCAACCGTTAATTTCTTTACATTAACGTCATTACATGTCCCACTAAATTTCCTTCTAGAACCTCACTTCCACACACTCAACACAAATATTATAGTACTTTTAAACATTTTCCCCAAATTCCAAATAACACCACCAAGCAAATGAACAAAACTCATTTTCAAGGCCAAACTAAAACAACCTTTACTGTTCTTGGTGGCGAACATCAGACGACAATTCAAACTGACTGTAGTGATCTAAGAATGAAACTTCTTGGTTGTCACGTTTTTTTTCCAGTTGTTTATGTTTATGTGTAGGAAAGCTATTTAGTATCAGACAACTGCTGCGTATTAGATGAATAGAAAGTCAAGTTTCGTTTATAGTAAACACTGTTTGATGTGATGTTTGATGTAGGCAGGTTATTCTGATAGTCCATCAATTTCCATGATTCTCTGCAAGTGATTTTAGAATTAATTTATGCTGATAAAATCTTAGCGACTTTACAAGATTTACTTTATTTAATTGGTTGATTTCCTCCTCAAACTCACACTTCCTGGTTTCATTTTCTACTGAAAAAGCTGTTAAGTTCACTATATAATCCCTTTAACTTCACTACAGCACGTGTCGCTGCGAGCATACCCAAATGATACGTTAAATTCAGTTGAGAATATGATCCTATAAGCTTCATAACTCATAGGATGTTCATTATGCATCTCAGAATATATGTCATACATCTCTTTATATTTAAAATTTCTGGAACATGTAGATTATGTTTTCTCGTCAGAACAATGGCGTGACGAGCTTTGAAAGTTTGAATGTGGATACTGACCTTATCATGGGTGTCTGTAGACAACTTGTGTGTGTGTGTGCGTGTGTGTGTGTGTGTGTGTGTGTGTGTGTGTGTGTGTGTGTGTGTGTGTGTGTGTGTGTGTGTTCTGCAAACAGTACATTGTTACTCTGTATTCCATTAAAGAGGAAGAAACGTTGATATCAGATAGTTGCTAGGACCCCCCTATACTTTCATGGTTTGTTATAGAAATGTCCCTTCTTCGTCGGTCCCAGGAATATCTAGGCAGCAATTACTCGCTTACTAAGAACCTTCTTCCCTATTAGTAATATTGTAAGGAAACCACTCCAAGTGCAGTATTTAACCAAACAAATATCTCAAAAGAGAGCGAAAGTGGACTTGCCCCTATTTCCCCTGGGCTCTTCAATTACAACATGGATAATCGCATATTATGCACACTTTTAAATGCCATAATTGTAGTTTATGAATTACCTATTTTTTAATCCAACGGACCTGCCGATCCATATAGCTGTGAATGTCACGTATGTCAAGAGACAATTGGGCATTTTCACTGTCTCCATCGTCTGAGTATTGCAAACTTAAAATAGGCTCCAAAATCTCATCACGTGCATTTTTTTCGAAAACTTGCGTTCTTCAAATTTTTCTGCATTTTTCCCAATTTTGTGTTACCTTTTCAATTTCTTCGTGAATAAGCCGTTAAACATTAGTCAGTTTCAAAGTGCTATTTCTATTTGCAATATAATTTGAGATTAAATTAACTCAATGGGATTGCACTGGCGGTACAAAAGGGGGAAGAAAGTTTACCTCGTGTCCAGTGACAAAGCGTGCAATGAAGTACTGGAAGCGCCGCTTCCCCAAAGATTTCAGGAGAAAAGGAAGAAAGGCAAAAAATTATGCCAAATAATATCTTATGTACTCTGCATACATTTTTAGAAATTTATTCGCGAACATCCGCGGTGCTGCAGAGAATTTGACAACTCCTTAAACTCGAGTGGCCATTTCCCTGAGCTCATTCAATACTGAATATTTCTCTATTCACGCATTCGTAACCTTGAATACCGTTCTTCGTGGATTTCCTGAAGCAATCGTAACTCTTCAATAGCTGGAACCCGCTTGACAGATATTGTCACGTGAATCCTCTACAATGTGTGAAGAAAGGTTGGTTTTTTGCACTATGTAACTAATATTTCATTCTTATTGTTATTGTTACTCTGCATCATAAGTTGACATTCACGCACTAGTGCGGTAAGCAAAACATTTATTTTGAAATATTGATTGTGGTATTAAAACTTGTATAATTATAAAAGTACACATAGTGGAAACAATAGTATGCAATACACATATAGTAAGCACAAAACGGAATCTTGGAAATTGAGAAAACTTGGCGCAAGCGCCTCTATTTTTCAAAAGTTTCCTCGTTCCATATAAAGTGCTTACCACATTAGTATCGCATATACTATTTTTCTTTTATCTATAGCTCTTAAATACAACTGTAAGTATATACCAATAGAATTAGTAACAGTAATTTATGTTAATTGGTATATAGTGGTGACAAACAGGACATGCTTATGAAGTTTCATGTTATTAACAGAAGTGTGTGAGTTACATACTTTCTCCATGACATATTGACAATTCGCGTGATGTGAGCCAGATTTAGGTAAAATTGGAACGTCTGAGTGGAAAGGGGAGGCAGAAAGGTCCGCTTGTTGTGTGACCAGTATGCAATGCAAGAAGAGCTTACGTGTGACTATAAAATAGAGAGTACTGAAGATTTGCCTTAGTTCTTTGAGTAATTATTCTCTCTTACTTTATTGAAAAATACTTCTTGGAGCTTCCTTTACTTTGAAAGCCATTGCTCGTGTCTGATTTCAATTCCAAACTGATCCAGCTTGAGGTGGTTCTGAAAGTTCTCAAACCTTGAAACATTATTAATAATCTTATTTTTTGTTTTAATTTAGTTTAGAATATTAATATTGAAGGAGTATCGGTGAAAGTGAAAAATGACCACGATTGAGTGATCAAAGACGAATAAGTGTGATATGTGGGTCAAGAGAGAAGGAAACATTAATGTTATCATTTTAAATTACGTATGATTACTGGGACTTAAAATGATATGAAAGAAAATAGCAACGTAAACTTGCTTAGAAATATTGTAAAAGTAAAATAAGACAAATTAATTATTTTAGATAAAATTAGTGAATTAGTCATATAAACAACTGATTTGGTCAAATAGAAAGTATTTTAGTTACCATGATAACGTGGGTAAAAATTAATAATTGTAATGCGATAGGTAGCCTCTTTTTCGTTTGCTCGTCAGGAAGTAAACACATGTTTAAGAGACATATATAACTTGTGAAATTATAAAATCCAAAAAAATTAACTTTGTTCTGTATACAATTATTACAATACTGTTGTGTAAAGCTGTTAAGAGTAATTGGTTATTTTAATATAATATATTAAATTAGATTCTTATTTTATTTTCATATAAAATATCAGATTTCTGGAAAGTTCATCCTACACTATCCGCGACTAATTGCTTGAGATGAGAATTTCAAGCTTTTCACCAGTGCAACTTAAAGTAAAGAAGTAAACTGTTTTAAAAATTATGTGTTTCGGAAAACACTTAATGAAAATTTAATTGAATATTACATTACGTAAACATAATTGAAATTCTCCTGACGATGGCTTCAAAGAGCAGTAACCCAACAAGGAGTATTCAAGAAGGAGTAGCTGCTACAGTCGGCTTCACGACAACTTGATGTACGTCCAGTATATTCCGGTTCAAGCTGATACCTTTTCCCCTGGGTTTTAAACGGAAGAACAACTGAGTAATGTTAATTTTTACCATCTAGAGTAAATGGAGATTACGAACCATAAATAAGGAAGCATATAATTATAATGTAAAGATTCACAATTTGCCGATGCAGCATTCTATAGGCCAGAAAGAAGTGTATGTACTGTTTGCTCAATTTGGAATTTAACAAACACCATGGATTATTCAAAGTAATTCTTTTATTACTTCCTCTCAAACGTTTACATCTCATTTCTGGGCAAATACAAATACAGTACACGAATACATTTCAAGCAATAATTATGTTCATTACAGCGCTTACGTTACAATGTATTATTATAATGTACAGTTTGTCCAATTTCTTAACAAACTTATTTCCAGGAACTAACCCTTCGCTTACCCATTCCACTCCACACCCTCTCATTATAAAGCCATTAGTGAGTACAATAGAACTAAGCGTTTTGTGGGTTTCTTGCGCAGGATTGCACTGTTGCAAAATATACTAGTACATCAGTTCTGTGTTACTAGTAAGCTAAATAAAATGTTTCTCTTTAGACCGTGGCTAAATAGTGAGAGTGTTAATAACGAGAACGAGGAGATTAACGAAGGTAATGCGAATGGTTAACTGATACATGATGAAATTAACGAGGCTAATGCGAATGGTGACTTAATAAATAGTAATGTGAACGCAGCTGATGATAATATCTTAATACAGTCATCATCTAGGACTCCAAGCAAAAAGGAGACGTTATAGGGAGAGGAAGTAAGATCAGGAAACAAGGTGAAAATATGTTAGTGAATTTTAGAAACTTTCTGAAAAGTGTAATTGAAAATGGGAGGTACTACCATCGAAAAATTTGAATAAATTAACTGCCGATGCAGCTGGTGTAGGAGGAACAACGGTCAGAAAAATTCCATCAATTGACTTCGCTAGTTACAGCACTCCAACTAAAAAGAAATTAAATAAAACTAAGTTTTCATTTGACAAGATCGACGACTTCAATCGCGATTTATTGCGTAGGACTGCGTACGAATGTTACGCGAAAGGTGAATCTCCTACTGATCGCCAATTAACGGGAATTATGCACGAGAAGACGGTTGGAAGTGACTGTGTGTTTCCATATAGCAAAAGTACAGTGCATAGTCTTTTATTATCTATGGAATTTGAGCATGGTGCTACGAAAAGAAAATGTATTAGAGGTGAGTCGAATTAAATTATTGCGTGGATGTATAAATATTTGAATTAAATCACTCAACTTGGTGTGCAAGGTTACAATGACATATATTTAGACGAAACGTGGTATGACAGTAATTCCTTCCGTATGAAAAACTGGTCCGATGATAGTGAGAATTGTTTTATAGCTACACCCCTCAGTAAAGGTGAGAAAATTGCCATTACACATTGTGGGGGAGGATCAGGTTTTGTAAAAGACGCTTTACTTGTGACGCATAAAAACATGACAAATGCACCTGCAGATTACCATGGGTCAATAAATGCACACATTTTTGAAGATTGGTTTGAAAATAGCATCTTGCGTAGTTTAGAAGAGCCATCCACGATTGTATTAGATAACGCTCCTTATCACAGTCGCGCCGTAAATCTGAAACCTAACACCTCTTGGAAAAGCGCAAATATTCTCGAATACATGGAGAAAAATATCATCCCTATTCCGTTCCCAGCTCCCATAATACCGGTTCTGATTGAATTAATCAACCAACAGTTATTACCACAGGACAGACTTAAAAAGTACGTAATTGACGAAATGGCCGCTTCGTATGGACATCTTGTGGTGAGGTTCTTCGATTACGCAATTGGTGCTTTTTAAATCTGTATTTCAGATTGGATATATATAGAACAATATTCCTGATAAGGGAATAACAAAAGATTAAACATAGGAAAATATTTCAAATGAACACAATGAACATTTTCCTGCTAAAAGATGTGATGCAGAAACAGAAATAGTTTTAGGTACGTCTTTAACTGGACAAGAGCATGTGAATACAAACATATACTATTAATTCACTAATGGGTACTCTTCTCTCACTCTCTTACAGTGCTCCCTTTCACCGCATTCGTGCTGCCACCATAAAGCAAACTCAGCATGGTCAGTATGGTTCTTGGTGGCTTTGGCTTGGGGCTAAATTATTTGAGTTGTGCTGTCTTATTCTTAATAACTGCTGCTATTTATTTCAAGTGCTTCATCTTTTGTTATATGTGTTTATTATTTGTTTGCGTTTGCCTGTAGGAGTTGTTAAAACATTTGCTACATTGTATCAGCCGTAATTAATAACTATCCTCTTCGAATATTTGTAAAGTGGATGGGAACGAAGGCATTGTCACATCAAGAAGGAAAAGAGTGGATATCCAACCTTTTGCTACTAGTAGTCCGGTTCAGCCTCTGCATAGCTTGCCAGATATTAGTGATGACCATGTGCGTTCACTAATAATAAAAATCAAACACCTAAACCTCCCCAATATATGTGAGTAACATCACTAATATCAACACGGTGTTGAAAGACTTAAAGAGAATTTTGGCTCATTTGAACACGCAACACTGGACAGTAACAAAGTTAAGTGAAATTTTGACTGTCGACAGCTACAGGAAAGCAGTCCGGTATCTAGAACAACATAAAGCAGAATACCACCTTCTCAAATGAAATCTGCACGAAATTACAGAGTATTAATTAGATTTAGATCCCACTTGCGATGTTACCGAAGTAATGACTGAACTAAGGACACTAGGTCATGAACCCATACAAATGATTCCAGTTTTCCATCCTGTAACTAAAATTCCACTGCCGTTTTTCTTTCTAGATCTAAAACCCAATGTCAACAATGAGGAAATAAACCAGCTAACAGTATTGTATAATGCTGTAATTAAATTAGAACCACCAAACCCCAGACCTACTGTCATTCAGTGCTTTAATTTTTAAGAATATGTGCATACAAAAGATTATTGCCACAAGTACGCTCGCTGTGTTAAATTTGATGGCAGGTCCTCTACTGCGCAGTGCACTAACTCTAATAATACACCTATCTGTACCAACTGCAGAGAACAGCATACTGCGAATTATAAGGGTTGCCCGGTATATTTAAAAATGCAACGAGCTATTGCTAAAAATTCTCACAAATCCCAAGTACCAGATTCTCACAATCCAGATCTTCCCCTAAGCATCACTAGTCAGGAAAAATTTCCAGGACCTCCATCACCATTAAATAGTAGACAGGAATAACTTCCTCGACTAATATCACCAAAATCTCAGCATACAAATAAACTATTCTCCCACACAATAGCTGCGACAGAACAAAATGGAACAATTCGCACGCTGCTGAATAGACTGGATACTATGCTATCGCTTCTTCAACCACTAATTCAAACATTGACTCCAATACTACCTGCACTACTAAGAAAATAACACCAAATAAGGAACTACGTATTTGCACATGAAACTGCAGGGGCTTTAATAATAAATATGATGAGGTAATGTAGTTCTTAAACAAACAATTATTCAATAGATATACTGCTAGCTACCGAAACCAAATTGGCGCCCCATATAGTCTGTAGAATTCCAGAATATCGCCTATACAGAGCTGACCACCCAAGTCATGACCGGAATGGAGGATCAGCAGTACTAACCATTAGCTCATAGCGAGTTTCCTCCGATAATAGAACAGAAATATCAGAATTCTCGTATCACTATACATTTAAATGGTACAAATTATTTTATCGCATCATTTTCTTCTGCTCCAAGTAATAGGCTCGTGTCTACGGACTTCTGGAGCACAATACATGAAATTTATCTGCCTTCTTGGAGAAGATTTAGGTAGCAAACATCTTCACTGGGGTTAAAATGTAAGTAATCTGAGTCGAAAGCTTTCACATGACGTCATCTATCGTTTTCGAATAGAAATTACGAGCCCTGTTGAGCCTACTCATCCGACGATGGCAGTATTCCTGATGTCCTCGATTTATTTATTGGTAGGAATATTTCTAGCTCTGTTCAACAACAATAGTAATTCATAAATTAAGTTAAGGTCATTTATACATTATTAAATGTCCCAATGCAAACTACGTATATGACAAATACAAATTTGACAAGCAATCCTTTTAACTGGGATTCGTGTACAGATACTCTGAACTTACTAATAGGTACTCAGATTCCTCTGAAAACACATAAAGATATGAATAAAGCAGTTTCTATAATAACTAGAAATATTCAGAAAGCTGCTGCTTCTCTGGCCAGCGGGCCTCCAAATTCACCTCCAAGGAATATAATTAAATCTACTTGACGACCACATATAATTAAGCTACCTTAAATTAAGAGACAACGGAGAAGATTATAGGAACTAAGACATTCTCCTTTGCATAAAACAAATTATAATAATGCAACCAGCGGACTGAAAAAAAGCTCAACATTTTTCTACTCTTGAAAACAATTTAAAATCTTTGAATGCTCAAAACGGTTCATTACCGAAAAAGGCAAACTATATTCTAAACCACAAGGAACTAATTCCTCCATTGTAGGTAAACAACAAATGGTATTCAGCATCTAAGGATAAAGTCATGCTAGTCTCCGAATAACTTTTCCAGCAATTTCAGTGAAATACCAGTACTTTAAACGAATTCATCAGAGAAGTAGAAGGAGCAAAAGTAATCACTATTGCAGTTATCACCTTTCAGTAAATACTTCACCCCTACACAAGTTAGAAATGCCATACCACGTTCTCCTATGAAAAAAAGCTTCACTATACGATCTAATACCGTGAGTTCCCTAAGCGACCGGCCGGCCCAACAGCGGTATCGTAATGAGTGAGGGCCTGTGCGTTGTCCGCCAGAATTACGCCTAAGAGACTGACAGCCTGACAGGTAACGTTTACGGAACTAATTTACATTAGGCTTACCTGAAATCACAGTAGATGTTGAAATGTATGACCTTCAACGCGAATACATTCCCTATATCTCCGAAAGCACTTCTCAGTGAAGAAGTTTATCTCAACTGATTACCTGTATTTCTGCCGTGATGTTGTACTTTAGTTCTTGTAACGTATCCGGTTTGAGGTGTACACCTTATTCTTTAACGTTCATAATTACATGTTACGTGGAGATAGGTCAGGGGAACGAGATGGCCACAATCCTCAGCAAATTATTGTCACCATACTTACTGCTCAATTCATGCTAAAATTCGCAGCAGTGTGCGCTGTAGGGGAGTCCTACTTAAACCACCCACACAATCGTTCATCTCTGGTTAGTTGCGGGAGAAAAGTCGTTTAAAATGGAATTTACATAACCGTGTGAATCAACTGTTTCAACGAAAACTATAGGATTGATAATCCTAGGCGCACTTACTGCATACCAAACTGCAACTTTTGCAGCGTGGTGAAAATTTTCATGAATAATATGAGGAGTTTTCGTAGCTCAGTATATATTTTTTGGACAGAAATGTGACACTGAAGATAAAAGCACGTTTCATCAAAATAATGTTATTGCTTCAATGGTAAACGCACGTGAAGAACATTCAAAGTGGGTCCATATCAGCATTATAAATGGACTGCAAGCACCAAATGCATTAATTAATCCTGGGTGCAGAGTATTGTGATTATATGGTATGGTCTACATTTACCTTGATATACGGATATATGACTTAAGTTTAAGAAGTTTCATTGCCATATACACTGACATTTTGGAAATACCAAACTGTTGTCATACATGTCTCCGTGATTTTTAGGTTGAAGGTTCTCTACTTCATCAAGTTTCTCTTCTGATAGTGTACTGAGTTTCTTAACATATTTCGTATTCATAAACCATGATATGCGCTTGACTTTAATAAAAAATACTCGAATAGTTGACCTGCTGGGAATTCGAACCCCTGCGGATTTGAAATTCTCTACGGCACCTTCTTGCAAACCTGCTCACATATGTGTTATACAGAAAAATACGTTGTTCTAAAGTGTACTGAGACATTAGTAACATACAAATTATTACCAAGAGGCAACACAATGTCACGCACAGAGACCTCTTTATTACAGTCGTGTCAGTCGAGTTGAATTTGGGGTGAGGGAGGGTGCTGTGCTCTGGTAGCAGTCGCGCCACTAGTCATCCAGTTTAAGGCTACCGTGAAACGGTCCATCGCTCAGGGTGCACATGGTAGTGGAGATTTCATTACAGTATTTATTCCAAAAGGACATCGTGCAACTAACACAAATATGTAATGCAATTATTCGACTCACCTGTTTTCCAACAAGATTGAATCATGCAATAATTATTACGATTCATAAACCAGGAAAAGCTATCCAAAGGTCTACAGGCCAATAAATATGTTGTTTGTGTTTTCCAAAATATTTGAAAACTTATTGGTGCCTCAGCTATTAAAACAACTTAAAGAAGTGCTCACTCTTAGTTGAGATTACATTCAACTACTCAAAAGCTTAATGGCATAGTTGATGTAATATCAACAATTATAAAGAAACAGGAGTCTGTCTCGGTTTAGTTCTCGACACAGAAAAAGCTTTCGATAAAGTTCGGCACGATAGTCTACTGTATAAAATTAAAAATAGTCTTCCAGATACATATTACAGAACAATTAAATCATACATATGCCATCGTACCTTTTCTATAAAATTAGAAGAAACTGTGTCGAAAGCTTACAGTACAACCTCTGTGGTACCACAGGAATTATATTAGGGCAATTTCTTGTACAGTATATACTGCTGACTTCCTTGTTCAAGAGTAACTAACAAAAGCTCAGTTTATGGATGACATAGCAGTACTCAGCAAAGGTAACAACGAAGAAACAGCTGACCTATGACGAAATTCATAATTGGTGCAGAAAATAGAGTCTTGTCCAAACCTTTAAAATAAAAACTGGTTGTGTACACCCTCAAGAGGGATACATTGTTTCAACTGATATCAATGAATGAAGTTCCAATTCCTGTAGAGCAGTCATTTACATTTTTGGTTTAACTTTGGATTCCCAACACCTGTCTGAAATTACCAAGAGCTGCAGACATCGCATTAGGCAATTAAAACATCTCATTTCACAAAAATCTTAATTATCTATGCAATATAAGAGAATGATCTATATGTCACTGATTAGGCCTATATGGCAGTATGGGTGTTCCATATGGGGTTCTGCTGCATATACCCAATTACCAAAAATAAAGATTATCCAAAACAGATATCTCAGACTGGTGAGCGATGCATCTTGGTGTGTGTGAAGCAGGGTGCTACATTACGACTTAAGAATTCCGGAGATCAATGAGATCCTCCGCGAGAGCTACCGTAGATTACAGAACACCTTCAACAAACATCCGAATCACCTAATTCAACGAATTCCAGCTAATTATCCCCCAAATCCTGCAATGAGAATACTGAAAAGGAAAAGATACACCGAGCAAAGACTTTGAAAGTCAATATTTCCATCGAAACTTCAAGACCAACCGTGGATCAACTGCACCTCCGAAAAGTCGCACTTGTGGTTCCAGTACTTCGTCTCTGTACCTCTGGGCATTCATAGTTCGAAGTTATGCCGATATGTACGTCCATTGGAGGTTATGCCTGCCCACACAAATACGCCGTCGCCGCCGCCGCCACCACCACCACCACCACCGCCACCACCACCACCACCACCACCACCACCACCACCACCACCACCACCACCACCACCACCACTCCCAGAGGGAGTGTTTCCATGATGTGGATGGAATGAAACCGGTTTCCATGTATTCTAGACATATTTATGCAACTTGAATCAATGATCAAACTAAATCTGGACTCATCTGCAAACAACACGTTCCCCCATTCATTGAAGGTCCAGTGTTGAAGTTGTTGACTCCATCGTAAACGGGACCGTGTGTATATTTGTTCGAAAGGGGCACTGCTGGATGTCTGCCATATAAGCCGTCTGCCCTGAGCTTTCGGTAAGCATTTTGCCTCGAAATTCGAAAGCCTGAAGCGGCTGTCAGCTCGGATAACACCTGTCTTGCACCCATCATCCGATATCGTGTGGTTATGGTCAGATATCGGTCCTGCTGTGGCGCGGAGATCCGAGACGACCACGTGCTGACGGACACCTCCACTTTCCTGGAACCGTCGCCAAAGACTGGAAATGACCGTTTATGACACATTCAGGGTCCCAGAGATTGTGACCTTTGCCTGAATTGCCTCTAGACATACCATGATTCTGCCTTTCAAAACAGGTCCAGTTGACCAATTGTGGCATCTTTTTGCTGTCTTTTGAACACCTTGTGAGGCAAATACTCTCTGTCCACAATGATAGAAGGATAACGAGGACGCCACACACTGGATCTGATACTGTGCTACGGATTTGCTGCTCTGGTTTTGTTAACGTTTGAATCGTGACCCCGCTTACGGTATCAGAGAGCACCATAATTGGGAGGCAGACAATGTAACAATATTTAAAGGCGCTTGATTGCCGCATTCTCTTTCAGTTCTCTGTTTTGTGATTTATGTTTCACTTTTGAGTACCAGTGTACATAAGGAGACTGTTTTTCTAATTTCTCCCTGATATTTCACAACCCGTAATGTAGTATCTCACCAGCCTTCTCTCGCTGCTTTATTGATATATTCATATACTTTGCCCTGCTGTAATTCAATTTTACTTCTTCACATATTCCCAATAAACGTTACAAATTAAACTTTGCAGGTATTCAGATTTTCTTTATCATCCAATCTTATCCTAGTTGCTTTCCAAAAGCTACTTTGTAAGTAGTATATTCTCCTCCATACGTCACCAAATCTGAGTCCACCATGTCTTTCTTTTTGTACTCATTTCTTCATTTTGGTTGTCTTTCATGTATAATATTCTATATATCTTCTTTTTTGACTCAAGACCTATTACAATACTCTTTCTGTAACTTTTTTCTAATTCCAATTCCTGGTGGAAACATTTGTCTCACAGCATTGAATGTGGCTCTTAGAGCGCCCAGGGTTTGTTAAGAACATTTTTATGAATCATATCTACATTAGCCCATCTTTGCTTTAGTCTCCAAATTCCATACCAAAAGACATATTTGTCTCACCTGTTGTTATACCAATTTTCTGTATCCATTATTTTTCAATACCAATTATTTTGTCCATTAATGCTTTTGTAGGTTTTAATGCGAACATAGACTGTGTCGAGGCGAAGTGGTTAGACCGCTCTGGTCTCAGCAGACCGGTTCTGTATCGATCCCAGGCGACCAAATGTTTGAACCGTGGCGGACAAAACGGCGTCGAGGTGGCTTTTCTCCAGAGGTTCCTGTTTCCCCCACCATATAATTACATTAATATCCATCTTCATTTCATGTATTATCAGTGTTACCGCCTATGGTGGCGCATGTGGTAAAAGCGGGCGCTAAACACCACAAGAATGAGAATTTGCATTGTCTTCTGTTCACTCCAGTTATCTTTACTGTTTATCTTATTTATAGTAATCCAATTTGTTTACTACACCAATTTCGGTTGTTGCTAACACTATCTCTTACCTTTTCTCATATTAGTCCTTCCCTAAACAAGATATTTTAACTATAATTCCTACGCTCATATCATACAAATACATATATTGCCTAGATTGATATAACTAGTCCGAGTCAGGCTATAGGTCTAACTACTAAATCATCTGCTAATAGCAAACCGGGAATTCCCAATTTATTAATTATACATCAGTGTACGTGTATTCTCCGCGTTCATTGTATCAAATATATATTTTATAAACCAATGAAAGTAAAATGCTTAATGGATATTTTAAATATTCTTAGTTCATTTATAGATATTTTTACACAGAGCACATTATTTGAATTCTTTGGAGAACTTGAATAAAGTTGGAAAACATTCCTTTCTTACTATATTTAATCTAGCGCCTTCCAATTAATTGTATTGAAAGGCTCTTCAAAACAAAGAGAATATTTACTTATCAATTCAATTGTTACCATACTCAGGGTATTTTTGTATGCAACGCTATTCTTAGGGTAATTTAAAGATCTGCGGAAAGATAGCACGGCGCAAAAATTTTGTTTCCAGAATAAGTGGTACCACGCTTTTGTTCTTCCTGAAGGCCAAAATGGTATCACTTAACTATATTCGATAAAAGACGAAGTTTAGAATAACAAAAGGAAAGTGCAAAGGTAATTTGATAGAGGAAACGAAAATTAAATATTAATTACGTTTTTTGGTAATGTACAGTTAAAAAGAGATATCATTTTGAATGTTAAACTGTGTTTAAAAGTGATTTAAAGAAAAATTATGAAAATATTATTGAACCTAACAACCAACATGATTATAAATGTTTGTGACGCGGACAAATGGTAGCATGTTGAATTCCATAGCAAAGGAAGAACTAATGAATCAAGATGGAATACTTCTTCATTCTGCGCTTAGCCTTCATAGAGAACAGACTCGTTTTAGGTCTATAATTTTGCAAGAACCAACCTGTGCATATATATTAAAGCAACATATTTGCTTTTAAAACTATGCAATATTGGCGCTACCAAAAGTGATTATTTGTTCGGTGTTTTAAATAGTGGTTTTAAATGTTTTAAAGAAAATCGAAATTAAATTATGATTTGGAAAGAACAGAAAATTTCTTTTATCTACAAACAACTCCACCATTATCTCTCTCATCTGCGACCTCATCCTGAAAGAGAATCTCATACTAATTCAAGAACAGCCGAGGTAAGTTGCAGAATCAAACTTCGAGTAAGTCTAGGAAAACATAAATTCCATCATCTGCAATATCTACTTATATGCGTAATCCTGTTGCATATGGCTTCCCAACCTGGGATTTCGAAGTGATCAACATGAAACATCGCAGCACCTCTAACATATGAAATTCCCGTTTAATATGGCTTACCAGCGTGGTGTTTCGAGAACATCAAGTTTACCTTCCAACACAAAAATTACGTTGCAGGTATGACACCTGGGTTGTAGAGAGGTACTATCTTCCCTTCTGCTGATCTTTGGGACGCAAACCCGCAGACTACGGATTTATTGGTATATTACTGTCCCTACGGAAACAATTTGAAAAGATCTTCCAATATCGTCTGCCTTTTCACTTGGATCGTTACCATCTTTGGGATAAGATACAATTTGGTTTCTGCAGGAGTACCTTCTTCCCATTGTATGTGTTAACATAGGTTCTCATCACTTTATAGAACAAACGTCATTTATTGGCATAATTTATTGGCATGGTACGCACTTCCGTGTACAAACATGTCCTGTTATATAGACTCACATGGAAATTATTGCTATAAGGGATGCAAAAGGCTTTTTGTTTTAACATAGCGAAATTTGCGGATTTCCAGTTTGCAATAGCTGCCATAATACGAATGCTTTGGTGGGATATTCATCGTGGGACCTTGTACTAATCGCGCACGTTTTCTTGAGCATTCGGTTCCCAAGTCCTCATTTGGCAGGTTTCGCCTAGCTTCGTAGACACGGATGACAACTTTGAAATATTAAATTCGCTATACACTCTGAATCTAGTAGCTAATATGCTAAGGGTTTACACGTGCGCCGTTTCATTTTGAGCAATTTTGAGATTAATTATTAGCTAACCAATTTCCAACAAATATAAGAGTGAAACGTATGTAACGAACGTTATTTCTCTCGAAAGGAGGCACACTATTATTCCTCCACCTGCATATAACTGTGATCTGAATGTGATTGAACTGCCGTGGGCAGAGGATGCAATGTTAACTGGAATGAATTTGTGGTATTTAACCCAGATTTTACCACATGCGGCACCACAAGGTGTGACCTAATGATACACGAGAAAAAGATGAAGCACCGATGGAATGAGAAGGCGGGAGGAACCGGCGATCCCGAAGAATATTCTCCCAACGCAGTGCTGTCCAGCACAAATCTCACTTAGCAGTCATCTGGGATCGAACGTATCGAGAGCCACAAGTCTGCGCAAACTTTCCATATAACGAAGGATGTTGCAAGAAGGCCCAAAAGTCGGAAATGCTATATTGGAAAGACAATAGTGTAACAGAAAATGTAATTAATTAAATTATCATCAACACATCAGAAGATACCAGCGATGTAGGTGACACACCTGACTCGGAAATCGAAGAATCACAAAGTGAATGAGTGAGTATTTATAGTTGTCAGAATATTTGTTTTCTGATTTTGTGTTTAATAAATAGTAACTATATGAGCATACAGCTTATCTGATAGAGTTCAATATACCTTTTGTCCAAACATCTCACACTTGCGGCGCATATCTACGCTTATCTTACACGCTAATATGCTGAATTGTATTTTTCTTGGCTAACCACACTGCAGAAACAAGAGCTGTTAGCTCTCTTTCTTCGCCTCTCCGCTCTGCAGCGGGAAGCAAGCGCTCAAGAAAAGTGCGCGTATAGCACAAGGTTTGGACTTCAATCCTCTTCTTTATACGTTGAGATAGTCGTCTCTTCAAATAAAGGTTTCGGCCAGAGTTTTACAAGGATGACATTATATACATCTCAATTTTGCCGGGATCATAGACAGCCCTCCAACATTTTGAACAGGATTGTAACATGATCGTTCAATTACCTAGGTGATATCGGCACAGAGGTTAATTTGAGTGAGACTAAAATATTATATTTCCAGAAAGCATCGTCCCTCATTTGGCGGTTTTAGGTCAACGAGTTTCGGCCAGTAAGAATTGTCAAGCGCCGTGTCCAAGTGGTTAGACCTCTTGGTTCTGACTGAGGCATTCCGGATTCGATCCGAGCCGATCGCAAAATGGGATTTGTGGGGACAACACGGTGCTGGGACGGGTTTTCTGCAGGTCCCCCGATTTACCCCACCAGCATTCCACCATTGATCCATTATCATCCTCCCTATCACTTAATCTCACCCACATTATGTCATCCACTTCTGTCACTTTCAGGTCAGGAATCAGGATCGTCACCCATTCTGGATTTTCTATGTCACTGATACATTCCGTTCCCAACCCACATAAGGGTTAAGAGGAACAAAAATACCCTGACACCGCGAAGTGGTATAAGAGGATAGTTAAAGAAGAAGAACAGTCAAATTTCTCGGTATGTACAAACGAAACTCCGTCTCACCACCCTATACTAATCCATATTTTGAACCCTGTCCAGATTGCAGTTCTTCTTTCACGCAATTGCCGCACACCATTGGGACAGGCACACACAGATTCTCCTCCGGTAACTCCCGCCATTTATATTCCCGTCTAGAATACGTTTCCTATTGGTGCGTGCACTACCTGTTGACGTACTTAGAGATTTAGAATCGTTTTACCAGCTGTACATTATTTGCTACAAAATAGAGCGGCCAACCGAACGATTATCATGTCACTACTTTCTAACATATGACATAGATAATCGTTTATGGAAACTATGGTGTCATCTCAATGCTTATTTGTTATCGCATACCCAAAATATTCTCCTAGCAAAAGTGAAAATACCATATGAATTATTGTGTAAAGACACAGGGAAGGGATGCCCCTTTACGACCATCTCGGTTGCGATGCCTAGTGCACTTCCTGAGCTGCACAAATCTATATCGCACACCGACTTGTCCGGCATATTTATTGAATGAACAGGAATCTTCGTTTTCATGAATTGCCTTAGTCTACTGTTCAATAACAACCGTGGATAGTATAGCGATCGATATACGAAATATTGAGTAGAAATTTGCTAGATCCAATGCCTGCGACTGGATTTATCTATCATATTGATTGCTAGTCACTTGGGCATTAAAAGAAATTAATTGGTGGTTATTGCGGTAAAAGTTGCCAAAGCCACTTAACCTGTATCCCAAGAACACCTTACGCTGTCACGAGAATAACAACGTGCCAAAGCAACACCCATGGTATATAAAGAGAAGGACCGGATACCCGGTGGTACCACGGGCAAAACACACACGTCCACCTAAGGCTACAGAAACAGCCCCTAAGACCACCTCCTCCGATGGAGCACAGGGAAGACGTCCTGCCAGAGAGCAAGAGTCCGATTTCGAGGCGTCGAGCGGGCGAGGTACTCCCAAACCCGATCGTCAGCTGAGGGATGGACGGGCTAATGGTAGGCCGGAGCCCAGGCGCTCTTCCGCATCCTCCACTCCCACCAAAACTTCCACTTCAAATTAAGTTTCTCCTCCCACCACACAGGCCTCAGAGATGCTGGGTTGGTTGCAGCAACTGCTGCAGAACCACGGCCGGCGTCTCTGTGAACTGGTGGTGAGGTTCTTCGACACCACAGATTCTGCAGACCGAATGGTCATTGCCATGGAGGCGCTTGCCTAGTTGTCCATAGTAAGCCGCGCGAGCCATAATGGCGGTTCATACTAGGTCTCTGACCTCGTTCAGGTTCGCATACTGGAATGCGAGTGGCATCAATGGACAACTAGTTGAACTCCCACATTTTGCGAGGTCATTTGCTTTGGATGTCATCTTGGTACCGGAAACACATCTCCGACCTGAAATGTCCTTCCGGATTTCCGGCTATCACTGCCTCAGGGTCGAGAGTGTGGGCCGTCGTGGCGGTGACACGGCGATCTGCGTGAGGAGAGGGGTAGTCTTTAAACCTGTCCAGCTTCCCGCTCTTCAAACCCTTGAAGCCACGGCCGTCTGCGTGAACCTGGGCGGTTCCGAGTTCCTGATAGTGTCTGCATATCACCCTCCTCACCAACAATTCGTTGCTAATGACTATCTCTCCATCCTTACCCTACATACCAACGTCATTTTGGCTGGGGATTTGAATGCTAAACACCCGCGTTGGCATTCGGGTCCCCGGACAGGCACAAGAGGCAGAGAAATCATCCACATCATAGATGGAGATCCTCAATTGAGAGTTGAGGGTCCCTGGCAACCCACTCATTTCCCGCGAATTCAAGGCCGTACTTCGGTCATTGACTTCGCAATCATCAAACATTTTCCATTTCACTTAACACTCAATCCGCAAAGCGCCTTACATTCGACCACAACCCAGTTGTGGCTGAGGTCAACTTACGGGTTGTCAGTTATGAATTCACGGTTCAAAACCGTGAGGTCGATTGGGATTGCGTGCGGGTCTGCCTAAATGACTCCATAACTCCTAACCTACACATCACAGACATACCAACCCTAGAGACGGCGATCTTCTCCTTCACCTCCATCGTAGGACGAACTGTTCGTAACCTCACCGTTCACACTCCCGCACACCTACACCCTCATGTCATCCCGCTAGACATCCATCTACTCTTCCGCCGCTCTTGGGCGGCTCGCAGACCCTATCAGCGACACCGCACTCGCCATAATCAAGTTCTGCTCGTGCGTTTGCGCCGAGAGGTTCGACTTCAACTACGCGAGCACCGTTTGCGCGCGTGGGAGAAGTTGATATCTCGAGTGAATTTTGAGAATGGCGAGGCGTGAAGGATTGCAAAAGGACTCCGGAATCGTGGAGGAGCGCCAAACACCCCTATCCAAGGCACCCAAGGCCTGGTGTATGAACCCCAAGCCAGAGCAAATGTGTTTGCCGATTACCTAGAGAGGACCATGAGACCACGAGATGACCCCAGGACCTAGACTTCACTGGCCGCGTCAAGCGGGAGGTTCGTCAGTACCTTCGACGTCCTCTTGCTGAGGCGGACCGACTTCCTGTCATTAGACCCAGTGAGCTTCAGGGCGCACTCCGGCGTCTAAATCCCAAAAAGGCGTGGGGACCTGATGGGTTGACCCCTATCATGCTCCGTCACCTTCCCTTCAAAGCCGTTTTTTCTCTTACTCGGGTTTTTAACATGTGTATCGCCCTGGACCACTTTCCATGACAGTGGAGGGAGACTCGGGTAATTTGCATTTTGAAGCCCGGTAAAAATCCGTTTCTCCCCGCCAGTTACCGCTCCATTAGCCTCCTGTCAATCCTCTCGAAGGTTTTCGAGAGGCTTGTTTTAGCCGGCTTGTCGCCCCTACTGGGGGACATTCAAGCTATCCCTCCCCATCAGTTTGGTTTTCCTCCTGGGCACTCGACATCACAGCAGCTGCTCCGTCTGGTGGAGGCTTCTGCCCTGGGTTTTCAGGAAAGGGCATTCACTGCAGCAGTATCTCTGGATGTCGAGAAGGCCTTCTCTACCACCTGGCATGCAGGCCTCCTACATAAACTAATCACCCTGGGGCTTCCTGCAGACATGATACATATTCTACATTCATTCCTCAAACACGGACCTTTCATAGTTACCGTGGCGGGAAAGCTATCTACCAGACGACCCAACAGAGGAGGCGTCCCCGAAGGTTCTGTCTTATCTCCTACACTCTTTAGCGTGTATGTGGCGAATCTCCCCACGGAGCTACACGTCAACATAGCCCAATATGCAGACGACGTGCTACTATACAACAGAGATAGAAACGCACGCAGAGCTTTCAACCCAATACAGCGACACCTAAGCCTCATTAATGACTGGTGTAGGCTTTGGTGATTGTCTATCAACCCAGAGAAAAGACAAGCGTCACTTTCCCGCCAACCTCCCCGCCTTTAACTATTCTGGCAGAAGGATAGATTGGACAAACTCTCTAAAGTACCTAGGTGTAACGCTGGACAAGGGCCTAACTTTTCGGGGTCACATCCAGGAGGTAGCTCATCGGACATGTGGAGCTTCGGCTTCGTTATACCCCACGATGCGCTCAGGAATGCCGACAACCCTTAAGTTTCTCCTTTTTCAGGCTTTAATTCTTCCAATCATGCTTTATGCTTGTGAGATCTGGGCCTTGGCCGCAGGAACCAATCTGCGATAACTTCAGCGTGTACAAAATAGATGTCTTAGGGCCATCTGTTCTGTTTGCTGGAGGTTTCCCGTGAGATACCTTCATGAAGCTTCATCTCTCCACTATGTGGAAGATGTCATTGGGCGCCGGGCCACAAAATTCTACGCGAGTTTGCCTCAACATCAGAGCGCCCTGATTAGGTCTCTAGGGAACTATAGAACCTCCAAAAGACGCTACAAGCTCTACCGGTTTCCCCGCTTGGCATGCGGGCACACCCCGTAACAATAAAGTTCTTATTACAACCTCAAAATTATTACTGTTTGAAATTAATAGACTTTCTAAATTAAACTCTTCCTAAAATTATCACACCAGCGGTGCTCACATAGCGTTGCACCCGAGTTGGCTATCATGAGGAGCTATGGCTACCTCCCTTCTTTTTCATCTACCTAAACTTAACCCACCACCCTGCAAAACCCCACATATCCTGTCATTAAGTGGTTAAGTCCGTGTAGGACAGGTACACGAAGGGCACACATCGTGCTGACCCTCAGTCAGCCGCCAGCTGCTTGAATGAATGAATGAACACACTTAAATTCCTTAACCAAAGTTTCACAGATACCACGGAAGGCACTTTCGTACTACTTTCTATACATGTCGCACTGACATCGGTTTACCTCTTCGATCCTGGCTACAAAGATTACAATCGCTGAGAATGTTTACGCACTGGTGATATCGTTTACCTCTTTTTGCTTGTTTACTACGTGCGGCTACCACGTAATTTCTAAGCGATATCGCTCAGATATATTTATGTATCTTTATCAATTGCCTTCGTTATTTATTCCGTTTTCCGGACCGATTTTAAGGCTTTACTCAGGTTTCTTTCCAAGACAAGAATAAAAGTGTAAACTGGTGGTATCTCTACTCCACCTGTTTCACAGTCTGACTAATGGTAGAGTGCTGAGGCGCACTGACTTTCAGTGACACGGCGCTGTATTCATTTATTATCTTGCTTACTAGATGACGGAAATATTAGTAATAGAGATGGGCAGAATCGATTCCGTCCAAGAATTGAATACATTTATTAAAATACTTTAAAGTATCGAAACCTTCATTTTAATGCTAGTTCTCGGATATTCGGTTAATCGAGAACATTTACTTATATTCCAAAACAAGTTTTCGGACACTTTCACATGCTACTAATCCAGGATATCTATATTCGAAGACAGGTTCTCATATTCTACAATCAGTAACTGTTAATCAAGAACACTTTTATTCGAAAATAACATTTCGCGTATTACAAACCACAGTGCTAACCAAAAACGTTTATTTCAAATAATACAACGAGAATACAACGAGGGTTAGTATCAAGATATTGAGTGAACACACATGTTTATATTTAAAATCTTAGCGTAATTTATATGTGTGCATTACGCTCAATCTCCAAAACAATTGTTTTTCTCGATTCTTTGTTGACAACGCATTTGTTCGTACATTTACCAAAATATCAGTTTATAACAAATTTTCCACTCAAATTTTACAGAAGCTGCAGGAATGAAAAGGCATTTTAAGTCACGTTCAACATGGCATTGAAAGGTTTAGAAATACAACATAGTAGCTGGATTCCTATTTGTTTACGAACTTACTTCAGCCGTTAAAACTGATACATAAGAAATATAAAGCTTTATAATTTCGGGATGCTTAGCATGTGGTGTTCAATATCATGATAATAAAATGTTTGTTGACTAAACATTTATACCTTTAATACTGAATGCATATATTAAACTATACATAAGTTATTGGCGCAGTAATACATTATTTGCATTGTGAAACTCTCATCAAAAAGGTGTACATATAACTGCGCTACATTCTATAAAGGCCTATATCATATGAAGTACTTCACAATCATTAGTATATCAGCATTTTAAACATGAATTTGGTTTCGAAATTATACCATAGTTATTTATTCGTTGTAATTACAGATCCTGTAATGTACCTATTCCCTAATGTGGTAATTGAAATAATAATAATAATAATAATAATAATAATAATAATAATAATAATAATAATAATAATAATAATAATAATAATAATAATAATAATAATAATAATAATAATAATAATAATAATAATAATAATAATAATAATAATAATAATAATAATAATAATAATAATAATAATAATAATAATAATAATAATAATAATAATAATAATAATAATAATAATAATAATAATAATAATAATAATAATAATAATAATAATAATAATAATAATAATAATAATAATAATAATAATAATAATAATAATAATAATAATAATAATAATAATAATAATAATAATAATAATAATAATAATAATAATAATAATAATAATAATAACAATAATAATAATAACAATAATAATAATAACAATAATAATAACAATAATAATAATAACAATAATAATAATAACAATAATAATAATAATAATAATAATAATAATAATAATAATAATAATAATAATAATAATAATAATAATAATAATAATAATAATAATAATAATAATAATAATAATAATAATAATAATAATAATAATAATAATAATAATAATAATAATAATAATAATAATAATAATAATAATAATAATAATAATAATAATAATAATAATAATAATAATAATAATAATAATAATAATAATAATAATAATAATAATAATAATAATAATAATAATAATAATAATAATAATAATAATAATAATAATAATAATAATAATAATAATAATAATAATAATAATAATAATAATAATAATAATAATAATAATAATAATAATAATAATAATAATAATAATAATAATAATAATAATAATAATAATAATAATAATAATAATAATAATAATAATAATAGGATCTGAATAATATGAATAATATGAATAATATGATCTGAATAGGAGGGTGGAAGAATTAAAATGCGAAAATGGTGAACTATTGGGGGAAGTGAAATCCATGCGGGAACAAGCAGATACACGCACGGAGCTAGAGGTGGTGCCATCTACTCGCGGCGAGAGAAGACAGGCGCAGAGGGTTCCACCTGGCGATAGGGATACACACTCCTACGCGGATGTATTAGCAGACAGAAAAATCGATAGTAAATTCAAAGTAATTGTCAAAACTAAAACAAACCATCCTCCGGAAACAATTAAGAGCATCCTCAAGTCAAAGTTAAACCCAATAGAAATGAAAGTAGGCATAAGCTCACTTAAATCACTAAAAGATGGTAGAGTATTATTAGAAACTTGTAGCAAACAAGAAGCAGATAAAATAAGCGCTAGTATAGCAGAAAAATGTGGGGTTGAACTGGAAACCAAATCGCAGGAACTAAGAAAGCCAAGATTGGTGATTTACAACATACCCCAGGAAATAACAATAGAGAATGCTACCAATGTATTAAAAGAACAAAATCCGGAGTTGCAATCAGGAGAGGTAACAATCATCCCAAAATTTATATTCCACACAAGAAGGCAAAATAGAAACTTAGTGGTAGAAGTAAATTCATACACTAGAAGACTAATAATTAACTGCAAAATGAAAATAGGTTGGACGATATGCAATGTAGAAGACTATTTGAGAGTCAATCGCTGCTTCAAATGTAGTAAATACAACCACAAGCACACAGACTGTAAGGGAGAAGAAACTTGCCCCCTATGTGCAGGCGCCCACAGCTTAAAAGAATGTAAGGCAACACAAAAAG
The DNA here is from genome assembly GCA_030765055.1 of Mantis religiosa. NCBI lineage: Eukaryota > Metazoa > Arthropoda > Insecta > Mantodea > Mantidae > Mantis > Mantis religiosa. Next base: position 79,624,945 of record CM060953.1, read on the forward strand.
AATACAGATGCATAAACTGCACAACATATAACAAATACAACCCTAGGAACACAATTTGCGTAAATCATACTTCGTTAGACAGGAACTGCCCAAGCCTACAAGCAGCAATTAAGAAGCAAATCCAAAATACAGACTATTAACATGGAAACACAATCTAACACCAATAAGTTAATAGGGTTTAAGAACACAAACTTTAGAGAACAGATCAGCTGTCTACAGATAAACTTGCAACATTCAATAGCAGCAACTGACAATCTCATGAACCTAATAGAAAGAGATGGCATTGACATAATATTCATACAAGAGCCGAGAATAATAAACAACAGGACATTGGGTATCACAAAGAGATACAAAACATATGCGGCAAACGAGGGAAGATGTAGAGTAGCAACGGTGGTAACAAATACACATATGGACGTCATACTCATAACAGAATTAACAGACAAAGATACAGTAGTCGTAGAAATTATCTACAGAAATACAAAATTCTATTCGGCAAACATGTACCTGGACAGTCAAGGTAAACTAGAAAACGACCTGAGAAAAATCAACAAAATATTACAATACACCTCTGGAAATGGTCTAATTATTACAATGGATAGCAACTCCAGATCCGCTACATGGCATGACACAATCACCAATGAAAGGGGAAAGGAAATGGAAGAATTTTTAATAACAAAACAATTGTACATACATAATGAAGACAGTGAATTAACCACCTTCCAAAGTAGTCGAGGGAAAAGTAATGTGGACCTGACTATAAGCAATAACAATCTCCTGAGACAAATAAAGAATTGGAAGATAAGTGAAGAAGAGAGTTGCTCCGATCATAGATTATTGCAGTTCTTAATAGGGCAAAATGAGTGGAACAAAGAAAAACTAAACAGTCAATACACAGGCATAAAATATATAACTAAGGAAGAAGACCGCAAAAAGTATCAAGAAACACTACTGTATGAGATAGCAAAACAGTTCTGCGGAACAGAAAAAGAAATTAACATTGAAGATATAGACAACCAACTATCCAGACAAATACAAAACTCAGTGAACATAGAGGAGGTAATAAATAAATACAGTGCAGCCCAAACGATAGCATGCATGAAGGCCTTCAAAGTTAGCAATACATTCACTAAAACAGCCAACCTAAAACATAAAACAGTTCCATGGTGGAATGACGACCTTACAATTATGAGGAAGAGGGTGAATGCTTTCAGAAGAAAATACCAGAGAACACAAAACAACAATGATCTCCGAGAACAGCGGCAAAAACTCTACTTCGAAGAGAAAAGTAAATACCAAACAAAACTAAAAAACTCAAAGATCCTATCGTGGAAAGAATACTGCAACAACACCACCTCAAATCCCTGGAATATAGTGTACAAGACTGCCTCAGGAAAAACAAAAGACAGCCAAATGATAACAACTCTCATAAACAAGGAAGGAAAGTATACAAGAGACTTAAAAGAAACATTGGAATATACACTCAACTATATCATCCCAAAAGACAATGAACTGGAAGATACAGAACACCACAAACAAATAAAGCAAGAAATAGAAGAACCGGTGAATACAGCAGACGATAGAAAATTTACAGAAGAAGAAATTAAATCAACTATCAAAAATATAGATCATAAGAAAACTCCGGGAGAAGATGGAATAACCAGCAAAGTACTGATGTGGACAATCGACTGCCTCCCTCAAACAGTAACATCTATATACAATGGATGTTTGGAAAATGGATATTTCCCAAAGAAATGGAAAAAGGCCAGAATAATACCAATCACCAAACCAGGAAAAGAGAAGCTCTTAGATCCATCCAAGTTCAGACCTATAAGTCTATTAAACGTAGGAGGGAAAGTCCTAGAGAAGCTACTTATAAGTAGAATCAACCACCACCTCTATAAGAACAAATTACTAAGTGAAAATCAATATGGCTTCAGGCCCCAAAAAAGCACCACTGATGCAGCAATAGCAGTTAAAGAATTTATAAATAAAGCGTTTAGCAATGGACAAATTACAGCGATTGTTAGCCTGGACGTAAAAGGAGCCTTTGATTCAGCGTGGTGGCCAAGCATCCTAAAGGCCCTAAAAGATTTCAAGTGCCCTAGAAACCTGTAAAACCTCTCCAAGAGCTATTTTAAAGACAGAGTGGCCTTCATCAATTCTAACAACATCCAAGTTGAAACAACAGTCAACAAAGGTTGCCCTCAAGGATCCTGCAGTGGACCGGGGTACTGGAATATACAGTACAACAGTTTACTAAACCTGGAGTATGAAAAGAATACAAAAGTTATAGCATTTGCAGACGACCTATTAATTGCAGTCAGAGCAGAAACAGAAGCAGAAGTAGAGAACTTCATGAACATTAATATTAGAAAAGTCACACAGTGGTCGATTGAAAACAAAACTCACTTCAATGAAAACAAGTCAAAAGTAATATTAATATCAAGAAGACGGAAAAAGAGAAAGACAATAGATATCTACATGAATGGGAAACAACTGGAGCAAGTAGAAAAGATGGATTACTTAGGCATAACCATAGACAGCCGATTCACTTTCAACGACCACATAAACAAAGTGAGTGAAAAATGCATCAAATTAATCAATGCACTTTCTAAATCGGCAAGGATAGTTTGGGGCTTAAAACATCAGGCTCTAGAAATAATATATAAAGGAGCAATACTGCCAATTCTACTATACGCTGCACCAGTCTGGATGGAATCATTAGAAAAGAAACACAACCAAATGAAATATGTTAGAGTTCAAAGATTAATGCTCACAAGGATGGCAAAGGCATATAGGACAATTTCCCATGAAGCACTCTGCATAATCACGGGAACAATACCCATAGACTTAAAGGCAAGAGAGGTGGCTGAACTATATAACGTAAAAACAGGAAAAACCAACACTGAATACCAAATAGACCGCCCGGAAAACCCCAAGAATTGGCTCCACCCAGCTGACTTTCAAGGCACAAAAGAACCAAAAATAGGAAACAATGAAAATACAGTGTGGCAAATATATACAGATGGAAGCAAAAGTGACGTAGGAGTGGGAGCAGGAGTAGCCATATACAGACAAAACCAACTGATAAACCAAAAAAAATACAAACTCAATGAAAGATGCTCAAATAATCAGGCAGAGCAACTGGCAATTGCAAAAGCGCTGGAATTATTAGAAACGACGGACACTGAAGACACAGATAACAAAACAGTAACCATACACACAGACAGCAGAATAACAATTGACTCCATAGACGATTACAATAATCACAATAACCTAACAGAGAAAATACGAAGAACTACAGCAATACTAAGAGCAAAAGATTGGAAAATAGATTGGAAAATACAATTCAAATGGGTAAAGGCTCATATTGGAATAGAGGGTAATGAAGTGGCTGACAGACTGGCAAAGAATGCAGCAAAAACTAAGGAAATATACTACAACAAATTACCGATCACCGCAATAAAACAAATTCTTCGGAAATCAACAAAAAACAAATGGCAGCAGAAATGGGAACAGAGCACAAAAGGCACAACCACAAAG